>CM040477.1:16981019-17032966 GCA_022758105.1 Pangasianodon gigas
TGGGATAACTGAGGTAACTATGGAATAACTGTGAGGTAGCTTTGGGATCACTGTGAGGTAACTATGGAATAACTGTGAGGTAGCTTTGGGATCACTGTGCGGTAACTATGGGATCACTGTGAGTTAGCTTTGGGATCACTGTGAGGTAACTATGAAATAACTGTGAGGTAGCTTTGGGATCACTGTGAGGTAACTATGAAATAACTGTGAGGTAACTATGGAATAACTGTGAGGTAACTATGGAATAATCATGAGGTAGCTTTGGGATAACTGAGGTAACTATGGAATATCTCTGAGGTAACTATGAAATAACTGTGAGGTAACTATGGAATAACTGTGAGGTAGCTATGGGATCACTGTGAGGTAACTATGAAATAACTGTGAGGTAACTATGGAATAACTGTGAGGTAACTATGGAATAACTGTGAGGTAGCTTTGGGATCACTGTGAGGTACCTGGAATAACTGTGAGGTAACTATGGAATAACTGTGAGGTAGCTTTGGGATCACTGTGAGGTAACTGTGGAATAACTGTGAGGTAACTGTGGAATAACTGTGAGGTAACTATGGAATAACTGTGAGGTAGCTATGGGATCACTGTGAGGTAGCTATGGGATCACTGTGAGGTGACTATGGGATCACTACTTGGCAAGTATGGGGTATTGATGGGGTAAATATAAATTAGCTATGGGGTAACTATGGAATAAATACTGGGTAATTATGGCATAGATACATGATAAACTATGAAAGGATACTCAGAGAAACAGCTATGCAAGACATTTAATATGGAAGTGTGACCTAAAAGAACAGTTAGCTTACAACAGGAAGATGTGGCCAACTATGGAAAGTGGGAAAGAAGAAACAGGTGCAACTAATCACCACATATCTAAACAGATATGTACCAGAAAACCGACTAGGTCATGTCCATCTTCTTCAGTGTATTTAAAAAGAACACTGATTATTGACTGATTCACTACTTTTTGCAGGTATTAAATTATTTTATACATGTAAACATACTCATTTAAACGTGTAAACATTCCATTTTAGAAAACTTTTTCTCTCACAACAAAAAAGCGTGGAGCTAAAATTCACAAATTGCTGAAGTTACTGCTGTGGACCCAACAGTGAGAACAGAAAGCTCCCTAATCCTAATGAGGATCTTAATTAGAAGCTCTGTTCGTGCGAGCGTCTTTGCACAGCAGAAACTGATGAGGTGACCAAGTGAAAAGTGGGGAAAAAAACTTGTCAGTGTGTCTCCTCTTCCTCTTATGAGACAGCGGAGAGCTAATTAGGGCTTTAAATTTGTCTTTTTGAAGATTCACACACTGGCAGCAGTTGCTGATGGTGAGAAATGATTTTGCTCTGTCTCTCAAGTCAGTGTCAGACTCGCTCTCATCCTCCATCACTCCCTCGATCAGTGTGTGGGCGTATTTTGACCCGATGAAGCTATAATATTATGGTCTACATGTGTATATTGAACGTGGGAAATGTTCCAAATTGGATTTAGGTATAAATAACTCAGGGACTGAAGATCATTTGGATAATTATAAATAAAATGTAGGTTTATATGAATGGAGACAGTTATTTAGTAGATAATGTGAAATCTTGCCACAGTCCATCTATGAAAACTGATTTTACTATTTAATTTTTCATGCACTCAATTGAATCATATTTTTTAAAAGATGGTACAAATCATAATTAGAAAACACAATTCCCTGAAATATTTCTGTTTATTCATGTTGCGTAACATAAAATTCTGTATGTAATTTTTGAGAAAATTAAAAATCTGCACAGGTTGAGAAATAAAACTATTTACACAATATTACTTTTGATGGCACAAACACCACTATATTATAAAATTGTTGTTGTTGTTGTTGTTGTATATTAAATGTTTTATAGTGGCCCTAATTTGAACAGGTCAAAATTAGTCTGGGGCAATTAGGGCCACTATACTTTGTATATACTCTGTATATAGAAAAGAAGGCCCATCATGTATTCATAAGTAAAGTTTTCCTAAGGACCATAATAAACACGTATACGTGTCCCTTTTTTCCAATAAAAGGTCATTCTAAAGAAGGACACTGATGACATGGGGACACATTACATTGATAAAATCAGTCATTCTGACAGGATGAAATTATATTTGCCCTCTCGAGGAGAAGAAAACTCAGTGCAGGAAAAACAGCCAAGATAAAATAAACTGGCTGGTCTGTTAAAACTGACCTTTTTAAAAGGAAATTATTCTTAATCCTACATGATGGTTTTATTAAAAACACAGCACATTTATGAAACACTATATTTAAAATGGTAATATTTATATTACAGTGACAAGTTTGAGCCCATATTGATCTGTTCATTAAAAATGACTGGTGTTTATTAACCTGAAGGAACTCCGTGCTCATTAGGATTATTTATATTAATGATCACTGAGTTTTACTGGAAAATTATTGGGGCTTTTAGATTACATATCACAAAAGTATTGCTATAAAATCTATAGAGGTGGTCTGAGGTAACAGGACAGAACATAAGCACCAAGATTCATTAAAAAACCCTTAATGTTTAATGAAGCATCTTCAATCAGCCAGACACAAAGAAAAGGTGACTCATGAATCTTCTTTTTTTTACCAAAAACACCAGAAGGTCAATAAACCAATAATTATGGCTAAGTAGAGCTAACTATAGGATCATTATTGGGCAGGTATTGGGTAATTAAAATAACTGTTGCATAACAATGGGGTAACTAAGGGATAAATACAGGGTAACTATGAGGTAGCTATGAGATACATTAGAAGTAGCGATAACTTTTGAGTAACTATGGGGTAACTGTGGGATAAATACAGGGTAACTATAGAGTAACTATGGTAGTTAAGTAGCTATGGGGTAACTATGGGATAAATACAGGGCAATTATAGAGTAACTTTGGTAGTTAAGTAGCTATGGTGTAACTATGGCATCAATCCAGAATAACTATGGTGTAACTATGGATTAACTATGAGATTTATCCAAGGTACTAATGTGGTAAACCTCATATGGGACTAATATGGGATAAATCTAGAGTAACTATGGGGTAAATACAGGGCAACCCTGTGGTAACTATTGAATAACTGTGGAGTAACTACAGGATAACTATGGGGCAAATCCAATAGGGTGAGTATGGAATAAATCCAGGGTAATGATGTGGTAACTATGGGATAAATATATGGTTACTATGGGGTAACAGTGGATTAACTATGGGGTGACTATGGGACATCAAGCATAACTATGGGGTAACTATGGGGTAACTATGGGGTGGAGGGCAAATATGCCATTTATTACCACGGGATAAATACAGGGTAACTATGGGGTAAATACAGGGTAACTATGGGCTAACTATGTAGTAAATAGAGGGTAAATATGAGGTAGCTATGGGATAGATATAGGGTAAACATGCAGGAACTATGGGATAAATACAGGGTAACTACGGGGTAATTATGTGGTAGATATAGGGTAACTATGGGGTAAATACAGGGTAAGTATGGGGTAAATAGAGTGTAAATATGAGGTAACTATGGTATAAATATAGGGTAACTATGAGGTAACGGGGATAAATAGCCTACGGTGTAACTATGGGGTAAATACAGGGTAACTATGGGGTAACTGTGGCATAAACACAGGGCAACTACTACTGAAAGAGGAACAGCTCTAATATGGAAGCAAGACCAAAAAGAACAATTAGATGACAACAGTTACACGTGTCCAAATAAGGAAAGTGGGAAACAAGAAACAGGTGCAACTAATCAACAGATATTTAATTTAATATTTACTAGTAAACTAATGTCGTGTCCTTCTTCAGTGGGTATATCAGTGACAACATTTATTTATAAGAAAATTTTAGAAAGACTTATTACACCAACATTATCATGAGCACATGATGAAAAGAAAAAACATCAGCAAAATAGTAGCATGAGGAAACCAATAAGCAGAGGGACAAAACCTTGACATTTGTTTTTTCATAATTCACAGCATCCTCATTATTGTAACCCACTGTCTGAAATCTGTATTGTTGACATTCACCTATTTCCTATTTCCTGTTTATTGTGTAATGTTATCCTTGTTACTGCCATTAAATCATGTTCATCTCATTGATCAGAGCGGGTGTTTTTATTTATTTAGGGCAAAATCCCCACAGATCCCATACATTGGATTTCATTTAACTCAGGAGTGACACATTCAGGTCCTATAGAGCCACGATAACGCACTCAATTTAACACATGAAAGGTTTGGTAACGAGCTGATGAGTGGAATCAGGTGGCAGAGGAGATTCGGTTCAATTTACGGGGAAATGAAAAGAGGTAGTCGACCTGGATGCGTTTAAAAAAACGATTGTAAAAACATTGGGCTCTGTCAGACATCACCCATAAGGAGGTCGGGTAAAATTATGGTGTGTTCCTCAATTATGTGTTCTGGATTTTTCTTGCCTGACATCTTCTTCCACTGCCCAAGTGTAACTGATAACTCCATGATTGTGGTGCCATTTGTGTGCCCCTGATATTAGATTTGCAAATTTTGAATAATCACACTAAAACTTGGGGTAATCAGGGAATAAAAACAGAGGAACTATTGGATATTGTTGGAATCACTATTGAAAAACTATGGGGTAATGATTGTGTAATTAAAATAACTATTGCATAACCATGGGGTCGCTATGGGGTAACTGTGGACAAACTGTGGGGAAACTATTGGGGTAACTACAGTATAGGATAAATATGAGGTGTGCATGGGATAAATACGGCATAAGTACCAGATACATATGAAGTAGCTATGGGGTAAACGTTGATTAACTATGTGGTAACAGGCAGCAACTATGGGATATGTATGGGGTAACTATGGGATAAATACAGAGTAACTATTGGGTAACTATGGGATAAATCCAGGGTAACGATTCAAGGGCAATATTAAATACTTAAATATGACATAATTAATTAATTAATTAATTAATGCAAAATAATAGGATGTGGATCAAGTGCTATTTAATAAGCTGCCAAATAATAAGGGAACCATTTTGTTAGACCCTTTGTAAATGATTAATGGTATGATTACAACATTGCCAATATTAGATGTTTATTTCACTGCTCACTATCTTAAATTATATTTGACATCTTAAAAAAATGCTATATTTCCTAATTCAGTCCACACCCTGATTCTCTTTGATTTTAAAGTCTTCTACTCACGATAATTCTGGCAGCCTTGGAGGCGTGAACTACTGTGATTTTAACAGGGAGCCCTGAATGGGCTTGATATTAAAATATAAATATTAATATAACTTTTAAACTCTGAATACTGGACTTAGAAAACAACACTGTTTTACCATCCCAGCCCACTATAACTACACTTTACTTCCAAATATAATCACTTTAAGCACTTTTTTAACTTTCTTTTATCATTCCCACTTTGCTGAAGGTTGAATCTGAGCACATATTTTACTCTCTGTTCACTGAGGCTGTAAGTAAGCCTCTCCTTGTAGCACACTCCTGATTATAAAACTTCACTTTAACTTTGGCAGTGCACTAACAAGGAGGCATCGTCACAGTAATCCCGAGTTTTTACTTTAGCAGATTTAAATTTAGATTTAGCACTTGCAATTAAAAAGTTCTCCAAAGTTATCCAGAGTCGTGTGATATGGAGCTGTGAAAACGCAGACGCTGTTCAGTCTAGCACAGCCTCTTATATATCATTAGTGGAATTACAGTAAGATCCAAAATCCAAATCCAAAAAGCTCAGTGCACAACCATGTACTGTTTTTTTTTTTAATTACTATTTTAGCAAATATCAAAAAAGTAACAAATGATATTTATAAAACAGAACTCCATCATTCTTTACTAATTTAAGTCCAGTACTAATTACATCCTACAGAATACAGAAAGCCGTAGGGATGATAAGGCAAAAAACCACAGAGCAAACACTTTTTTTTTAAACAACACATTTCTGATATTCTTACATATTTTTCTTAAATATTATTGCACTGGAAAATTTCCAGAAACGTTCAATTATTTACATGAATTTACTTACTAAAGACAAAAATTTAGTCCATGGATGAAGATAGAATTAAATTATTTATTTCACAATGAAGATGCTCTCAAGATAAAGACTTTTCTAAAAATGTTATTTCTTTATTGTTTCTTCATTCCAGCCATGGAAACACCACAGGCTCTTTTTTTGTCATTTTTCAGTTCAAAATGACATAAATCCAACATTTTGGGAAATTCCTCTGTAATATCCTTCTACTTAGGGATATGTAACATTTTCTGAATGCCAGTCACCTAGAAATTGAGATTTTTGGGTCTAAATAAAAAAAAAAACCCAGATTTTGAGAAAAAGAGTTTAAAAAAAGATGTGGTTTGCTGTGTTTCCGCTCCAGTAAGTGATATCTATAAGGTTTTAAAGGAAATTGACATGGACCTATGGCAGAAAGTGATGACTAATGGGAAGAGATTTCTTCAAAGTTGCTAAGTTCCAGATAATTTGATGTGAAAAACAGTGAAATAAAACTTTTTTTCTGTTGAGTTTTGATATTTTGTATTACTAGAAGACATCATACAAATGCAATTTATCTAAAACATCTAAAAAACGATTATTTCTACCTGTAGAAACAAATACATCTAGCCTTAATTGAAATGTACAGCCTTATAACAATTTGAATTAAGTTATCTGAACAAGATATTTAGATAACGTTTAAGTTCATAAAAAAGTCACTCTCGATCTGTCTCCATTTTTAATCATGGCGTCTTCAATAAAAGGATCAACTGAGAAAATTTTTTATCAAAGTGAACCAAACAGAAATTGTTTCTGCACCTTGCTTATATTCCTAAGAACCTGACCATGTTTAAAATGGTCTTGTTTCTAGTTTTTGAAATGGTTTTCCTCTCTGTATGTTCAGAACCCGTTCAAACAGATCGGTATTTCCCGTCCACTGGTTCGTACGCAGTTATCTCTCTGGATGAAATGCTGTTTATGGTCTATAAGCTCTAAACGATGTGTGGCGATCACAGCGAAGCACCTGCAGGCCACAAAGGAAATGAGATGCACAATAATACACACTTCATGGAAAATAACCATCATGGTTTATTACAGTTGTAAGTGCTAATAAGCTCAGCTTTTTTCTAAATGCTTCACAGAGTTAATCTAATTGCTTTCATATAAAATACATTCATTGAAAATGATTTTCAAATTACGCATATTACATGCATTCATTTCTTAATCAAGCTCAACCACGAGCAAGATTTACACAGACAAACTGAATTTGCAAAATCTGGTGTCAAAAGAAAAACCTGTAGCTCCACAATGACTTTAAACTTTAAAGGAAGAAATAAAATCCATCAGGATTCAATTGATTTAATCATTTTCAAGATTCCAATTACAGATTAATGGTATCTGGGTGTGTAATAAGCTGAATTCTTAATCTTATCTGTTCATTAGATCCTTTGAGTCAACATTAAACAACAGTTTACTAGCTTGAAGTCAGATTCAGAGATCACCACCTTCCTGTAGGTTCATCAATTAAAATTATGAAGTTTTAAGACACAGATTAAGGCTTGACATTGTAGTAATAAATGCACAACGATACTTTGCATGGATACAATGAAAGAAATATACACACACTAATTATGGGAAACAAGAAACAGGTGCAGACAATCAGGGAAACAGACTAAAAAGGAAACAACAAACAAAGCTGGAACTAAACAGACTCATATGGAGTTTGTTACTTAAATGTAAGAATGATCCTTGGGAATTTAATGGGTTAAAATCTTTTACTGATTTTTTTTGTCTGTTTTACTGATTAACAATTAAAGCTAATGTTAGCTTGGTATTTGTGAGCAATGAGGACTATAATGTAAGCTTGCATGTTTCTAGCTAGCTATATTTTAATTTATTACTTTAGAATAACCTCAGTATTAAAGTTTTTTTTTTTTTTTTTTATCCAGCCATTTTAGCTATGATAACTAGCTACATAGGATCCAACAGTTTGGATCGATGCATTGATTTACAAGGCAAAAAATTTTAATGAATTGATACAACAGTCATAAATTGATTAATATCCAAAAAGGACAAACAATTGGTAAATAAAAATTCGTTCATGTTTTAAAACGTAATTAAATTTAATAGGCTAGCAAGGTAATTTGCTCGTAGCTCATTCGTAACTCATTCCTAATTTATTCATAAATCATTCGTAAATTAACGGTAGGCCTGCTCCAGATTCTGAACAAAGTTTTACACAGATCGAATCGTATCATATAGCAGCATAGCACATTCAGTGGTATCTCCAAGTAGTCTAAATTGTATTGCATAGTGTGGAAGCTATTATTGTGAATGTTTGCTAGCATTTTCGGAACGTTAGCTCTTTAACCTGTCGGTTGATCTAGACTTACATTCCTGAATCCTTTTCCTTTTAGTTTCCCTGGAGTTACTGAATAAGTTACTAAATAACGTGTTTTACAATGAATAACTGAATAAAGAGCCAAGAGTTGAAGGAGTTAGCGAGATAACTAGTGACCGAACGCTCTTTTTCACAGTGAAACAGCAACGTAGCGCATCAGATTGTGATCAGGGAAGAGTGAAAGGAAAAGGTACATATGTCTTTTACTGTGAAAAAGAAAAGCTGATATGAAACAATACTGAATTCTGAATAATAGATATATGTGTCATTGGGAAGTGTCGTTATGACGAGCACGAACCGAACTCGCGAGGAAATATCTCTCTCACTCTTTTCTTTCCTTCTCTCAGAAGTGCTGTAATGAAATGTCAGCGTTTGGATATGATATCATTTTACCTGTGAGCTTCTGAATAATTGAAACAGCTCTCTGTCCGTTCGGCTGCGAGTTCCTTCTTTCACTCATGATCATTCATTTATGCGTTTCATCTGCAGCTTCACAACTATTGGAGTGTTGTGATATTATAATTATAACAATACGTTTGTTGTCATGGCAACTTAAGAAGCTTGAAAAATTGTGATTTTTTTTCTTAAGATTTCTGAAAAGAAAAAAAAAAGGTATTCATTATAAGGCTGAGCGAGAGAGAGAGAGAGAGAGAGAGAGAGAGAAAGAGAGAGAGAGAGCGATAGAGAGAGGCAAAGGCAAAAAGGCTAGAGACAAAAAGCATAGATAACTAAAAGATATATATCTAAAAAGCAACAGATGGATAAGAGGAAGAGGCAAAAACAGAAAGAGAAAGACAGAGTACATGATAAAGGAAGAAGGATAGATAGAGATTAAAAAAAGCAGACAGTGATATTCGAGAAAGAAAGACAGATGGACAGAGGAGGAAGGAGAGAAATATAGACAAAAGGGAGAAAGATAATGAGCAAGAGAGAATGAGAGAGTAAAAGACAGATAGAAAGAAGAAAAGAGACAGGAACAGGCAGGCAAAGGGAAAGAGAGATACAAATGGACAAAGAGAGACAGAAAAAAGCCAGAAAGACTAATAGATAGATGGTGACAGAGATAGAGAGATAAAGGCCAAAAGAGAAAAAGTAGAGACACAAAGAGAGATAGACAGAGAAAAGGAGATGAAGGAAGAAGGATAGAGAGAGTAAAAAAGCAGCCAGTGGATAATGAAGACAGAAAAAGAGATAGAATGAGAGAAAGAGATAGAGACATAAAAGAGGGACAGAAGGATAAAGAGGAAGACGAAGAGAAAGGCAGAGAGACAAACATAGAGAAGGTAAGAGAGAGATAATGAGAGAAAGATAGTGAGGCAGAGAGGAAGACAGAGAAAGAGAGGGACAGACAGAAATGGAGAGAGAGTGAGAGAAGGAAAGAGACATAGAGACAGTGTAAATGAATTAAAGGAAGAAGGATAGAGAGACATACGGATATTAAAGACAGTAACAGCTGAGAGAAAAGAGAGAAAAGAGAGTAAAAGACAGAGAGATAGAGGAAAAGATACAGAAATAGGCAGGTGGAGAGGGGGAAAGAGAAAGGAAGAAAGATAAAAAAGAGAGAAAAAGTATCAGAGAGACAAATAGACACGTCTCTTCATCTTCCTCATGAGCCTCTCTCCTACTCAAGCGTGTTTTTTTCTTCTACCTTACTGGCATCTCTCCTCCTCTTCCTCACAGGTGTTTCTCCTCCTCTTCCTCCTCTTCCTTACAGGCATCTCTCCTCCTCTTCCTCACAGGTGTTTCTCCTCCTCTTCCTCCTCTTCCTTACAGGCATCTCTCCTCCTCTTCCTCACAGGTGTTTCTTCTCCTTTTCCTCTTTTTCCTTATGGGCATCTCTCCTCCTCTTCCTCACAGGTGTTTCTCCTCCTCTTCCTCCTCTTCCTTACAGGCATCTCTCCTCCTCTTCCTCACAGGTGTTTCTTCTCCTTTTCCTGTTCTTCCTTATTGGCGTCTTCTCCTCCTCTTCATTATGGGCATCTCTTCCTTTTCCTTGTCTTCTTTAAGGATATCTCTTGTCGTCTTCCTTACAGGTGTCTCTCCTCCTTTTTCCTCCTCTTCTTTATTGGCATCTCTCCTCCTCTTCCTCACAAGTGTTTCTCCTCCTCTTCCTCCTCTTCATTATGGGCTTCTCTCCTCCTCTTCCTCACAGGCGTTTCTTCTCCTTTTCCTGTTCTTCCTTATTGGCATCTTCTCCTCCTCTTCATTATGGGCATCTCTTCCTTTTCCTTGTCTTCTTTAAGGATATCTCTTGTCCTCTTCCTTACAGGCATCTCTCCTCCTCTTCCTCACAGGTGTTTCTCCTCCTCTTCCTCCTCTTCCTCATGGACGTCTCTCCTCCTTTTTCATTCTCTTCCTCCTTTTCATTTTGCTGAAGAAGCAGTGTCTCTCCCCTCAGCACTAGTCATTTTTTTATCTTCCTCCTCCATATGTCTCTCATCTCTCTCCATCCTTATCAGTTCACTCAGATACACACTGCTCCGGGCGAGAGAGCTTTACTCTACACACTCTCTCTCTCTCTCTCTCACTCAACCCCTTGACCCACCAAGCTTCAATCACTCAGTCCTGAGTGACCCCAGGCTGTGTGTGTGGGGTGTGTGTGTGTGTGTGTGTGTGTGAGACAGAATGTGACTGTGGTGCTGGTGTGTGTTATTGACGTACTGTGACAGCTGTCTTGTTATTTGAACACGTAGACTCGACTTTAAGTACAAAAACCCACCATGACACCATTTTCATTTAATTTCAGGCTTTTCATTTTAATAAAATTTGTAATTTCATGTATAAAATTGTATGTTTATATTAATATCTAATTTATTTCATTGTAGTTTTTGCTATTTCAATATTATTTAATATATTTGATTATAAACCTCATATTCAATTGTACATTTTAAATATTAGTATAAATTTAAATTCTTTATTTTTTTAATAGGGCTTATTTATTTTAATAAATAAATCATTTAGGATTAATTAGCGTTATATAATAAATTTAATATTCTTATTTAATATTATTCCAAACTGAATCAACTTAATTTACTCTTTTTATATAAACTAAATGTATTGGATATATTTAATTTGTTTAATTAATTAATTAGTTAGATTTTATTGTTTTATTAATATAAACTCATTATGATACATTTAAAACATTAAATTGAATATGAAAATAATATAATATAATGATATAATATTTATTTCATATTATTATGTAAAAGTTAGAAATATATTGTAACTTTTAAATTAACTTTATTATTTAATTTAATTTACTACTATTTATATAATAACTATGTAGTTTTACTGGAATTTTTAAAGAAATGTTATTACCTAAATGTAAATCTAAATTATATAGTACAGTTATTGCAAATTAATATTGCTAAGCAAACTCTTAATTCACAGCTGTTGATCACATGACCAATAATGTTTAATTCCAGCTGTTAAAAAAGAGGTCATGTGATCACTTCATGAAATGTTAGTGGTTGAATGTTTTTAACAGCACATTTCCCCTCCTGGGATTTACAGAAGGCAAAATCTGAGCAAAAGAATTTTCCTCTTTTCCTCAAGTTAAATAAAGAGTGTGAAGTCACAAACAGTGCGCAGAGGAATCTCACATTCACAGCAGAGCTGTTGCGTCTGCTCGCGATGAGTGAAAGACATGAGAGTGTTTTCACACACACCGCGACAGGAAAGACCATATGGTTCATCTGAGAGCCACCAAGTACCATCATCATATATCATCAAAGAGAGAGAGAGAGAGGGAGAGAGAGAGAGGGAGAGAGAGAACGCGCTGTTACTGTCCATGGTGCTGAATTACACTACGCAGTAATCAGTGATAGACAGACAGAAAAACAGACATATGGACAGACAGCTAAAGGGACAAAGAGGATGATAGATTGACAGACAGATAGATAGATAGATAGATAGATAGATAGAGTTAGGGGGAATGAGTGTGCAGACATTTTTGTTTTTGTTATTTAATATACACTCACTGAGCACTTTATTAGGAACACCTGTACACCAACTCATTCAGGCAATTATCTAATCAGCCAATCGTGTGGCAGCAGTGCAACGTATAAAATCATGCAGTTACGGGTCAGCAGCTCGGGTAATGTTCACATCAACCACCAGAATCGGGAAAAAATGTGATCTCAGTGATTTTGACTGTGGCATGACTGTTGGTGCCAGACACGCTGGTTTGAGTATTTCTATAACTGCTAAATGCACAACACATCGAACCTGGAGGCAGATGGACAACAGCAGCAGAAGACCACGTCCAGTTCCACTTCTGTCAGCCAAGAACAGAAAGCTGAGGCTGCAGAGCACAGGTTCACCAAAACTGGACAGTTGAAGACTGGATAAATGTAGCCTGGTCTGATGAATTTCGATTTTTGCTGAGGCACACAGATGGCAAGGTCAGAATTTGGCACCAACAGCATGAATCCATGGACCCACCCTGCTTTGTGTCAACTGTACAGGCTGGTGGAGGTAGTGTAATGGTGTGGGGAAAGTTTTATTGGCATAGTTTGGGCCCATTAATACCAATCAATCCATGCTTGAATGCTACAGGCTATTTGAGTATTGTTGCTGGCCTTGTGCATCCCTTCATGACCACAATTTACCATCTTCTAATGGCTACTTGATAATCCAACATGATAATGCACCATGTCACAAAGCAAAAGTCGTCTCAAACTGAGAACACAACAATGAGTTCAGTGTTCTTCAGTGGCCTTCCCAGTCACTGCATCTGAATCCAGTAGAACATCTTTGGGATGTGGTAGAACGGGAGATTCGCAGTATGAAAGTGCACCTGATAAATCTGCAGGAATTGCATGATGCGTGATGCAATCATATCAACATGGACCAGAATCCCAAAGGAATGTTTCCAACATTTTATGGAATCCATGCCACGAAGAACTGAGGCTGTTCTGAGAGCAGAGAGAGACCCTAGCATAGTGTTCCTAATAAAGTGCTCAGTGAGTGTAATTTGTAATTGTTGGAATGCTTTCATAGCGTCACATTAAACCTGATTGATCATTTTTTAACAGTAAAAGATGATTAAAAATGTTTTGGCTTTATACTCATAAATAGTGTGAATTAATGTGTGTTAGTTTTGTTACTTTACTGTGTGCAGAAGAGAGGAGAAGTTTGGGCTCGCGAGACCATCAGAAATGGACTGAAATAAACTTTATTTGTGAATCTCGACACACTCGCTCGTTTGCTGGAAAATAAATACACCTTTGGCAATATAGGAAGGTGATATAGGAGTTTAATCTAGCTGTAGGAGACTGTTGGAGACACAGTAATCATGATCACGCAGCAGAAATAAGGTTAAAGCAGAGACTTGGACACACAGCAATCATAATGAAGCCTGAGAATGAAAGGTATTAAGGCTCTGTGCAGTGAGGTCTAGAGCTACACGAAAGCAAACTCACTACAGTCTTATTCTTTATTAGGGGCTGAGCATTGTTCATGCATTCATTCATTCACCTTTTTTTTTTTTGTGCCGGATCTTGATGCACAAGGTTCATCCACAAAGCCAGTGAACGAGTTTACTGACAGTGAAGCTGGAGGCGCTTTTCTGCGTGCGCGCGGTGACGTGTGCGTTTCCGACCACTGTGCCATCACAATCCGCGTGTCCTCTGCTGGTCCATTTTTTCTTCTTCGCTTCTATTTCACAGCATCACTGTAGAAACTGAGTGACTGAGTGAATACTGACAGAGAAAGTCAATCTCCCAGGTTCAGCTGACAGGTATGCTGAAGAGCAGAGGAGATTATTATAAATAATTATATAGATATAGATAACTATAGGCTAAAACTTTTATTTTAGTCACACACTTAACTTGTTTTATAGAGTGTAAAAAAAATACTGAAACTACAGTATCTCCTAAAGACTACAACTGTCAATAAAATGAAGTAAATACAGTATAACTTTATTATTTTTTAAATTATTATTTACTATCCTTATTACTAGTTATTCCCGAGTAAAATCCACAAGGAAAAGCACCTGCATTCCTGACAGCTGAATTTCTGAGAGGAGGAGAGTGGAAAACAGCTCTCAGAGAAATGCATGTTAATGAAAAGCAAATAGCTCCAATTTTTCCTCAAATCTAGTCAAAAAACACATTTAAAATAACTTTCACCATTAATAATATCACATCCCGCACGGCACCACGCTCCCTCCGATCTTCTAGCACAGCTCGACTGATCCCACCATCTGTCAGGGTACAAGGAAGGCATGCATCGAGACTCTTCTCTGTTCTGGCACCAAGGTGGTGGAATGAACTTCCCCTAGATGTCCAAACAGCTGAGTCACTGGCAGTCTTCAAACGACGTCTAAAGACTTACCTCTTTCTAAAGTACTTAAATTAGCACTCAAAAAAAAATTGTATTGTCTGAGCACTTGTAACTATATTACCTCCCCAAAAGAGTTTTTGGACTGATGGTATTCCTAGTTTGTGACCTAGCGAGCCAGTCTCAGAATGTATTTATTGATAGAGACTACAGAGCACTTTTGTAAGTTGCTCGCAATAAGGGCGTCTGCCAAATGCCATAAATGTAAATAATAATAACAATAATAATAATAATAATAATAATCGTCATCATCATCATCATCATCATCATCATCATCATATCATTTTTAATTTTTCATAGTTTTCCAACACTTTGATGACCATGACAGCATTAGCGATATTGACAAACCCTAGTCTGTTTTTTCCTCCCTGTGTTGGAGGAAAAGCTGATGTTCATCCATGCAGTCCAGGTAACACACACACACACACACACACAGTGCAGTTTAGAAGTAAAGAAATGTTGAGTGAGCATACAGCCTGTGGAGAACCTCAGATCCTTGAGTCTGGCTCACATCAGATTAAGGGATTAGGGGATTTGAGGGATTCATGTTTACACAATGATCTCTTGCTATGTATACATAATGACAATGAATTTAAAATTCAACCATTTTATAGACAACAGGCAGTACATGAGAAAAAATTTATCATTTGAGGCACAGTGTTGTCCTAAGGTATTTATTTCTGAAATTTATAATGTATAAGGTTGTAGTTTATACATTGCTGGATACAATTAGATAGAAAAAATACAATAGTGTAAAATGAATAATAATTCTTACTATGTTCTTCCTCTGTAGTTGTAAATGAGGATGTGTCTGCAGGAAAGGCAGACATCCTGGACTGTGATGATAAGTTCCTGATTGATGGGCAGAATCTTACTTTTCCTGGCCCTCTGATGAGGTGAGACTCTTTCTCTTCTCATGCACATTATGAAGGCTATTTCAACAGCAATGTTTCGAAGCATATCATCGGGTGCTCAAGGTGTATGTGCTGTTCCAATATCAGTTGCAGCAATAAGATGCACAAGGAGGACTTGATTCGGTTTATCCAGAGGAAATCTCAGGAGCGTCTGCTCCATGTTGATGAACCTGAACAAAGGGAATCCTATTTCTTCTGGAACATTATGGAATTGTTCTGTAAACAAAATGGAGTAAGTGTTGTAATTCATTATGTGCTGCAAGTGATAGTTCAAGCAAAAATGTTTAACAATAAAAGTGAATAAATATACCTAGAGTTGACATGCAAGTTGAAGATATTTCTTTTACAGAAAGCAAGAATGTCAGAAGTCGCTACAGTCCTCTTCAGGGGCTACAGACGTCTTAGGAAAAAGGCGTCTAAGGTTAGTACATCAGCACATCAGCATCACCATATGTCCCTATTGTGAATATAAATTTTTGCATTGTTTTTGTCAGTAACATGCTAATTTCTGCTACAGCTCAGAGGTGTTCAGAAACAGGAGGACTGGTGCCTTCCTCTGGCAGCTCTGTTATGTGCTGCTGTGCCAGAAGATGAGCACATAAAAGCTGTGATTGACATGGGAGACAATTTTGGTATGGATAAACTCCACAGTAACAGTATTTTTCTGGAATTAACTGTTGTAACGTTATCATGAACTCTGGACTGTTCCATTGACCCTGAGCCTCACATGCATCTTTTATCTTTCATCTGCAGCCACCAAAGGACTGACCTTTGCAGCGCATCTCTGCTATGTGCTGGCATATAAGGAGTCCGGCTTCGATCTGATTGGATGCGAAAGGTATTTTGTGTGCATGTGTGTGATTACTTTTCCTTGCTTGCTACTGACACTTTATTCTCTTTGCAACAGCTTGCCAGTTGGAATATCAGCCATAAAGGAAGCCATTGAGCGAACAGAGGTTTATGAATATGTGCTGAGCCTGACCTCAGGGTTCGCCCAGCCAAACTTCCAGGTTGGGATTTTGCTTTTTTAACAGGGAACCATTGTACTCAGAATGATTGGCTGAGTGTAATATGTGTCTTAGGAGTTCAAGTTCCTTTATGCCTGCAAGCTGTTTGAGTCTGGACTGTCTGCTCAAGCCCTCGATTACTGTGAGACCATCGCTAGAGCAGTCGCCACCTTCCCAGACAGAATCACAAACACCTTGTTGGACTAGCTTATACGCGTAAATAAGATGATTCATATTTGTGAAATGAATCCCTGATTTTAAACGCAAAGGATTGTTTTCATCATCAGTTTTCTTTCCCTGCCTGTCTTATAGCTGTCTGAGAAATCGCATGAAGGGAAGGGAAAAGAACCTGAATGGCTGCTAAATCTTCACCTGCTGCACAAAGAAGAAGCAGCTCTTACAAATGCTTCAATTGCCCAAGAGCAGCACACTGAGACTCTGGAAGCGCCCACTACCCCAGAGGGTAAGTCAGAATACACCATTTGTTTGGATTATAATAATAAGAACAATGTAATATAATTGTTAACAACACAAGTCTAATTCATTACCGGCTAGTGCAGGAGAGGACAAGACCATGAGGCTATTTTATTCTTATTTAAAATTAACATAACTGAATTATTGTCTGTTTAATAGAGGAGTTTGCTTCACGATACACTAAGGGAGAGATGCTGGGACAAGGAGGGGACGGAGCTGTATATGCGGGAGTTTGCAAGGCAGATGGGACAGAGGTAATATATCTGCATATATACAGCTAATTTGCATTAATCAACCGAATACAGGCATCGTAAAGCATTACAAATGATAGACTTCCCTCATCAGCTTCAGCTTCAGGGAAAGTTTCCTGAAAGCCTCTGTTTGCTGACAGTTGAATACAGTTGCATTGTATTCATGCTAATTAGTAAAATTATAGCTGTTAGAACATACTAATTGTGTTTTGCATTTGAGAACAGGTTGCCATTAAATATGTGGCTAAACATTCCATAAAAAGATTCATCACCATTGTAAGTAAACTTATTTTACTTCTGAGATTCAGATCCACGTTATTAACCACATAGTGACATACTGATTATGTGTCTATTTCTCATTCCTTCTTAAACAAAAACAAATTTTCCTCCCTATCATATTTCAGATTTCATTACCTATCATTCAGAACACATATCAGAGGAAGAGTGCTGAAACATTTTCCATTATAACTCCTCTGCTTTCTATAGATTGGACATATTTATTCCAAACCCATGCTAACTGTGTCTGTTCTAATTTTAGCCGGGAGAGACACGTGTCCTCCCTGTAGAGGTGGGGTTAATGCAGATGGTGTCCAAGCCGTTTTGCAGTCCGCATGTCCTGGAACTGCTGGAATGGTTTGAGATACCCCATTACGTCATCTTGATCCTGGAGCGACCCAGTCCCTGCATGAACCTCCAAGAATTCTGTAAACTTCACGATGGTAAACTGCCTGAACCACTGGCTCGAGACATCATGCTACAGATGGTCCAGGCTGCTCGTCATTGCTGTGGCCGTGGTGTTTTCCACCGTGACATCAAGGCCAAGAATGTTCTCATGAATACTGAGACACAGCAAGTTAAGTTGATAGATTTTGGCTGTGGCGCTTTGCTTGAGGACACCCTCTACAGGAAATACTCAGGTAATTACATAATAGATATGGGATAGAATCAAAGAGAATGCAGTGGAGACCCATTTATGTGACATTGCTGATGGGTGTTGCTCTTTATCTCTTGTACTCTCAGGCACTCCGGATTACTACCCTCCCGAGTGGATACTTAAGGGAGAGTATTTGGGCCATCCTGCTACCATCTGGACTCTGGGCATACTCTTGTTTGACTTGGTCTATGGAGACCTGCCTTTTCACACACAGGATGAAATTGCTGAGGGGTTCCTGTACTTCCCTCCTGGTCCGTCTGAAGGTGAGAAAATGCAGAAACATCACATTTAGACCTGTATAATAAAGCTGTAAAACTTGCATAGCAAAATAGCCTTAAACGTAACAAAATTTTTCATAAATGTCTCTCTCACCCGCTATCTCATCACTGAACACACAGATTGCTGTGATCTGATATCATGGTGCCTGGAGCAAGACCCTAAATCTCGGCCAACTTTTGAGGAAATCCTCAGGCATAAGTGGTTTTCCGTAAGTTTTCAGGATAATGTCCAGGTTAGACAGCAAGAATAGAATAGACCGCATTAACATTAGTTAAGACATGGGGTAAAATTCCAAATTTGATTAGTAAATAGGCTGTAAAACTTTACTACATGTTTAATCAAAAATGATCATTTAAAAAAATTCAGCTACAAGGAATCATTGAGAGGTGTAACTTTTTAATTTAAACTTTATCTTTTACCCAGTTTGTACAGTTATATATGGCGATGAAATATTTTTAATGGATATATATTTAGATAATATATTTATAACAGTAAACACTGGTTATATGCACACGTATGGATATAAAAATAAGGCTAACAAATGATTGAGTTCAATATTTATATACTTTTTTGCAATATATAAACTAAAGTGAAAGGTAGTTATATTTAATGTTTCAAAAGGTATAATCTGTTAGTAAAAAAAGTGCTAGCATGACTTGATGTGTGTACTTAGGCATCACCATATGCTATATCATATTTAATTCATTATGTACAAACTTTTTTACAGAACCTAAAGGATAATGGGATGCCCGCTCTTCAGGTTGCTCCTCAGGAACAGCCCTCTACTTCAGAGGGTAAGTCAGAACCCACCATTTGCACAAAAACTATTTTGAACATTTGAAAATCACATAACAAGGAATGTATCTAGCTAAGCTAAGGTGGTAAGGGTGGTATGGTGCATTCAAGAGGACTATATGAGCAGAAAAATACACTGAAATCTAAGAATCTATGCATTTTAGCAGATAAATAACACAGATTTGTCAGCAGAGGTCTGTAGGCTCTTTATTATTTTAAAATGAGCCAGGTGCACAGAAAAATATCTAATAGGCTAGATTTATATATTTGCACTATGTAAATATTTAATAGCAAGTTAAAAGCTTACACATCCATATTTCCATACAGCCTACATTAGTCTTTGAGTAAGTAATAGAAATAATCAGAGCTTAGGTAGCTGCAAAGGTGACTTTGGATTAATTAAACCAAATAATTTCAAGTATTAAAACATTAGATACGCAGAGTGTCTAGGATGAAAATGTATTTCAAGAGAGTTCACTTATAGATAACAACAGACTTATCTGATCAATCACATATTCGATTGAAAATACATATACCTTTCACTTACTTCCTGGTTACTTCTCTTTTTTTTTCTTCATTTTAGTTTCTTTTTATATTGAGACTGTAATATTTATGTGAGGTACTCATATACACTCAGAGACAGAATGATGTAATAAGATCACTCTATAATAACTGTTATTAACTGTAATAACACATGTCTTATTCATTACAGGCTACTGCAGTAGAGCACGAGAGCACAGGGCTTTTTTATTCTTAACAGAGGAGTTTACTTCACAGTACACTGTAGGAGATCTGCTGGGATATGGAGGTGCCGGTGCCGTATATGCAGGAGTTCACAAAGCAGATGCCACAGAGGAGAGATATGTTTGCACATATGAAGTTAATTACCATTAATCAACTCAATATGGGAATTGTAAAGTATTACAAATGGTAGACTTCCCTCACATGTACCTATAAGGCTACACACACACACTCACACACACACACATATTAAAAGCTTTTTTTTATTTACAAGCTCCATGTGCCAGTTTACAGTGAAGCTAATTAATCATGCAAAAATTGACCTGAAGTCTGGGATGTGACTTACCTGATGAGATTAATGTATGATTATTTGATTATTTTAATGAATGTCTTTTTGCATTCCAATATTTAATGCATGACTTTTCCCGAAAGCCTCAATTTGCTGACACTTAACATAGTGGCTGTAGAATTGTATTAATTATACAATGTAGTAAATGATAGCTTTTAGAACTTTCTAATAATTTTTTTGCATATGTCAACAGGTTGCTGTTAAATTTGTAGTCAAAGATTCTTTCAAAGGAGTCATCACCATTGTAAGTAAATTTATTTTACTTTCTGAGATTCAGAGAAGGAATACAGTCCAAATAACAACCATGTTATAGACTGGATATTGACCAAAATTGTGTTTCCATTTACTCATTCCTGCTTAAACCAAAGCAATTCTCCTCCCAGTCATGTTTCAGATTCAGACTTTATAACCTAGCAATTAGAATAGATATCAGTTGAACATTGCTGAAGTCTTTACATCTCTGCTTTCTATAGATTAGATATACTTACTCCAAACCCATGCTAACTGTGTCTGTTCTAATTTTAGCCTGGAGAGACACGTGTCCTCCCTGTAGAGGTGGGGTTAATGCAGATGGTGTCCAAGCCGTTTTGCAGTCCGCATGTCCTGGAACTGCTGGAATGGTTTGAGATACCCCATTACGTCATCTTGATCCTGGAGCGACCCAGTCCCTGCATGAACCTCCAAGAATTCTGTAAACTTCACGATGGTGAACTGCCTGAACCACTGGCTCGAGACATCATGCTACAGGTAGTTCAGGCTGCTCGTCATTGCTGTGACTGTGGAGTTTTCCACAATGACATCAAGCCTGGGAATGTTCTTATCAATACTGAGACGCTGCAAGTTAAGTTGATAGACTTTAGCTGTAGCGATTTCCTTAAGGACACCCCCTACAAATATTGCCCAGGTAAGTACATTATACAAATGGGATAGAATCAAAGAGAATGCAGTGGAGAACCAGTTTGTGATGGTGCCGCTGGTTGTTGCTCGTTCTTGTACACTCAGGCACTCCAGAGTACTTCCCTCCCGAGTGGTACCGTCACAGACAGTACTTGGGCCGTCCTGCTACTGTCTGGACTCTGGGCATAGTCCTGTATCAACTGCTCTGTGGAGACGTGCCCTTTCAGACAGAGGATGAAATTACTGAAGGACGCCTGTACTTTCCTCCTGGTCTGTCTAAAGGTGAGAAAATGCAGAAGCATCACATTTAGACCTGTATAATAAAGATGAAAACTTGCATAGTATAATGACTTTAAAAATAACCAACTTTTTTTTTCATAATTAATTTTTTTTAGAGAAAAAAATAAAATTGCAAACAAATTTTAGATGACAACAAAATCTCTCTCTTATCTTCTATTCAATTCAATTCAATTTTATTTGTATAGTGCTTTTAACAATGGACATTGTCACAAAGCAGCTTTACAGAAATAAATGGATTCACAAAAATATATTGTAAATATTTGAATTTATCACTGTGAATTTATCCCTAGATATTTCTATCTCTCTGTCATCTTCTATCACGGCACACACAGATTGCTGCAAGCTGATATCCTGGTGCCTGGAGCAAGACCCTAAGTCTCGGCCAACTTTCAGGCAAATCCTTAGGCACAGGTGGTTTTCAGCAGGACAGAACTTTATCCAGGTGAGATGGCAAGAATAAAACAGACCTAATTAGAATGAAGACATAATATGATAGTCTACATTACATGGGTTGTACTAGATCAGTACTGAGTCCTGTAAAAGAGAATGCAATGATTATGTAATTATACTATGAACACTTATCTACATGAAAGAAAAAATATAAAATAAGAAAATACTGATTATTTTCTATACTAGTGTATTTTAATATCTAACTGATTTTTTTTTTTTTTCAGAACATTCCTGACATTGGAGGTCTGGTAACAATTCTATTACAATTTTATGACAGTTTCACAAAAGAATAGATATTATAGATATTATAGATATATAATATATAATAGATAATTAAAACAATAACTTTCATTAATACGTAATTAATAAGTATGAATAAAATTGTTATTCAGAATTTAAACATTAAGACATGTTTATAAATGATAGTTCATGTCTAATAACTAGGATAATTCATAATCAGAAATTGAGTAAGCGAAGATTATGCTAACATCGAAAAGAAAGTGTCGTATAAATATGACAAACTAATCATGGATAAACACAGAAAACCTGGACACGATAACATTGACAAAACGTCATAAAGAGACTAGAAAACAGGGTTTAGAAAGATAAAATTTAAGGACTCAACACAGAACACCTGGACAAAATCAGGAAACACACTTATATAAGTAAAGACTTATAATCTCACTATCCGGTATCACCCAGAAGAGGATGGGTTTCCTTTTGAGTCTGGTTCCTCTCAAGGTTTCTTCCTCATGTAGTCTCAGGGAGTTTTCCCTTGCCACTGTCGCCTCTGGCTTGCTCAAAAGGGATCTAAATTTATTTCTGTAAAAACTGTTTAGTGAGAGGACAATGACAGGACACGAGCACGTTGAGGGAAATCAGAACAAAACATCGCTCAGAACAGTGCTCGTCACACTGAGAAACATGCTGCATGCTGAAAGGAAGGCAAACTGTCATTTATAAACTTTGTTAATTCTCAAATTGTTAACTTGTTTGCAGCCATAATAAATAAATAAATAAATAAATAAATAAATAAATAAGCAACCAAATAAATGAATAAATAAATATAAATAAAAATATTTCTCTGAAGCCCATTCTGATTCTCTTAATGAGGTCTCATGGGAGACCGCTGGACTGTCAACCATCTTGTTCATGCCGTGTTGCTGCAAGAGCTATATGTCCTAGCAATCATAGAGACTAATGCGTATACCTGACATGTCAAAACTAATTAGAATCAAGCTTGTTACCATGAATAGGAAGTGTATGACCTATTCCTGATCGAATTCTGGACATGGGAAATCAACTGCCCATTTATTATTCAGTACACTTTATAAAAATTTAAATTTTGTTAGCAATAAGGTACATAATGATTAGCTCAAAAAGATATGTTTCCCCAAAGAGAACAATAATGAACAGAAACAAAACGTCATTACCAGAAATACTCATTATCCTAGCTAAGAGTTTCTAGGCCACGAAAACAATCCTACGTCATTAATTTTTCACCAAAGAAAGAAAATTCTTCACTTTTCCAACATTTAAAACAATTTTACAGATGTTGGGCTCACACTCTCTGGAACAGCAGGTGGTTCCTCTGAAGCATTTTTGTCTCTTTCCCAGTCAGATCCTGTTTCGCGTGAAGATGCGATTCTCAGTCTGAAACATACAATTTAAAAAAAAAATGCTCATCAAGTTTGGAACTGAGCAAATTGGTAAACATGGCACTTCCACAGAGATAATTTAAAGTTTACTGATGTATGAGCAAATTAAATAAATACAACATTAAATATTTCACAAGTAATGTCTATAGCTGGGTGTCAAATTCAGATTCTCCCCGGGACTCATGAGCATTTTTGTGAGACCCTGAAGTGCCAAAATCAGAGTCTTTTTTTTAAATTTTTTTTTTACTTATTTAACATATTCTATTGACTAACACCAGTAACCTTGCCTTTGAAATTAGAAAAGGATGTTTCTAGAAAAAGAATCACTAACAGAAACTAACAAAGTGTATGCAGGTAATAATTTTTATTATACTGATTTTTTTAATGAATGCGTTCCCTTGTTTAATCACTTTCATTGGATAGCAGCTACTGTGATGAGAAGCCAGATTAGCCAGTTGGGATGATGCATGTTTCCTGTTTCTGTTTGAAAGCTACTAGACAGAAGCTACAAGAAATATATAGAGATACAGAGGTGAGAGTCAGTGCAGTAACCTGCTAGAGTTTACAGAGTAAACTCTAGAGTGTAATTTTCCCCTATTATTAACATGTTATTTTAATCATTTTCAATAATTAGTAATATTGCACACCATGCCCAGCACACGTCCTTCTTCCTGCTTATACCATTCACCAGTAGGTGTCACTACACTACATCACTCCTCTTGGACTAATGTTCCTGTCCCTCAAACAAACTTAAAATAGCACTGACAGCACACTGTTTACTTTACCTCTTAACTATGCAGATTACATTCCTACTCAAACAAACCCAAATACATGTTAAGTTCATCCTGATTTTTTTTAAACAAAGTTCAATTCTTTTTCTGTTTAGTAAAATAGAAATTCTCGAAGAACATCTAATACTAGAAAGTTATAATGGTCTGACCAGTGGACATTATCTCACTAAAGAAACAAAGTTCATAACAGACAAAATCGTCATTACATTGAGCGGATAGAAACTCTAGTATTTTATCTAACATTAGAACCTTGATGGCTAGGGATGACTACCCTGCCACCAAGACAGTGCCAGAGATTATTCTGCTCTGATTGGCATCTGCCTATCTAACATAATCTCGAAACCAGACTGGCTCTCTCCTGATGCTTGGTGGCCTGGATCCTAAACTTGACTCTACAATTTTATCTGCTGAGCCCGCACATGGGCTATCAGATTCAGTCCATAACTAATGGTCTTCAGTATCCTGTATGGATTGTGAATCCACTGGCAGAATCCATTTCTGACAGCTGATACATGTCTCATTATTCTCTTGCCAGCTCTTTCGAGGATGACAGAATTCCCTTTTCTTTCCACCACCTGCTACAGTTCAGGCCCGTAGGTAATGATAATTTGTTGATAAATGATAATTTGCTCTGTTTTGGGTGCTGTGTCACCTTGCTGTATTGTCGCCTTGCTGTATTGTGCTTTCCTGCTTTTGTCAGCAGCCTGCCTACCCGTTTCCTTCCTGGTTGCATCGTTGAGCCAAACAGCACAGTCTTAGTGCCCAGGTGGTGTGATGGCTGGCACCTCTGGCATTTTGGCGCGAATCTCGCGTTTGAAAATGAGTTCTGCTGGGCTCCGACTGAATGTAGAGTGCTCCTGTAAGCCAGCAGGAATCTCTACAGTTCTCTTCGGCAGTCTTTTCCTTCCGCATGAACAGCGCGACTCGCTTTACAAAGCATTCTGTTTTGTCGTTCAACCTCCCCACTTGCTTGAGACCAATAGTGCGTGATCCGTCAATGCTGGATTCCATTCTCCTGCACAAAATCTATGAATTCATTCGCTGTGAATTGTACTCTGTTGTCAGAAATAAGTACTTCTGGCAGGCCATGTGTAGCAAACATCTCTGTCAGGCATTTCACAACATTGGATGCAGTAATGTTACTAAGCACACTAACATCCACCCACCTTGAGTAGTAGTCTGTTGTGATGAGCAAATGTTTGCCTGATGGGAATGGGCCACACATGTCCACAGCTACTGTTGGCCATGGTTTACTGTGCAGCCCTGTGCGCATGGTTGGAACAGGCCTGGAAGGTGTAGCATTCATCTGACATGCATAGCAAGTCCTGACCAACTGCGCTGCCT
Organism: Pangasianodon gigas; assembly: GCA_022758105.1. Classification (NCBI taxonomy): domain Eukaryota; kingdom Metazoa; phylum Chordata; class Actinopteri; order Siluriformes; family Pangasiidae; genus Pangasianodon; species Pangasianodon gigas. The sequence continues at coordinate 17,006,958 of CM040477.1, forward strand.
CCCTGTCCATGTCTGACCATCAGACCTTTGTGCACAGAAGCTGTTTCATTTGCACCTTGATGCCCTTTGTGAGCTAACAACAGTGTTCTTTCCCGTGCTGCCTGTGGCACAACAGTGCGAGTCCCCCTCAGAACAATGTGTTCAACACAAGACGACTCTACTTTGGTCTGTACAGACTACACAGAGCGACCACGTTTATTTACAAGACCCAGGAAGCATCTTACTTCCTCTGCAGTCTGTGGCTGTCATGTATCTTGGATCGCCTTCACCTTGGACTGGGCCACACCAATATGATTTTTAGTGAGAAGGTGACCCATAAACTCCATCTCAGACATCCTAAAGTCACATTTGTCACCGCTCAACATCAGCAGCTTGAAGTCTCTGTAACATGCACATCCTGGCCGAAAACCAAAATATCATCTGAAATCCCCTTGGATGCCCTGGAGGACCTGATGGAGGTGGCATGTCGCCATTTCTCAGAATTGCTTTTGCGTACGTCCACCTGAGATTTGTTTCTTGGCTTAACTTTTAGTTCGCTGTGACATTCTGCACTTCTCATGTGGCTGTTTGCTAATCTCATTGATGGTGAGTCTCTCCATTTTGGCAGCTTGCATGTCTGTGACCTCTATCACCTTTGTGATGTCTTGTAGCCCATGGAGCATGAGGTCTCTTTCTCACACAGCAGTTGGTGGCGTAACACACTCGAATTTTGACTCATCAATGACTTGGTCACGAATGAAATTATCTATGTTGTGTTCAAAATCACAAGTGGCAGCTGACTCCCCTTGCTCTTGTTTGGCTTGGTGAAAAAACATGACTCTCATATGGAATGTTCTTCTGTGGTGTAAAATAGTCCTTCGATTTAGCTAAAGCCAAATCATAATCTTTGTCCTCGCCAGTATCATCCAAAGTGGTAAAAATATCTTGCACATTTGATCTGCTCAAGTGTAACAATAATGTATGCTTCCGTGTGTCAACGTTAATCCCTGAAGCAGTAAGGCACAATTTAAAATTTCTTCCCCACTTCTACTTTTCTCCCTTCCATGTCCTTCTTCCTGCTTATACCATTCACCGGTAGGTGCCACTACTTTACACTGTCATACATGCATTTTATGGCAAAGTTATTAATATGGAAAGATGAATAAATATTAAAGATTGTTTGATGGTAGATTGTGCCATAAATGATTAAATAACAAATTAGTATCTTCACCACTCCTACTGCTGTCTGACATCCATCTGAAATGCACAAGCACATCACACTTACCTTATTGTCACACTTAATTTAATTATACAGATCAAGAAAACAGTCATGATTTTATTTTGTATATTTCCTTATCCCACCAAAATTAATTTCTGGTTCATGCCACTGCCAGCACAACACACAACATTCTTCTGAATTGATTTTAGACTTACATCAAGCACAGCACACAGGTGTTACCCTGCATTATTGGCCTTAGTCAAGCCAGTCAGTATATACGGCATTTTACAGTAACTACCCCTTTCAAGATTTGTAGTGTTGTTCTTAGAATATATCTGATCAGCAAGATGAATGGAAGAGGTAAGACGGGCATTGCTCATTAAACACGCTGGAAAACTGTATTTGCAGTTGTATAAAATTGTAAGTGCCTCATGGCACTGAAGCCCTTTTTCTTGCTTCTTGCAATTTCCTCTCTGAAATTAAGCACAGCTGAAGCAAATTACTGCAAACTAAAACTGGAACTTTGAATGTCTTCACGAGCAGCCATCGGTGAGGAGGCACTGGGCTTGGCTTTGTTATATAAGAGAAGAAGAAGCTCCTTATAGATAACAAGTAGGACCTCAGCTTCTTCAAGTGAGTGGATTCAAGCTTCAGGGATATACTCTTTCATCACACTCCTTAACAGAAGGCACTATGAACTGTGCTTCCTCCAAAATCAGACACTACAATGATTAACACAACTCTTCAACACTGGTGCAAGAAAAAAAAAACTGGGAACTTGACTCTTCACCACAGGATGTCAAGTACCTGGTGGTCAAATTCTGGACTGGCAGAGTGGCAGATGAGGATATTGAAATGTACCTTCGACACATCTGTGACCTTCTTCAGCCTGTCCAAAAACAGGTAGGCCAGTTTGGAATATGGTATGGTGTACGACGATACAAAGTCAGAATGAAAAAACAACCTGATTGCAACCTGATGTCAATCCCCAACTCCATCTTCATGGGGTCGTATAATGAATCATTTTTCCTGTACAAACCCAGAGAGGTTACATCTGTATCTTAACTGAACGTAAGGACTGTGACATCTTGAAATGCTGGAAATGTGGCCAGCATGGACATAAAGGGAAGGAGTGTTCGAATCTGGAAATCTGAGATCTATGTAGTGTGATGGGACATCTGTACTTCAGGTGCCACCGATCATAAAGTAATAAAATGAAAGGCCCAGAGCAGATCCAAGAGCAACATGAACCAGAGCAAAACAACCCAGTGGTGATAGAAGGAAAGCAGCATGAAAACAACATGACAGACCAGAGCCAGAAGCAGACAGACACACAGAATGATGAAAAACCAACCCAGGTGGATGGATGGTGCGGAGAGGACACACTGAGTACAGCAGCACAGGCAGTGAAACAGATGAAACTGGTACAACCTCAAGCAGCATTGAAGATGAATTCTTACCTCTTCATGGACATTCAGAAAAGGACTTGCCACCGAAAACACAACAAGAACAAGGACATCTCTATAACAGACTTCCCCAATGGCACCAACACATCACCAAGAGACAACCATGTGTCAGAGACAGAAAAGAACAGCTAAACCTGAACTAAATCCAGAGAAATAAAAACAAAAACAAAAGAAAAAGCTGTTACTACCTCAGAATAAGCTAAGTCTTAGTTATCAAAACATTATGTAGTTATATAATATACATAGTGCATATATACATATAAATATATGTCAGTTAATGTAGTATCTATTAATCTAAAAGGTGTAAAATCAGAGAAAATAAGAAAATAACATTTAAAATGTAAAGGATGTCATATAATTTGGGCAAAAGTTGAAGGTTAATAGGTTTATAAGATATAAATGAAATTTACAAAAATATGGACAGAGGGAATATCAGTTATATCTATATATAGTGAAGACAGGGCAGATAGATAGATAGATAGATACACGAGAGGGGTACAAAAGAATTTCCAAAACATTAGATGTACCATGGACAAAAGTAGACAAAATGGTGCACCACCGTGACATTTACCAAGAACAGGACATCCCTCTGAAATTGACAAAAGGACAAGAAGAAAACTTATCAGGGAGGCTGGCAAGAGACCTACAGCAACACTGAAGGAGCTGCAGGAATATCTGGCAAGTATTGCTCTCTCCTTGCATGTGACAACAATCTCTCATATTCTTCACATATCTGGTCTGTGGGGTAGGGTGGCTAGATGGAAGCCCTTTCTCATGAAAAAAAAAATCCACCTAAATGACCCCAAACCCTGTGGCAAAATATGTTATGATCTGATGAGACCAAGGTAGAACCATTTGGCATAATTCTAAAAGATATTTTTGGTGCAAAAACAAGACTTATCATCCAAAGAACACCATACCCGTGGTGAAGCATGGTGGTGGCAGCATCATGCTATGGGGCTGCTTCGCTTCAGCTGGGACTGGGGCTTGAATCAACACAGAGGGAAACATGGATAACAGCTGAAGATAAATAAAAAATTCGCCTACCAGCACAATAACAACCAAATCCAAGTCAACAAAGGAATGGCTTCAGAAGAGGAAGATCAAAGTTTTGGAATGCCCCAGGCTGAGCCCAGATCTAAATCCTATCAAAAACCTGTGGACGAGGACTGTGCGCAGGAGATCCCCTCACAATTCAAAAGATCTGGAGCATTTTTGCAATTAAGAGTGGAATTCAATTGCCAAATCTAAGTTAAGTTATGCTAAATTGGTAGAGTCTTACCCAAAAACAATGATTGCTGTATTACAAGCAAAAGAGGCCATCTGGATCACTTACAAACTCACACTTTTACACCAGTCAATTATTCAGTTCAACTCTGAATGTGACGTTGTGTGTTTGCCTCGAAGCATCTCAGGTATTGCTGTGTGTGTGTGTGTGTGTGTGTGTGTGTGTGTGTGGTCCCGCGTGCCAGTGCACATGAGCGCAGTATTGATCTTGCTCCATGTGTTTGTGTGGAATGAGGAGCTGACGATGGAAGGATGTGATGAATGTAGAGATGATTAGAGGATGACAGGATGAGCAGCCTCCTCACTGTAAACCGCCCCAACCATGATGTTTGTGAGCTCCTCTGCACGTTGCCTGCATTATGACACACTGCCATCTGAAAACCAGCTCATCTCGTGTTCTTTTGTTGATTTTGTTGTTTCTCTGATTATGTCTCTGTTTATTTTGAATTTTGGACTCTTTGTTTTAATCCCTCACTCTCATTATCATTTCCCTCTCTCCCCATCTCATTCATTCAAGTCTATACCTTGTACAAATATTCTCCTAATGCAGTGTCTAATTATGTAAGGAATAACACACTTGGGGATGTGCTGTTATAGGAAAATAAACAAAATTTGTTTATGTGTAATATAGTTTGGGTAATGTATCGTATGGTTTTGGTGGTGCATAGCTTAGTTTTGTTCATGTATAGTATAGATTTCGTACTGCAAAGTACAGTTTTGTTCATGTATAGTACAGATTTCTTAATGTATAGTTAAATTTTGTTCATGTATAGCATACTGTATTTTTCTTTATGTATATTACTATAGACTTCTTAATGCATACTATGGTTTTGTTCATGTGTAGTATAGATTTCTTAATGTGTAGTAGTTTTGTTCATGTATAGTATAGCTTGGTTAATGTATAGTATACTGTAGATTACTTGTAATATATAGAACAGATTTCTTAATGCAAAGTACAGTTTTGTTCATGTATACTGTGGATTTCTTAATGTGTATGTAGTATAGATTTCTTAATGCAAAGTATAGTGTTGTTCCTGTATAGTACAGATTTCTTAATCTATAGTTAAATTTAGTTTATGTATAGTATAGTTTGGTTCATGTGTAATATAGATTTCATAATGTAAACAGTACTGTATATGGTATAGATCTCTTAACGCATAGTATAGTTTTGTTAATGTACAGTGTAGATTTCTTAATGTATAGATTTCTTAATGTACTGTATGTAGTATAGATTTCTTGATGCATAGTATAGGGGTGTCCATGTATAGTGTAGATTTCATAGCATACAGTATAGTTTGGTTAATGTGCATACAGTATAGATGTATAATTTTGTTAATGTGTAGTTTTGTTTATGTACTGTTTCATTAATTTAATATATTATAGTTATGTTCATGTATAGTTTAATTTTGTTTATGCATAGTATAGATTACTTAATATATAATAAGTAATTAAGTTGTTGTTGTTCTTTCAGCTGCTCCCGTTAGGGGTCACCACAGCAGATCATTGGTCCACATATTTGATTTGGCACACTTTTTACACCAGATGCCCTTCCTGATGCAACCCTCCCTGATTTTATCTGGGCTTGGGACCGGCACTGGGAGTGCACTGATGTGTGGTTCCCTGGCCAGGAATCAAACCCCGGCTGCAGCAGTGAGAGCACCGAGGCCTAACCACTAATCTTACAGGGACCCTATAATAAGTAATTAAGTATTAATGTTAATTTATTACTCTCTCCTTGATCACCTCTGTTGCTTCGGGTTTTTCTCTCTCTGGTGTTTTTCCATGCTTTACATTTATGTTAAATAATTTTGTTGTTTTGTTATGTCTAAGTCGGTTTGTTATACCTTATGCAGAACCACATTTCCATATGTTTACTACAGCACAGGGCCAGATGGCAGAAACAAGGGGAGCGACGTCTCCCCCGCAGCCTGATAGCTGAATGCTGCAGGAACAAATGAAGCCTAAATCATTTCACTTTATGAGATGGAGCTGGATTTAACTCTCCGCCTCCTCTTCCTTTATTCCTACTCCTCCTCTACTCCTACTCCTACCCACAGCAACCACACTGCACACACTCATGATCATCCTCTAAAGTAAAAAATGTAGAAATGATACCAGACCTGAGTGTTCCATTAAACATCCAAGTGTGAATGAAGAAAACAAAACAGAAATTACAGAGTTAACACACAGCAAGCTACACTTGCTAGGTTAGCTTTCACTCACTAGATTAGCTTTTACTCGCTAGGTTAGCTTTCACTCGTAAGGTTAGCTTTCACTCGCTAGGTTTAGCTTTCAATCGTTAGATTAGCTTTCACTCGTAAGGTTAGCTTTCACTCGTTAGGTTGGCTTTCACTCACTAGATTAGCTTTCACTTGTAAGCTTAGCTTTCACTCATTAGGTTAGCTTTCACTCTCTAGGTTAGCTTTCACTCACTATGTTATCTTTTACTCTCTAGGTTAGCTTTCACTCACTAGGTTAGCTTTAACTCAGTAGGTTAGCTTTCACTTGCGAGGTTATCTTTCACTCGCCAGGTTAGCTTTCACTCTTTAGGTTAGCTTTTACTTGCTAGGTTATTTTTTGCTCACTGGTTTTCACTTGATAATTAGCTTTCACTCACTAGGTTTGCTTTCTCTCAGTAGGCTACTGTTTAACTCACTAGGTTAATTTTTACTCAGTATGTTAGCTTTTACTTGATGGATTAGACTTAACTCAGTAGGTTAGATTTCATTTGATTAGGTTACCTTGAGAGGTTAGCTTTAACTTTGGAGGTTTGCTTTCACTTCATAGGTTTGCTTTGCTTTCACATTCTAGCTTTCACTCACTGGGATAGCTTTCACTCACTATAATAGCTATCACTTGATAGATTAGCTTTCCCTCACTAGGTTGGTTTTTGCTTAATAGGTTAACTTTCACTCTGTGTATTAGCTTTTACATATATTTACTGTGTACTTTGCACTGCATGTTGTAGCAACAAGAGCAACATTAACCTTAAAAATCTGTCAAACAAGTAAATGTATAAAATAAATCACAGGTGTTCAACCAAAAAGTACAATTTTCTTGACAAGTCAATCTTGGAACAAGAACTGAATATAAATAGAAAAAACAATGCCGTGTCATACAGACTGATCCATCTGTCAGTCATGCACACGCGCTGTGTGAATTCTCGCATTCAGACCTACTTCCTGTCACACCGTACCAACATCACAGGCTTCAAGCAGGGTATCTTTCTTCTAAACCTTTGTGTGTGTGTGTGTGTGTGTGTGTGTGTGATTACTCAAATTTGTTAGAAAAGAGAAGAAAGCTAGTGAGTGGAGAACAACAGAATCTGCAACAGATCAAGATCAGTGTAGGTCCTGTCAAACCTCAAAGCACTCGTAGCTTTTATGGAAAACAGCCAAGGGTGAGCAGAAGACAAGCGGAAGACAAGTGTTTCAGGTTCTGGCTTCAGTTACGAGCACTACAAAATCATTTTTCAGCATTAACCAGTAATTGTGATAAATTAGAGCTCGACCCAATGCTCTTAGCCATTCACATTTAGGAGAAAGGTCAGATTGAGATTGGTGTGTTTTTCTTTAAGATCCCTGTCATCATCTACATCCTTGTCCCTAAACACTCTGCATCTGGCCTTTCAACTTCTCAATCTGACATGAACAACCGACAGAGAAAACATCTGTGATCTAGCTGTGTGCTGTGGGATGCAGGATGTTTCAGGGCAGATTTGGGCAGATGAATGTTGTTGTTGGTGAATGTTGGTGTTTCATGGTAAATGTTGATGATTGAAATTGTTGGTGTTTGATAGTAAATGTTGGGGTTTGATTGAGAACCGTGTTTCATGGTGAATGTTAGTGCTTGAGAATGGTGTTGGACAGTAAATGCTGGTATTTGATGGAGAATGTTAGTGTGTCATGGTAAATGCTGGGGGTTTAATGGTGAGTGTTGGGCTTTGATGATAAACAGTAGTGTTTGAAGGAGAATGTTAATAATTCTTAGTGAACGTTGATGCTTGAGAATGTTACTGTCTGATGGTGAGTGTTTATGCTTGGTACAGAATGTTGATGTTTGAGAATGTTGGTGTTTGATAGTAAATGTTGGGGTTTGATGGTGTGTGTTGGTGTTTGCTTGAGAATGTTGGTATTTGAGTGTAAATATTTGGAATTAAGTGAGAAATTTAGTATTCAGTAGTGAACGTTGTTTGATGGAGAATGTTGGTGTTTGATAGTAAATGTTGGGATTTGACGGTGTGTGCTTGAGTATGTTGGTGTTTGACAGTAAGTGTTGGAGTTTGATGGAGAATGTTGGTATTTGATGGAGAATGTTGGTATTTGATGGAGAATGTTGGTGTTTGATGGAGCATGTTGGTGTAGGATGGTGAATGTTGGTGTGATGACGAATGTTGGGGTTTGATGGAACGTGTTTGTTTGACAGTAAATGTTGATGCGTGATGGAGAATGTTGGTGCGTGGTGGAGAATGTTGGTGTTTGATAGAGAATTTTGGTGTTTCATAGGAAACGTTGGGGTTTGATTAAGAACGTTGGCGTTTTTTAATGGAGAACTTTGGTGTTTCATAGCAAATGATGTTTAAGAATGTGTGGTGTATGATAGTGAATGGGTTTGATGGAAAATATTAGTGCAGCACAAGCAGAACACATTCAATGTCCACAGCAAGAATAATATAGCTGAGATGATTTTCCTGGTGTCACATGTTTATAGATTTTGTTAATTAGCTGACAAACTAGCTAGCAGAATTTGATATATATTAAAAATATATTAGCTGTCACATACAAATGAAGTATTTATTGATATAAAACCCAAATTGAATTCTATATTTTTGTCATATTAAGCATGTCATTGTATCAGATCCCAATGCCACTGATCATGATTCAATCCTTGGAGTCTCATAACTTAATTTAAACTGATGAAGTATTGCAGAATGCAGAAAAGGAAATTGACAAGGTCACGTTGAAAACCATATTGTTACCCAGCCTCAGCTTTTAATACGTGAGTTTGACTTATTAGCATAACTCTCAGAATCTCATTATGAAACTTGGGGATAAAGTTGTTGCCAATGAAATAAGATCTATGTGTTTGCTACAATAATTCTGCTCTAAAAACAATCTCTAATTTGCATATCCGTTCCATTTCCAAACAAGAAAGCCTGCAAAGAACAATCATCAAGATGTAAACACCGCATTAACCTCCAGGGTTTAACATTTTGTTGTCTGATACATCGAGAGATTCTCAAGGCCGTTATTAATTTCCTGCATTAGATCGAGAAATTATTGAATCAGTATTCCCAGTGATCGTTCCCTGGATGCCACACAAATGATCACATAAATCATAAAATGTAATTAGACATGCTCCATCTGCTGGAATAATTCCCCGTGAGGGGAATACAGATCTAATATCGGAACTGCAGCAACAGTTGAATTTTGTCATTTTTAAATCACTTTGCTCTGAAAAGAGAGTCACAGTGCTGAAGTGAACACAGATCATCATTTTCAAGATCCAATAAACTCCTTCATATATCCCATCATAACATAAATCACTTGCAAATGTTCTTTCTGCTGTTTTATATAGGCAGGAAACAAATACGTATCCCAGGAATTATTTAATTTAATCCACTATACATATACACATATTATGCGTATAGTAGAAAGAAATGTTTCCTCAGCATATCCCATTGTAGAACCTGGTGTGTGTGGGTTTGTGAAAGAGCGTTCTAAAGACAGGCGAATTTTATGAAACTTCATGCTTCTTTTATTCTCGCTTCTTTTCTTTTTCAATTATAGTTTTTACATAGTGTGAACACTTTTCAGTATGCTTCTCATCCACTTAATGAAAAAAAAAAAAAAAAACTCAAAAGCTTTTGTTACTTCAATCAAGTTCAAGTTCATAGGAGAGTGTGTGTTGCTTCGGTTTCACCCACTCAATCACTCTCCGCTAACACCTGACCATGCCCATTCTGCCACCCCCATCATGGACGGAAATTGAGCATTAAGCAAACTCTGAGTCTTGGAATTTGAGTTTCTGCTTGTCTCACGAACAGAGTTCAAGATAACTGATGCCAAACAAACACTTGAATAAATCATTAACTTCTTATATGGAAAGTAAATGTACTGAAAATTTTTGTGCTATTCCTGCTATAGAACACACCAGTCCTTTGGGGCGTGTGTGTGTGTGTGTGTGTGTGTGTGTGTGTGTTGGGAAGTTTACAGAAACTTCTCTCCACTATTCACACCAATTTATTTGGCTTATTGATTATTTTACTAGACAATAAGAAAGCCAAATGATACATGAGAGTGATGGAATGGGTTGAAGGTTGATGGTGTTTGATAAAGAATGTTAATGTTTGATGGTGAATGTAGGTGTTTGTTCTTGAATGTTGGTGTCTGATGGTGAATGTTGGTGTTTGTTGTTGAATGTTGGTGTTTCATGGTAAATGTTGGTGTCTGATGGTGAATGTTGGTGTTTGATGGTGAATGTTGGTGTTTGATGTTGAATGATGCTGTGTGATGGTGAATGTTGGTGTTTGATGTTGAATGATGCTGTGTGATGGTGAATGCTGGTTTTTATGGTAAATGTTTTTGATAGAGAAAGTTGTTTGAAGAACAATATTGATGATTGTTTCTGGATTTTGCTGTTTGATGCTGGTGTGTAATAATGAATGGTGGCATTTGAGAAGTTGGTGTTCGACAGAGGATGTTGGTGTTTGAAAGTAAATGTTGGGGTTTGATGGTATGTGTTGGTATTTGATGAAGAATGTTGATGTTTGTTTTTCAGTGTTAATGTCTGATGGGGAATATTGGTGATTGAGGGTGGATGCTTGATAGAGCATGTTAGTGTTTGATGATGAATGTTGATGGTTGATGCTGAATGTTGGTGCTTCATGGAGATTGTTGGTGTTTGACGATGGTGAATGTGGTGTTTGCTGATTTGTCTCCACAGGAATGCAAGCTTCTGATTAGATACAGAGCAAAATACTAACAACTATGGAAAATAATTACGGAAGTGTATAAACAATACTCATAAATATAGCAATACACACACACACACTATATATACTGTATACATAAGTATATATAGTATAATACACAAATGTATAGGAAATCTTTATAGTTGCAACAAAATTGTATTCAAATATATAGAAACTATATTAAGATATAGCAAAACACTACAGAATACTTTCCTAACTTTTAATGAGGAGAGAAATTCCATTTCAGTTCCACTGTTTCTGCCTAATTATCACAGCTGTAGTGTGTTTCGAGTTGACATTTTAGCTCTCAGCTTCATAAAAAATACATGGAGAGGAGAGAGAGTCAGTTTGGGGAACAGAAGAATAAAGGGAAGAAATGAAGAAGAAATCAACAAAAAAAAAGCACAAATATTTCTCACATCTCCAGCTTGATCTGACTTTCCTTGATGTGACGAGACGATGTGAGAGCACACCGGAACAAAACAGGCCGTTAAGAAGAGACTAATTCCACTTGAATGACCCAGTTGCAAGGCAATAAGAGACGTGGGTTTATTATTAGAACCAAATTTTCAGACTGTGAAACCAGTGTCTCTCATGATTATCATCCAGATGAAAAAACTATCTCAGCAACACATCCACGGGGTCAACCGTTACATCATCAGCACTGACCTCTAATTACGAGAGCAGTGTCCAGACCATGGCCTGAATAAAAACTCTGCATTTTCTTTACATCACCTGTAGCCAACATACTCACATATTTACATGCAGCCTAATAATCCATTAATAAGAGCTCAATCGCTATAGAAAGCATTCATGTGTGAGCTCAACCCAAATGAAATTTCTATCTGATCAGAGGAGGTGGGTAACCCTTTTAATAATCTAAATAGAAGAATTATAGCTGTGAACACCTTCTGTGCCTGATTACATTTGCTAACAGGTTCTGTGTTATTCATAGAGCATGTATATTAACAGATCTGGTGCATTTTCAACAACTAGAGCATAATGTTGAGTGGATCCCTGGAGGACTAGTGGTTAGGCCACAGCGCTCTCACTGCTGTGGCCCAGGTCCAGTTCCCATTCAGGGAACCAACCCGAGCCACTGGGGTTACACACGACAGTGCATTTCCAGTGTTGGTCCCAAGCCAGGATAAAATTGGGCAGGGTTGCATCAGGAAGGGCATCCGATGTAAAAACTGTGCCAAATCAAACATGTGGACCAATGATCCTCTGTGGCAACCCCTAACGCGAGCAGCTGGAAGAAGAAGAGGAACAACAACTAGAGCATCCGTGTTCAGTGACTTTACTGCACTCACAAACTCTTCTTCTCACTGTGCCTTTAAAACTCACACTTTACCTTTTTCTGAGACAAAAATAACTTAAAACTCATTAAAAACACCTTATGTGCAATTTAAAAGCTGAAAGTGTTGACCAAAGTCACCTGCTCATGTTGTTATGGTAGCATGCGAGGTCTTCACCATTTGGAACGAATGAATTCTGAAGACCTTGCATCTTAACATAGCCAGTGTACAACGCTGGTTTCTCATTACCTAGTTAGTCAGCATGGCAAATTGTTGCTTATCGAATTAGCTAGAAGTCATATTTTGAAAATGTGTACATTTTATTGCTCATGTCCACATTAGAATACAGACCCCCCCCCCCCCCCCCCCCCCCCCCCACACACACACACACACACACACACACATAGGCCATCTTATCAACTTCGCATGAACTGGTAAAGTAATGAAGCAGACATTCAAGCAAGCAGTGAAGAGAGTGCTAAAAACGGTGACTCATTTTCTCAACTGTGATCTAACTGTTATTGAACACTGCACAAGTTACCCATTCGATTTAAATAAGAAAAGAGCAGCTGAGTGAAAACACACACACACGACTGAACTGCTTGTTCTTATTTTCATTATGCATTACACCCAACACGCCACTGCATAAAAATCAATTTGAACGTAATATCCATTTTCGGCCATGTTTCTGCCCGACAACATGAGCAGTCTGTCTTTAAATCACAAGCATTCAGCGAGAAAAGATTATAAGAAGGGGAAAATGGAAAAAAGCGAATTACATCTTGTCGGCTCCCAGCAGGGAGTGCAGACAGTATTTCTTTTAAAATAAGACACAGGAAAGACAGGGTTATATTACACCTAGCTGTCAGAATGAAAGGTTTGTTTATAATTTCAGTTGTTGTATATGACAAAAAAATTGTACAGTTTCAGACAAATACAGAGTGAGGGTGCTAATATTTTGAAAACAGAAGGGTAAGAAAAAAATAACTAGTACAAGATGCGCATACTAAGACGTTTTCACTGCTTTTTGTTTTTAGTTTGTTTCCATTGCTTGGCATTTGGGAGCAGAAATATGAATTCCAACAGTATAGGTCAGTTTTATCTTTCACTCCATGCCATATTTTAATAATAAAGTTTTATTCACAAACCTTATTTTTTACTGTTATACTACTATATAGTAGGTCTGCAATTTTTAACTCCTGGTTAAAAATCCTGTGCGCATAATCCTGATTCGGATGAGGCACACTATAAGATGATGATGTGGTACCTGGAAACACTAGCTTACTAAATTAGTCAATGTTAATGATAAGCAAAATCTTGGAGTTTATGGTATATTTTTATAGGTTTGTCTACGGTTTAGCACATCCAAATGTCTACCTGTGTTTCCTAGCAGCATCACGTGGACATTGGGGTGTTTCCAACTTACATATCATGCATATTCATAGATCTGGAGCACAGAGCACAGAGGTGTTCCTCTGTCATTTCTAGCCACTAGATAATTTCAGTGGTTTAAAATGACATGTCTAAGGGTACTTGGGGCCGTTTTGGCCCAAACAGAACTTAGTGGTGAAACTGGTGAGCTGAGGAGGAGAAATATGGCACTCTGACTTTCAAAGACATGATCACACACCTTGAAGGACTTCCGTCCACCACAACAATGAATTCTGAATGCATTATGTCCCTAAAATCAGCCTACCTTGAAAAGCAGCCAGACAGTCTGACTGGCATCAATAAGACGAGTCATGCACGCAGGCCACATGTGCAACATCACTCCTTTCTAGCAAAATAATAAATAAATAAATAAATAAATAAATAAATAAATAAAAGATGAATGGTATGACCTGGTATTCATTTAGGACTGAAATGAAGCTTGACCTCATTTTGGCCAGGCGCTAAATTCAACACATCAGTCTTCATGCGAAAGGCCATAAGCAACGCGATTAAAAGCCACTGAAGCAGAAAGCAGACGCTCGTGGATTTATATGATGGATATTTGTGTGCTCTGTGCCACATGCTGGAATTCAGGTCTAGGTAGTGTTGGTATTGGAAAGTCAGCCATTTTTAAGAAATGTCTCAAACACTTAAACACTAGTCATTTTATTTATTTTAACATTTATATGGACTTTGTGTATTACCCATAATGCACTGTGAGCATCCAGCTTACAACTGTAAGTTAAATGAAATGAAATAAAGCCTAAAGTTAGCTACATTGCCTGTAAATGGTAGAAGTCATGTGAACATTGTTGCTAGGCAACTGGGAAACATGGACACTCAGCATAAGCTACCTAATGAGGCTGATGACTTCACTAGATAGCACATAGCTGTTAAGTCTTTCATACAAACAATGGAAAAGCAGAGAGACAGTGGAATACTGATAGGAATATCAACAGTTTTCTCAGAAGTGTTTGTAAATTATTAAGAAAAGACTCTATACAGATAAAATGATACTGTATTTACACTTTAGCATCAACCGCTAATCAAAAATCCATAAAGTCCTATTATTAAGTCCAAATATTAAGAAGGATTTCTAGAAAATACTAGAAAATAGTACACAAACATATGGTGCATTTGTGCTTTTAACATGGGAAGATAAACACAAAATACACTCACTGTTCAAGTCATGCGAACACTGTTGCTAGGCAACTGAGAAACATGGACACTGAGCATTTGCTAGCTCAATACTGAGGCTGAAACTAGCTAGCACATAGCTGTTTATACAAACAACAGAAAATAATAGAGACAATGAAAATGAGATGAAACTGTCAGGAATATTAACATTTCCCTCAGATGTGTTGGTAAGAAAATAAGAAGAGACTCTATACAGATAAAATGATACTGTATTTACACTTAGCATTAACCGCTAATCAAAAATCCATAAAGTCCTATACTGAGAAATGTCAACATTCCAATCCATCAGGAGAGAAAACCATAAAAGATGGGGGTTTTATCTTTTTGAAAACGTCTCATAATCTTCTCATAAGCACAGGATTGTAGTTCAATGTAGCTCTAACTCCGCTCAAGTGTTTGTCTCCAGTCAAAGAGACAGACATTTTCTTTCATTTTGGTATTAATTTTAAAAATCCTGTGAATTTTAATGCAAAAAAAAAAAAAAAGCAGTGAGGCATTAATAGCATTATCAAGTAACATGAATATTCATTTCATGTCATTTTCAGATGAGTTAGCTAGCAGATGGCTAGCTAGGTAACAATCTCTAGCTGCGTGAAACTACAGCAGTGTACAATAAAGTTAGTTTTTTTGTCTGTGACCGATTTTTATGAGTTTCATACCTGTACTGAAATAATGTTTTTTTTTTTTACTTATTTACATTCATGGCTAGTTTAAAGCTACTAGCATGCTGTGTATCCCACTATCACTTGTTTTATTACTACAGTCACCTTTCATGTAAACTGTATATCATTTATAACATTGTACTGTACCTCTCTAAGGGAAATACAGTGTGTGCTTTTTAAAACTATTTAAAACAACAGTTGCGAATTATTTAACCTTAGAATAAACTTTGTAAAAAGAACTTGGGAAAACTGATTTAATCAGTGATTGATTTAAAAAAAATAAAATAACTGAAATTTTTAATTTTTACTTTGGAATGGTTTTAAAGCTACGCTGCTTATCAGTGCATGTACATACTTTACATATCCCATAATTTATTTGTTTCTGAATCCTGAAAAAAAGGATGTTGATCTCAATAACACAACAAAATTCTCTTTAATAATTTACATTTACATGACCAGATTATATTAAAATCATTCAGATGTTAGCACTGTTAGAGATATTTCTTATAGTGAATGTCTGTGCTTTTAATAATGTATGATATTGTGTGTGTGTGTGTGTGTGTGTGTGTGTTTGTGTGGGGTTGAAGAATATTCAGATGTTGGGAAAACCCGACATTTTATCTCTAATCTCCAACATCAAAGTGCACTTTGAAGTGAACAGCAGACAGAAGTTAAAGTAAAATCAGTGAGCTTGATATCTTACAGGACATTTCACACTCTCGAGTTAAAATATTTATCAGCTTGTTTCGGATAAAACACATTTTACACCATTGAATTGTTACACATTTTTAAATTATTCAGGACTGATGAAACTGTGTGTATTCCAGAAGATAAATATAGCGAAATGTATTTTTCTACTTCATTTACATTTTCATTATTTAAAGGGTTAAGTTACTGACCCGTCCTTGTCACACTTAAAACAGCCTGCCTTCTGCTGTTCATATTAAAGGAGCAGTTTGTAATGTTTAGACCCCTCTGCTGGCTGCAAGATGAATTACAATTTAAAAAAAAAAAAACAATCCTAATGAACCACATTGATACTACTACTGCTGTGTCTGAATTCACTCCATCATTTACTCGTTCACTATTTACTAAACTGAATAAAATTATATCTTAGCAAGTGAAAATATCTTCTAAAATATGGGGACATTTACGTAATATTTCTTATTATGAAATTAAAGATGAAATAAGATTATTAGCCTGTTTTTAGATGCTATTACTCTTTTCAAGCTTTAAATTTTATTCTGTTGGCAGATAATTTTGCATCGAGAAAAAAATGCTTAAAATTAGTAAAAAGTTGTCTAGAAATAGGTTTAATAATTAGGTATTTGGTTTATTGTATTCTTATAATAGGAAATACTACAAACCTCTGACTGTATTCAAGATATTTTCATTTGCTGTCTTTTTTTTGTTACATAAGCAATTCAATAGTTACAAATGACCTAGCAAACTGTTGAGACAAAAATCCAGAAGTATAGAATGTGGTTTACAGAAATATACCACAAATGTAGCAGTTGGCTTAAGTGGTCTTTAAATAACATTTTATTTATAATTTTTTTCTTTCTTGATAAAAAGAATGTTTCCAAGAAATCGCAAAAAAGCATAAACTCCTCTGTCCTGAAGATGTCAGAAAGCGTAAAGTTACAGCTTTACCTCTGGCTGTTACAACGCTCTGACACTGGAGACTCCTTCCATAAATGTTAAATAAACGTCTCCTCACACAAAAAACTCCTTACACACTCCTTACACGTCAAAGATTTTTTAATCCGTTTAGAAGGAGTGCTTGCCGTACAATCTGACCAATCAGAATCCAGAACTCAACCGCACTGTGGTATAAAACACATTTTTAGCATAAAATGAAATTTGAAATTGAATTCAATTAGAAACCAGTTACGGCTGTTTTTAGCTCTGTGACAGCCTTTTGTCAATGTTTATAGATAACGGCGTGTCATACAGTGTCAGAAACCACAACATGTGTGTTTCAGACATTAAACACCTCGACACAGTGTGCGTGTGTGTGTGTGTGTGTGTGATGCTAACCAGGTTAGCTCCAGGTAGCTCCAGGTTATCCTCCTAACTCCTGTACAAAATAAAAGAAGCAAACTTCTAGGACAAATAAAAAAAATCTCTTTAAATCTGAGTGTAAATTTGAGGTAAGAAGACCGTTATGTATATTTATTTTATGGCTGTTATGTGCTCCTTTAGCTATGCACCAGCTAGATTTAAAGACAAAAAATAGCTGGGAAGAGGAATAAATGTCATTAAAAGAGAAGGTGTGTGTGCGTCTCGAGTGTGTTGTGGAGGAAACGCACACTCCTGAACCCAGGAGGCTTTTTCATGCAATAGAAAACTTCATCTCCTTGGAGATTGAGGGCAGCAGTAAAAGGTCAAGAATGGGAAATGATGAAAAAAAAAATGTACATTTCCGTTTTGGCGAGAATCTACCAGGTTTTTTTTTTTTTTTTCCCAATGAAATGCTCAAAATATATCGGAGCCTAGTGTTAAAAAAGAGATACAAGAGAAACATCAGAGCACTGAGTTCAGGAAAAAACTCATAACTTTGTGTGTATATCCATCCAGTATATTAAAGATATCATTTTACATTTATGAACACATTTCTTTTTTATATTTCATTACGTTTTATACAGGTTGTGTTACATTTATACAACTATGAGATTTCAGTCTCTGTTGGTTTATTTACTATAAGAAATTCATTCATATTTACATTGATTCATTTGCCAGTTGTATTCAAAGTGTGTGTGTGTGTGTGTGTGTGTGTGTGTGTGTGTGTGTGTGTGTGTATACATTATAATTTCTTTTTAGTGTTTCTGTTTACTGGCACTATGGAAATGTATCAATGTCTTTAAGCAGGCAGTAGTTTGGGATGGAAGTCATTAAAAAAAAATAACATCCTCATATGAGAACAGTGGCTTCTCGTTCCCGTAGGAGAATAATTATCGCTGAGTATTGCCCTTTTTTTTATGTTTTTTTTATTATTTACTTGATGTAAACCTCAGTGCTGCACTATTGTATCTTAATTTTCATAGCACATCCTTGTGGAATTCTAGCTTCTGATTGGTCAGTAGGTGGATGTTGATTCATTTTCTATAACAGCAGCTCTGACTGTAGTGCAGCTGCAAATCACAGGTTTATATTACTGTACGTTATCGTTTCTATAGTAACAGCTCGTTCACAGGGATGTGTATGGTGAACATGCCACATAAACGGATATAAAAATGTGTGTGATTGATATTTTATGAGGAGACGTTTATTTATCATTTATGGAAGGAGTCTCCAGTGTCAGCGCTGTAACTTTAAGTTTTCCGACATCTTCACAACAGAGGAGTTTACACTTTGTGGTTTCTCGGTAACATGACAAGCTGCATTTTCATCAACAACAGGATAGTGTGATGAAGCAGAGTTACTACCCTGGAGTTGATTATTTTCCAATAACAGCACACCCCATCAACTTCAGGCTAATAACTCTGCTTCATCACACTATCCTGTTGTTGATTCATTTCCTATAACAGCATGTCCCGAAATGTTTTATTCCTCTTACACCACAGCAACTTGTCAACGATTCTTATTACAGAACGACACATCATACTTTTACCCTTTTATAGTTACATTTAATGTTGTGCAACGTCCATGAAACAAGTTCCTGTTCTCAATTTTAGCAGCTATAAACAGTCATTCCCTCACCAGCCTCTCTTTTTTCTTTTCTTTTTTTAAATTAATGTTAATAAGACCAAAAAAAACCCCAAAAACAAAACAAAAAAATGCAGCTTGTCATGTTACCGAGAAACCACAAAGTGTAAACTCCTCTGTTGTGAAGATGTCGGAAAACTTAAAGTTACAGCACTGACACTGGAGACTGCACGACACAGAGTGCTTTATTCCTTAGTTAACTTAGAATGATTCATTTACAAGGCATAATTTTTATTATATTTTAATACTTTTCTTGATTTGATCTAATATCAGCACATAACTGCTTTTCATAACAAACACATTGAGAACTGAAGCGTACGTTCTCTATCAGCTCCACAGGAAAGTAAAACATGGACCAGAGGTCAGCTTTTGTTCTCTAGAACATTTCTCTCCCAAACATGTCCTGTAAGAGAATCACAAGATCGATTTTTATTCCCAATTAAACAGGTAAACAAAACCAGCTGGCTCACTGTCCGCCTTCTTCCCATCATCTTATTGATTTTCAGGATGTGAGAAACATGAAACATGGACACGTCGTTTTCAGTTACGCTCTCTGTAATCGCTCATTGCTAAAATTGCATTGTGGGTAGAGATTGTGTGTGACCTACAGAGCTCAAACTGACACACATGCAAGAACGCTTGAATAAACAGAAATCCATTAACCTTTTCATTCATTTATTTAAAAGAGCATGTACATGAAGGGCAAGTCAAAGGACAAATACAAACTACTGATATATGCAAAGGTAATTATTTATTGTCTGTGCTTTTCTTCTATAAAATATACTCACTGAAACCATAGCTGCTTCTTAACACATAAGACAAAGGAAAAAATGAATAAAAATTTATTTTAAAATGAAAAAAAACAAATTTAGGTATTAGTCAATTTATTTAAAAAAAAAAAAAAAAGTAAATTAAAAAAATGAGACAACAAAAAAGCAAATTTAATATGTGAAAAATATATTTTAAAAACTCAATAAGCAACTTTAAATCAAAACAGTCAACTTAAACAAGAGAGGCAAATTTAAAGACATCTGTGTATAAAAATGTTAGCAAATATGGATCTTTTTCACACTTCTGTGTTACACACTAGGAAGCGTAAGTTGTAGCTTTTTAAAACAAAATAATTCAAGAAAACTTTCAATTATTTCCCACCAATGTGCTTGTGTAAAAGAAATGGATTTGTGTTATTCGCCATGATGATGTTGAGCATTTTAGAATGTTAAGAGGCAGAACGTACGTCTGTAGCTGGCATTTTAAAGAATCTGACTACTCGAAGACCACTGGCCGTAACTAGCTACTTTAACTGCGTCTTAATTGTTCAACACCTCCGACAATCACCTGTTCAATCTTATTAGCATAGCAGTGCTGCAGTTGTTTTCCTAGACTAGCCGGCTAATGCTAACCAGGCTTTTTTGCTTTTAAACTCTCCATCCTTTGATCACTCGCACACCTTGACAACATCAACAAAGTGTTATAAAAATGTACAACAATCTGTAAGAAAGTCGGTGATGCTTGTGTAGAAGTTGTGTAGACATTTTTGTTGTTTGAAGACACGCCGTTATGTTCTGCAGTGCTTCAGTGGTGAGAAACTTCCACCTGACACCTGTGTCACCGCTGCGTCTTTCACTTTCACACACCTTTCACACCTCCATCCTTCCTTTCACACGCATACTGTATTACTGCACACAACATGTGATCACACACACACACACACACACATGCCCTTAACCATCTGTTTCTGCTCTGCCTGGTTTTTACTCACCTTGATAGACATGAGACAAGATAATAATATATCATCACCCTGACATCACTCTTTCCTGTCCTTCTGTTTCCCCTCATTTCTTTTTACTTTTCTCTCTCTCCATCTGTCTCTGTGTCCTCCACCATTCACTTTTGTCTATTTCCCTCTTTCTGATGCCCACTTTCCATAAATCTTTCTTCTCTCTCTCTTCCTCTCTCTTCCAAATCTATTTTTTCTCTCTTTTTTCTCTCTTGTTCTCTCTTTCTTTCCCCTTTTTCCTCTCTCACTCTTTTCTTTTCTTGTTCTAACTTTTCCTCTCTTTGTGTATCTCTTTTCTCATCCTTCTCTTTCTCTTCCCTTCTCTTTCTCTCTCTCAATTTCTTCTGTCTGTTTCTTTTTCTTCCTTTCTGTTGTTTTCTCTATGACCCTCTATTTCTTTCTCATTCTTCCTTTCTCCTTTAAGTGTCCTTTATCTCACTTTCTGTGTCTCTGTTTCCCTAAAGGAAGACACCCTTCTTCCTCTCTATCATGTCTTTGTCTCTCCCTGTTTATTCTGTTTGACTCGTTCTTTCTTCTTCTTTCTATCTCTGTCACTCCTTAGCCCCTTTTACATTTCTTTCTGTTTCTCTTTCTCTCTTTCTCTGTTTCTCCCTCTCTCTCTCTCTCTCTCTCTCTCTCTCTCTCTCTCTCTCTCTCTCTCTCATAACACTTGCCTCTGTACACCACCACAATGGTGTCAAAACAATCAAGATGTAATTGAAGTGTAGACTTTCAGCTTTAATTCAAGGAGTTTAACGAAAATATTGCATTAACCGTTTAGAAATTACAGACTTTTTTTTACAGAATCCCTCCATTTTCACATGCTCAAAAGTAATTGGACAATTGACTGATAAGCAGTTTCATGGCCAGCTGTGGCCTGTTTCCTCCTTATTTCATGACAAATTAAGGAGATTAAAGGTCTGGAGTTGATTCCAAGCATTGAATTTGCATTTGGTAATTGTTCATGGAAACTCTCAATATGCGGTCCAAAGAGGTGTCGATGCAAGGAGGCCATCATTAGGCTGAAAAAAAAACCCAGACCTATCAGAGAATTAGCAGAAACTTTAGGAGGGCCAAATCAACAATTTGGTACATTCTTAGAAAGAAGGAATGCACTGGCGAGGTCAGCAACACCAAAAGGCCTGGAAGACCACGGAAGACAACTAAGGTGGATGATCTCAGAATTCTTCATCTTCAACATCTAGCCAAGTCAGGAACACTCTGGAGGAGGTAGGCGTATCATTGTCAAAGTCTACAGTCAATGTATCAATGAATGTAAATACAGATGGTTTACCTCAAGATGCAAACTACTGGTAACACTCAAGAACAGAAAGGCCAGATTAGATATATACTTAAAAAAAAAAAAGCCTGGCCAGTTCTGATGCAAGATTAACTTGTACCAGAACGATGGGAAGAGACGAGTATGGAGAAGGAAAGGAAGGGCTCATGATCCAAAGCATACCACATCATCTGTCAAACATGTGGAGGCAGTGTTATGGCATGGGCATGTATGGCTGGCAATGGAACTGGGTCACTGGTGTTTATTGATGATGTGACTGCTGATAGAAGTAGCAGGATGAATTCTGAAGCACACTGACAGGACAGCACTTCAAAGTACAGATGGATAATGACCCAAAATATACCGTGAAAGCAACCCAAGAGCTTCTTAAGGCAAAGAAATTAAATGTTCTTAAATGTCTGATGTCCCAGTTGAGCATGCTTTTCACTTACTGAAGACAAAACTGAAGGCAGAAAGACCCACAAACAAGCAGCAAAGTAAAGGCCTGGCAAAGCAGCTCAAGGGGGAAACTCAAAGGATTTGCAAACAAGTATTAAAAATAATCCTAATATTTATGATTATGTTAGTTTGTCCAATTACTTTTGAGCCTGTGAAAATGGACGGACTCCAAAAATGGCAGAAATTCCGAAACGATTAATGCAATATTTTTGTTAAACCCCTTGAATTAAAGCTGAACACCTAAACTTCAATCACATCTTGCCTGCTTTATTTCAAATCCATTGTGGAGGTGTACAGAGGCAAAATTACCAAAATTGTGTCACTGTCCAAATACTTATGGACCTGACTGCTTTTTTTATTTTCTCCCCTAACTTCCCTTTCTCTCACACATTCTTTCTTGCTGTCCCTCTTTCTCCCTCTATTCTTCTATCTCTGTCTTTTCTCTTTACTTTCTCTCTCTCTCATTCTCTCTTCCTCTTCCTCTCTTTCTGCATCTCCTTGTTTGAAACCTGGAATATACAATAATACCTATTTTTAAATAACACTCCATATTAAGTTATTATCCACATAAATTCTTTATTTATGGAAGATTTTGGGTGAGATAGACATCCGCATCTGAAACAAAGCAAACACTGAACATCTCTACTTTTAGGGTAAAGAGCAAATTTTTAAAATTAGATCGTAAATTTTTTTTTTTCATCAAAGGATTTCTTCATTTGCGTTTTAACACTATCACACTACATCAATTTTTTCCAGGTGAATTAGAGCACCGCTTCGCTTCCAAGCATTTCTACACTGAAAGATTCACATTAGTGGCTTTTTTTGTTCTGAGAGAGCCAGGAGGTTTTCTAAGGCAAATGTCATCTCGCAATTTTGTTCTTTGTGTGAAGTTTTTGGATTTGAGAAACAGGCGCACTTATCATCATGCAGAATCGAGGCCTGTAGACTTTCAGCACAACACAAAGTGGTCTTTAGAGGACAGTAAAAACAGCTTTAGTGTAATACTCTCATTATAATCTGCACTTCATCTTTATTTATCCTACTTTTTCTTTCATTTTTTTCTCTCATATTTTGAAGAGCCTCTCTAGCATGGCTTTTGGGTAGCTGACC
This sequence comes from Pangasianodon gigas, assembly GCA_022758105.1. Classification (NCBI taxonomy): domain Eukaryota; kingdom Metazoa; phylum Chordata; class Actinopteri; order Siluriformes; family Pangasiidae; genus Pangasianodon; species Pangasianodon gigas. The sequence continues at coordinate 17,030,806 of CM040477.1, forward strand.
TTTAGAAGACTTATTTTTATTTAATGTCTATATGATGCAGAGAACTTCCATTAAGGCTCTCTCTCCCTCTCTCTCTCTTTCTCTCTCTGTACTGAGGAACCACATGTGAAAAGGCAACTCATTCTGTTTCTTCAGTGCCTCGGGGGCTGATAAGCTTTCAGAAATAAACACACACTTGCAGCGGAGCAGGGAAAAGTTCAGTTGAACCACCCACACGACTAACTTCCATCAGAGAAAGAATGAAAAATACCATTAAATCTTTACATTGCAGACATTATTAAGTTTGCATTGGCAATGCATTTATATAAATTTAAAATTCAAAAGTTTTTGTCATGCCATGAATAAAAATTGGCAGAAAAAAAAGAAATTCCTTACTTTGGTTTTGTCTCTCAACTGAAGAAACCACCATTGTTCTTTTTTTTTTTTTTTTTTTTTGCAGTTGATACTAAGTTTAACAGCTATAGATAAAACTAAAAACCTTATTATTAATACACTGATTGGGGATTTAAGCTTTTGTAACAGTGACCAGAAGGTTGTGAATTCAAATCCTAGAGAGAAACTGATGAGGTGTAGCTCAGGACATCATAGTTATGATGCTGGATATCAATTATTATAGATCTATACACCTCCTATATGCAACACACTCATCACTACTATGCTGACAAAACTATAGTGACTTACGCATGTTTGAACCACAGTGTGATCTATATGTATCAGTGTGAATCTGAATTTATCGCTGTTATGACAACTGCATTCGCAGTCCCTAAGTTGCTCACACAAATTTTAATGTATGAAACTTATTATGGATTCACAATTCAGAAAATTTACATATAATGATTACTTTTTACAGGAAGAAATTCTGTGTCTTGGTGGATGATAAATAATCAGATACAGATGAGCCAACACATTATGATCACTCACGAATGATGCAAATAACGTTTTATCTCATAACAACGGCGCCCGTCTCATACAATTATCTCGTAACAACAGTGCATATCAAGGTCTGGGATATATATAGATACCAACAGTGGTACAAGAAGGGAAAAACCATGAACCAGGCACCCAAGGCTCATTCATGCGCGAGGGCAACCAAGGCTATCCCGTCTGGTCCAAACTGACAGAAGGGCTACTGTGGCACAAGTCACAGAATATTTTAATGATGGTTAAAAGAGGAATGTGCTTAAAGTACATTTTCAAGGTCAAAATTCATTATTTCCCATCAGATCTTAAAAAAGGAAAACATGCTGCTTGCATAAGTATTCAGTCCCTTCAGACTAGTGCTTGGTAGAACCACCTTTTGCTGCAATAACAGCTTTAAGTGTGTTGGGGAAAGTTCCTATCAGTGATTTTCACCCATTCTTCCTGGCAGATGCACTACAGGTTCTTCAAGTTGTTTGGATGATGTTTGTTGACTCTAGTTTTCTACAATTTTTGTTGACTTGGTCACTGTAGAACATCACCTCTTTGTTGTCAAGTACTCCTGTGCTGATTTGGCCTTGTGTTTGAGACCACTGTCCTGCTGAAAGATGAAGTTTCTCCCAAGCTTTAGTTTTTTTAGATTGTCTTGCAATATATCTCTGTATTTTGCTCCATCCATTCTCCCTTTAATTTTGACAAGAAGCTCAGGTTCTGAGGATGAAAAGCATCCCCTGACCATGATGCTGCCACCACCATATTTCACTATATAACCATTTGAAACTCAAACAAATATCTTGATCTTGGTCTCATCACCCCAAAAAAACACACATCTTCACTGGGTCACTGGCTCTCATGCTTTCATGTGGCTCTTCTTGAGCAATGGTTTCTTTCTAGCCAGCCTCCCATACAGTCCTCAGTTATGCAGAGCTCTTGAAATGATTGTCTGGTGCACCTTCACTTCACTCTCAGCCACTGTACTCCTTCAGAGTGACTGTTGGCCTCACTGTGGCTTCCCTCACCAGTCTCTGTCTTGTTTTTATGCTGAGTTCCCCTTCAGGAACTCGAGCTGCGTCACGAAACGCTATGGGAACGCCCCCGCGTGACCGCGCTCTGAATCACGTGTCTAATCCGTCCAATGGATGGGCGAGACGTCACGGGCGGGGTGACGTAGCGACCCGGAAGCATAAAAGCCCGAGCGGCGAGCCCCGCGTTAGCTTCCTGTTTTCAGCAAGCGCTCTGTGTC
>CM040477.1:17033066-17114504 GCA_022758105.1 Pangasianodon gigas
GCTGCGTCTCGGTGCCACACTTCCGGCGTCCCTGCGGCGCTTGCTTCATTTTCCAGTAAGCTAACGCGGGGCTCGCCGCTCGGGCTTTTATGCTTCCGGGTCGCTACGTCACCCCGCCCGTGACGTCTCGCCCATCCATTGGACGGATTAGACACGTGATTCAGAGCGCGGTCACGCGGGGGCGTTCCCATAGCGTTTCATGACGCAGCGTCTCGTTCCCTCGGGGAACCATGGTTACATACGTAACCTGGAGACGTTTTTTAGGGATGGCCTTGTCTAGGTAGTGCTTGTGTGGTGTGATCCAGCTTCCACTTCCTCACTATAGATCCAACAGTGTTACTGGGATGTCCAACCTCTTAGATATAATTTTACACTCTATTCCTAAGTTATGAAATTCTATTACTTTTATCTTTCCTTTACTTACAATGCTCCTTTGTCTTCATTTTCACTTCTTTCCTTCCTTGAGACTGATCATCTCTACAATGACAGTTCACCTGAAGTGATTTTTGTCCAGAACATGGGAGCTGTTTTAATAATTCACAGGAGAAGGCCAATTATAAGTCAACTGTGTCCTTGTTAGGAGCCTGGAGGATTGAATACTTATGCAAGCAGCATTTTTCAGTTTTTGATTTTCTTTGAAATAGTTGGTGACCAATAATTAATTTTGACTTATAGATATAGATATAGATAGATAGACAGATAGTAATTATTATTATTATTATTATTATTATTATTATTATTATTATTATAGGAAATGCTTAGGAAATTGATAGAAAACACTTGTTGTGACTGTGATATTGACCACCAGCGCTTATTGTTTTGTACTTTCCTCATGCTGTGTCACACTGAGAACAATCCATTTGTGCTTATATTGGAGAAAAAAAATCCCATTTCAGAAATAGCTGGAAGCCCCATTTTATTTGAAGCTAAAACTAAATGAGGCAGTTTAAGCCTCCGGGTTTCCCTGAGATCTGTGTGAGCTTATTAAAACAACATAGAACTTTCTAGTCATCTCATACTTGCAGGATAATTTCCATTCTTTAAAAGCATATTAAATATGGATGTGTGTTATTATCTATCTATCTGTCTATCTATTTATTATCTATGGAATATATTTAAGGTCATTTTAAAAGGCTCATCGCATTAAAAGAGTAGTTCAGAGGAAACAAAAATGACATTGACACAATGTTCCATTTTAACCGAAACATGTTTGGTGTTAGCTAACAATTATGGGACGATGATAGCTAGCAGATTAACATTAAGCAAACTGCATGCTTAAGTCATCACAGACTCAGCTCAGATCAGATGTGGAAAAAATACTGAGAAATTATCCTTCAGTGAAAGTATAGATAATGTGTCAAAATCTTACTCAATTCAAAGACGTGAAAAAAGACATACTCAAGTGAAAGTCAAAAAGTTGCTACTTGTACTCAAGTATTAAAAAGTAAAAAAAGTAAACGTTTTTACTGATGAAATTAAGTTAATTACTTTTATTACTTATCTAAAACTGTTAGAAGATGATTTCCATTTTTGAGCAACTGTGTGGTTTTTCCTGAAAACATCATTCGATCTCTGTAAGTGTGCTGCTCATATGCATGACTAACGCTTCATAGTTTGCTAATGAATTAATCAGAAATAAAATATCCTGTAAATAACAAATATTTACCATTAGCTAGAATTTGACTTGCTGTAGCCAATTATGTTAGTACAGGATCAATGCTAGTCTAACCTGGTGTTAGCAAAGAACACACACTAGCCTAATTATCATTAGCAAATTAGCAAAAGTTTCCTCAACATGCTATTTCAAATTAGATGGAGTTCATGCCTCTTAGGGAGGTAAAAGGGATTATCCATGGATTATCCATGTTCAAACACACATGGATAGCTATAGCGCTAACTACATTGTGTAGCATGAGAAGATTACAGCAGATGACAAATTGGCATGATATTTGATCGTTTTTTTTTTTTCAACATTGCTGAACTTGATTAGATGCTAAACTGAAATGAGTGGATGCTAAACTGAGCCCTTTAGAATTAAATATAGTATTATTGGCTGGATGAGAGAAGAAGAGACCTTCGTGATTGGTAACGTAATTTGAAGATCTAATTACAAATGTAAGGAGTAAAACATAAGGGTTTTCCTAGAGCTGTAAATAAGAGTACACATAATTTCAGTTATACTCAAGTAATGTAGAAATATGCCAAAGTAATACTTAAGTATAGTAATTAAATTTTCTACTTCTGCCTCTGAAATTTGTTTTGTTAATAAAATAGCAGATTAAGTCTATATGTAATAAATAAATGAAAGTGGAATGATATCATCTGAAGCGCTTCTAAAGTTCAATCCCAGTCACACTTCTTTCCTCATGCTGGTGTAGAGTGACACCAGACTATGATTCTTCCATTTTTATAGATAATTGTGTGTCATGCAGCATCAGAAACTACATCAACACATCTGTTAGAGAAATGGACCATTTGCACAAGCTTCTCTTAGCCTCACAGTTCCAGTACAACAAAAATTAAACAAACTTTAAAACACTAAACATGTCTCAGCTGATCGGAAACACTTAGCATGAAGGTGAACATTGTGTATATTTTTTTGTGAAACTGTTATGTTAAGATGTTTTGGTTTTTTTTGTTCCGGTGAAGTGCTATTAACTCTGTCATTTTACATTATCAAATGCAACAAAATTCTCAGTTCAGTGGCTTTAAGCACGAGTCATGTGCGCAGCGATCTCACACACTCATCTTTCTGTGAAAATGTGTAAATGTCAAACTCACACTGCATCTAAACAGCATCATTTAGCAAATCTTCTCTCTCTCTCTCTCTCTCTCTCTCACACACACACACACACATGCACAAATACAAGTGAAAAGACCAACTTGTGAAACATGCGATCTATATTTAAATTTTATATTTAAATACTCTGCCTACTTTCTTTGTCTTTACATAAGGAATAAAACACTCTGTGTCATACTGTTATAGTAAAATAATCAACAATGGAGTGGTACAACAAAGTTGATTTTCTTGAGTTGATTTTCTATAACAGCATATCTAGAAGTGTTTTATTCCTCTTACACCACAGCACATTGACAATAATTACAATTCTTTATATATTTAAGAATGAGACATCATTTTGACATTTTTTTTGCATTTATAGTTACATTTAATGATGTGGAATGCTTGTAAATGTTCCTCTAATTTCATCATCTGGTTATTATTGTTATTTTAGCATTTTAAGGTCACACCCTAAAGGCATCAATACAAGAATTTTACACTATCAGAATATTAATTCATGAAATTGTTTTTAAAAAGCAGTATTCACATGTATGATGTGCACACTTTGCATAGTTTTATGAATAAAGTATCACTTAAAATCAAATTTACTCAAATCTAATCAAAACTATTAAGAAATAAAAGTGCAAACGTTAAGTCCAATGAAGCAGTGAGTGAAAGGATGTGGATGTTCCTTTTTAAGTTCTAAGAAAAATCAACTTGGCTCATAGGGAAATAAGTCATTTTGAAAAATATTGCAAGTAATTATCTGAATTCCAGGAAACTCTTAGTCACAGCACCTATATAGCAAAAGGGGAGGAGCCATCAGATGGCAATGTGCACTGGAACTTTAAATTAAAAAATGAATAATGATATAGCTGTAAGCAGTGATTACGGGGGCCAAACACTTTCTGGTCCCACCCCTTAGTGATGGAAGAACACCAGAAGCCGCTGAAATTATCAGCACTTGTTCCAAATGATATACTACATTTAAAGGCAAAACATCAAGCCATTGCTGAGATATTGCCTCATTTCCTGTTTCAGTAGCTCTCCAAAATGAACATGAAGCTTGTTTTTTGTTTTTAACATTAGGTCATGTTACTAAACATATGCACCATGTTTGGTGTCAAAATGTGGAAATGCAGCTAAGACATGCCATCACTTATTGTTTGGCGACTTCACCATCAGATTTGTTTGCGTGTTATGGACAAATAATCCCACATACCAAAAATATGAGAAACCAGTTTTGTTCAGGTCAATCCCATGATGCTGTGATCCAAGTTTGGTGTTGATTGGACAAAAGTTGTAGGAGAAGAAGTGAAACAACAGTTTTGGTTCAATTCAAAATGGCAGACTTCCTGATTTGATCAGGAACACTAAGCACCTTCCAGAGAATCAAGAAAAAAATTTGATGTTGAGCAAAATGATGTTGAGAAGTTATGAGCAGTTTTATGAATTTGTGAATTATAATGACACTTGAAGGTGAATTTAGACATCTTTGAGTTCCATGATGTCCTTCAGCAATCCCCAAAGTTTGGTCTGAATACGTCACACCATCACTTCCTGCTTGGTGACTTCGCCATCAATTTTGTTTGTGCATTATGGACAAACTGTAGAACATATCTGAGAAACAAGTTTTGTTGAGGTTGGTCTGAATTTCGTGTTTATTGGACAAAATTTATAGAAGTGAAAAAAACTGTAAAATGATGAAAAAAAATCTGTATGGGGGAAATTAACATCAAGGTGTATGATGCTACTCATGGAAAGTGGATTCATCTTCCTACAGCGATGTGTTGTGGAGTTATTTTTGCAAAAATATGTCCAGATTTGCCCTGTTGGTGGTGCTAGAGCACTTGAGGGGCATATACCAAAATTGCTGTGAAGGTAGCTGAGATTGTTCTCTATCACTGCACCAAATTTCATAATAAGCATATGAATCGTTTTATGGGCTGCTATAGACTCCCATGTGGAAGTACCATAATAATAAGAAACATAAAATGACGGTAGGGAGCCTACACACTTTCGGTGCTTGGACCCCTAAAAACACACTGCAAAATGTTATTGCTTATTCGCTAGATCCTGACCTCAAAATGTATTAAGCTGTGAAAAAAATAATTTGTTTAAAAAAAGAAAAAGAAAGAAAGAAAGAAATATTTCAAAAGTAACAATTATTAGCACCCTGCACACCAAAAGAAGTTTTTTTGAGGTTTTGTACAAAACATTTAAGATTTGAAATGCGAACATCCAAGGACTAGATAGATGTGTATAAGAAGAGTATAGTGTGTGATCTGAGACAGAGCCAGACATTTTCCATTCTCTACCTCCCTGATCTTTTTTTCTCTTTTCTTTGATCTGTTTGATCTGTGGAGTTTCCAAGCATCTCATTCAGCTTGTTCTCTTTTTCATCCGTGTGTGTGTGTGTGTGTGTGTGTGTGGTTCTGAACAGTCTGAGCAACAGAGCTGGTAGATACTGGGTAGTGAGAATCTTCATCCACAGTTTAACATCCGTTAATCTTCCTGTGATGAAGAAACTGTTGTTTTGAAGTTCCTAATGATGGAGTGTTCGATGATGAGTGACCTGAAGGAAACATGCGGTTGTAGGTACGCGCTGTTTCCATGGTAATGCTAATTGTTGATAATTTGGTGTTCAATTTTAATAACGTTGAGGATGACCAAAAGTGATGTATCCATGGCAGTGAAGGCAAACTTCACACACTCCTGTGTCACTTTTGATTTAGAGCAGTGTGTATGCGTGTGTGTGTATGTGTGTGTGTGTGTCAGAGAGAAAGAGACTGATCCTTTCTTTGCCATTTTCTTTTTACTCTTTTTTCTATTTATCTCTAGTTTTAATTAGTGTCTATGCAAATTGGATTTGTGTACATTTTAATAACACAATATTATCATTATTATTATTATAATTACAACATGTGCAACTCTAAACACACTCATTTTGGGGTACGTTTGATCAGATAGTGTGTACATATTTTAATTACAAGCGTATGTTAATGTATAAATCTGTGTGATGACGCAATCAGCAGGACAGTGCAGTTTACACGCAAGACAAAAACAAAGCCGTGTTTTTTATACAAAAAAATTATTCGAATTACTTAATTGCTTTAAATTCTGTACTAAATTAATTCATGTAAATATGCAGCTAAACTCCAAAGTGTATATTTTAATTACTTTACTGCGTTGAATTTAATATTATTTTGCAAGTACTCACAAAACTAGAAAAAAAGAAGTTATGTTTACTCGAACTGATTGCATACTAAAGTGGGGGCGTGGCTTTTGAACTAAATTTGCATATGCATTTCTTTAAACTGATTTAATTTTGAGCATTATAGATGGGTTGTTTTCAGTATTTCCTGTTTTGGTTGGTTTTAAGGCCTAAGGCTATTGTATTATGACATGTTTTGAAAGATCATGTGTTTCAGTAAAGTTTTTTGGTTCACCCTCTGTGTGTTTCTCAGTCAGCTCTCTTGTATGAAGTAGAGAAGTAAAGGTTTCTTAAAACACAGGAACAAAAGTTTGATTTATTTGTTTTATTTGTACAATTTAACTAAAAGAAATGAGCAACTTTTACTTATAAAAAAAGAAAACCGCTAGTTAAATTTACATTTTTAATAAGAATAATCCTTGGTGCCATGTAAACTATACGAAGACTTGACATGTGGAAATTGTTACCATGATTTTCTTGAGTTAATCTCACTCCAGGATTTTTTTTTTCATCACACACACACACACACACACACACACACACACAGGCTCTGGTGAAGTGGTGGCTCCACTGATTAATCACCAGTCTGAAGAAACCATACAAGCGGCAAATACAAGTGAGTCTGCTTTTTTATCGCTCGGGTTCTTACTGTCACACACAATGTGCTTTGCTTTATCGATCTGTCCTGAGCAGAATACAGACGAGGAGCAGAGCCTCAGTCCGGCCTGTAAACACAAATTCAATTTGTCACCATAGTATAAATTTCATCAAACAGCAGGAGGGAAAAATAGGCCATCTTCTGTCACAGTGAGACACGGGAACTGATAGCGACTGAGATGTGGTTGTGCTTTATTCAGTGAAGTGCCTTTTTTCTTCTGACTGGCTGTGTTTTCTGTCTAAAAGTCAATTGTAAAGTGGTTAAAAGGGGAAAAAAAACATTACTTGCCCTGTATTGTTAAAAGAAGATGACCTTTAAGAAAGACATTTTGAGAGAAAAGTATTCATTATTTAATGTAACTTCTTAATTTGTTTTATTTGTATGACTTTTTTTGTTTGTTTTTGTACCTAATGAAAGATGGGGTGCATTCGGTTTATTGAATTCGGCATTTTTATTTTTTTTTTTTAAAAAGGAGCTAGCTATTACTTCTATCATATTTTTTACTTCTGTTATGTTTCATACAGTATTAGGAGCTAACTACTGAACTAGCCATCTATTACTTCCATTATATTTTATACACTGATAGTAGTTAACCAACAAGCTAGCCATTATTACTTCCATTATATTTTATTTATTGATAGGAGCTAAAGCTAAAGCTAGCTAGCTATTATTTCCATTATGTTTTACAGTAAACACTGTTAAGAGCTAACTACCAAGCTAGCTACCAACTAGCTATCTACTTTAATGGTAGCCCCCTGTTATAATGCTAGTCAGAGTATTTATTAGCAAGCTAACTAGCTTTAGTGAAGTGTTTTAATTTGACAGCCACTTAACAGCATCGTCTCTGTGCTTGAGATTGTGTGTTCATGTTACGCCTGTGGCTCATTAACTTTACACAAAGCTTGTTTGCTTGCTAGCTAACAGGATAATTACTGGTTAGTGAGCTAGCTCTTTATACAGACACTCAGAGAGAATGTTGTTAATGTTATGTTTTTTATTATATAATGTTACATCTGTAAACTGCTGACTGCCATTTCTCAGTGACGTGTTTCCTAAAAAGGCCGACACTCCACTAGACCTGAATTTATCTCATATTAAGCAGTGTATTTCATTTTTTACACTATTACACTACATTAATCCTGTGATTATTACTAGTCACATGACACGACCTTGCTTTTGCGTTGCTGTCTGTGTGGAGTTTCTCATGTTCTCCGCACGTCCATCTTCAATATTTCTCCAGGTTCTCTGGTTTCCTCCAACCTTCCAAAAACAGGCCAGTAGGAGGATCAGCGACCCAAAATTGCCCTCTAGGTGTGAATGAGTGTGTCGAATGTGTGTGTTAGTGACCTGTGATGGAGTGGCGTCCCATCCAGAGTGTATTCCCACCTCACATCTAGTATTCCCGGGATTATGACCAGGATAAAGCACTTACTTAATGAATAATGTAATAAGGTATATGTGAATATGCAAATAAGCTTTTGTTGTCTGAAACATTCACGCAAGAAGAATCTGATTATTTTTGCTTTCCAAGGAACAATATTATAAACAGCAGGTATTTTCCTATATTGTCTGCAAAGTAACGACGATCTTGAGACACAGATCAGGAAATGATAACACTATACAGATCATTTAATGAAGGGGAAAAACACTACGGGCCAATTTTGCAAGCGCACATTAAGCAGACTCCCTGCCTGAACAGGGATTATCTGTGGAGAATCCCCCACCGACGGCGTAATTTATACCAACGCTGACTTTAATGTGGCAGAAACTGCAGGCAGTTTGCTAAAAATTTGCTAAGCATGATATTCTCACTCAGGGAAACTATAGTCAGAAAGAAAAAATGCCTTATTCTTATTCTATACATTAGCCGTATAGACAAATCTCCATCTGATTAATCTTCTTTATTGCTTTATATTAGCTCAAAACCTGTTCTAGCACCTTTTTCAAGCTGACTCTAAAAACTTCGCTCCAGTAATTTCCTTTCTTACTGGTATGGTACATTTTTTAAACTATATACCAAACCGCATCAGTTTACTAATTAGTTAGCTTACTAACTAGCCTGATAGCTAGATAACTAGCTTATTATTATCCAGCAGTATAAAGTAATTGATATATGGGAAAATCCACCTGTTATAGTTTTAATTTTAAAATTAGTTTTCATGTGAAATGCAGTATAGTTTTGGTTCATTGAGTTGTTGGGAATTTAAATTAGTTTTCTTTTTTCTTTCTTTTTTTTTTTTTACAGATTTTTTTTCTTTCTTTTTTTTTTGTACTTTTAGTCCTAGGTGCAAATTTTAAGTTGTAAAGCCTTTTTGTTTTGTGTCTGATCCAAGATTATTTTGGTGTCATTGACAGTCTACAAGTAGAGCTCTGAGACAGTAAAACAGTGGATTCATTGGATATTCAAACACATAAAATATTGCAGTAACTCATTGTTTTTGGGGGAAAAAACAACAACAACAAAAGAAAATGCAAATAAATTGTCTGCTTTTTATTTTATTTTTATGTCAAAAGCACAAGATTTCTTGTTTTCATTTAGTTCCAGGTTTCATGTTTACCTTTAGTATCTTATATTTTTCAGATAGTATATTTAATGTAGTTTAATTTTTTTTATAATATCTATAACAATTGTATGCTGGAGCTGTGAGGTGACAAAACTACACACTACCTGCTATTATTATTATTATTATTATTATTATTATTATTATTATTATTATTATTATTTAGCAGTAGTAGTATGACATACAACAAATTTTTATCCTAATGTGTGTGGATATTTCTACCTTTGTATTTGCCATTTCCTGTTTGCCCCGTAGCCTGAAATGCTCCAGAAAATTGTTTAAGATGTAGATTTTTGTTAGCTGATAGTGTTTGGGTCAGTTATTGATGTTTGCTTTTAGCTACTTTTTAGTTTGTAATTGTAGCAATTTACTCAGAAGTTAACATTTACAAGCTTGTTGCTAGCATCTGAGTAAATCCCTAGCATTTACAATTAGAAATATATAATATACTGTATGTAGTTCCTTAGCTTCATGAGTATGAGAAGGAGCACTGCAAAAAATAACCGTCTAAATATAAGAAACAAATGCATGATTTAAGAAGATACAGACTAGAAACAAGTCCAATTATCTGCCAGTGCAGTAAGATAATTACACTTGGTAAGATTTCTTGAAATAAGAAAACATATCTAGGCTTTAGAAAAGAACAAAATGTCTTAAAATAAGCATTAAAATACTTATTCCAAGCAGTGTATTTAGTCTAATTAACTTAAAACTAGCTTTTTAATTACTTTTTAAACAGTTTGCTTATCTTAATTTGTGTGAAAATATCTTAAAACCAGAGCTACTAAACAAGATAATTCCTCTTAATTTAAGAATTGTCATCATTATATATTCTGACTTAAAAATGAGACAAAGCATTTAAACTTAAAACAAGACTATTAAAATCAAGATCACGCATACATATTGTCAACAATTATTTATTCAAATGAAGACTCTTGTAACACACAGTAGTTGCCATGCAAAACCAAAGCAAAATCATTACTTGCTGCTTCTCAAAATACCAGGCAACAGAGTTTATAGATGCTGAAAAGCTCCTCGATCCGATGTCATATTATCCAGTCAGTTTCAAAAACAGTGTGTATGTATTGACAAAATATAATCTGGAAGATGTCATTGCACTATAATACTAGTCCTAAGTGTGATTATTGAGCATTTTTTACTGGGCAACCTTAAAACCAGTTATTACAGCTAAAACAAAGTTTTAAGAGTCTTAAAAGATACAAGGCTGGCCTCAAATGATGCCTGTGATGGTAAATAAGCTTCATTTGCAGGTAAAATAACTACCTTTAAGCTTTGCTAACTAAGTAAGAAAAAAAAGATAAATAATCTTAAAACAATCATAATAATCTTACACAATCTGCTCTTGCATAGTATTTTATTCTTAAAATAAGATCAAGAAGATTTTATGGCTAGAAATAAGATTGTAAGTCTTGACTAGATGAGGAGTTTTTGCAGTGAGGGCACTGGAACAAATGTAAATCTGAATGGCATAATGTGTGTAAAGGTCAATGAAGGTCAAATGAATTTATCCAAATAGTAAGAATAATGCTAATCAACACACGGAATATAAATCTATATGTAATTAGGACTGATATGACCCTGTGTGTAATGTGTGTGTAAGGTTGCATGAAGTGTTAGCGAGTGGAGGAAGTAGAACGTGCCTGCACAGGACAGATAAAGCAGGAGGAAAATATAAACAGGCTGAGACGACCTGAGCTATCAGGAGAAAGAGTGAGAGAGAGAGAGAGAATGAATGAATGAATATAAACTACAGAATCTAATCCCAGGTTTTAATGAAATAACACAATTTAAAAAGTTATGCACCTTCATGAAGAAACTGTGAAGGACATCATCTCTCTGAGCCCACTGAGCTTGTGTGTGCATATCATACTTTAAATACACCATTTTCCATTTAATATGTTTATTATTCATATTAATACTAAATCTGAAAATAGTTATTGTTACAAACTCAGTTGAACACACTGACATGAATATAAACATAACAAAAACGCAATCAGTTATCAAATTTCTTTTAGTAGTAAACCTATTTCTATTTACATTTTCCATTTGCTTGAGTAAATAGTGAAGTGAGGAATAAAATACTTAGGGCTGTGCTGTTATCGGAAAATAATCAACAACAGCATGATGTAATGCAGGGGAGTTACTGTTACCATAGCGAAGGTGGTTATTTTCCTATAACACCACGCCCCGAAGTCTTTTATTCCTCTTTAACCAGATGTAATAGTTTTACAAACTGCTACAGTTTTTAATTATATTATATTTTATTTATTATTATGATATTATATTTTAATTATTAAAGAAATACATAGCTTTTTTGAATCAATATGTGGTTACATTTAATATTGTGTAACATCCACAAAACAAGTTAGTACCTGTTATCACTTATACATATCACTTATCGTGTTACAGAGAAACCACAAAGCCTGAACTCCTCTGTCCTGAACATGTTGGAAAACTTAAAGTTACTCTCAGCTTTACCCCTGATCCCGGAGACTCCTTCCATAAATGTTAAATAAAAGTCTTTTTACAGAAAACTGCACCATATCAACAGTTACATGTTTTCTAAAAATTTGTTTATGTTGCGCGTCTGTTGTACAAGTCCCTGTGAATGAGCTGTTACTATAGAAAAACGAAAGTATTAGAACGAGTGCATTAATACAAGCATGATTTGGAGCTGCACTACTGTCAGAGCTGCTGTTATAGAAAACTAATCAACACCTTCTGACCAATCAGAATCCAGAATTCAGAATCGAGCACTGTTGTATAGGCAAAATTATTTGTCAGCCTAACAAGATTAATAATCTTATATTTCTTCCATAATAATCTAATAATGAGAAATTACGAGAAATATTAGATACCTTTGGTCAAATATTACATATATTTGACTTTCACTTGCTAAGATTTGTTTTTTTCCAGTGTGTAACCATGATATTAGGTTGGACCGTGATCATCTAGCATCATATTTATTCCTGAATATGTTTCAGCTTCTGCAATGTTACATAAGTCATGCCATACTGTGATCTGAAAGGTGAAAGAGAGATCGAGAGTGAGGAATAACGTCTTCTGTAACGTTATTTCCCTGTTGCAGCAGTACAGCAGTGTAGTGTATCTCCACTTCCTCTAATGACACACATTAGCCGTCCTGGCCGAGAAGAGACAATGATAAAGCTCTCCTTGGAACACAAATATACAGTGGAAGATCTGTCCCCGAACTCAGGATCATTTCCAGGGTCATTTGGGCTTATTTATTATAAACATTTATCAGATTGCTATAATGTGCTCAGTAAAGCAGGCCCTGGTTTCACCCTCAGGCCATCTCCAACTGCGCTAATTACACAACACATCTCGCTGATTAGCTCTGGGATTGATCATGTTGATCAGTCCTGTAGGAGCAGTGGATGAAATGGGGGGCGAGGAAAGGGCAAATAGGCACAATTTAGAAACCCCATTTCCTCTCATCTCTGTCATTTAGTATGAAAGTCTTCAGTCTCCGTCTCAATAATGGATTTTTTCCCCTTCCAAACGATGAAAACAGGTTTTATTTCCATCGGAGTCATAAAAAAGCAAAATAGAGGCAATCGATCCATGTGACACACGAGAAAGCACTTCGCCTGTCCTTTTGACACGGCCGGGACAGAAAACGTTTCACCACGCATTTGCTAAAAGCCTGTGTGAAACAGTTCTCAATTTAAAAGGACAAGCTGTAAAAACACGCACCATCAAATGCTCCTGTGATCCGTATTCGCTTATTTTTATCGCAAAGGTACAACCTGATCAGCCTGACACCTGAAATGTTTTAGCATGATGGACGGTGTGTGCAATATATCTTTTTGGTGTTGAACATATGTTTTGTACTGAAGCTACAATGCTACCCTAGCTAACAACTAACACTGCTTTTACAAGCGAAGAACCCTTAAGGGTCCCACCTAGAACCTGTCAGGAGTTTAACATTTAGCTACCTTAGTACTCGATACACTAAAAGGCTTCTTCAAGGGTTCTTTAAAGGTTTATTGGATAATTAAGGCATTATTAGCTTCCTGAAAGGGTTCTTACTTGGAACCCTTTCTGATAAGGAAGCACTATTGTAGAACCTTGAAGAGTTCTCCTAGAGGGACTACTGAAGAACATTTAAGGGTTCTTTCTACATTTTCAAAAGGAATGCATTGCTATGTGATAGTTCCAGTACTGTACTGCACTGTGGAAAAGCGTTATTATTGTCCATCGTGGAGAACCTTTAAAGATTAACCCTTAAAGATGTAGAACCATACACGGAGACGGAGTTCCTTTAGAGAGAACGTTTCAAGTGGAAAAACCCTTTAGAAAGCTAAGTGTGTGATACAAACTCCAAATTATTGGTCATTATTTTCTTTTTATAGAACGATGAAGAACGTAAGGAACCTGTCAGGCATGTTTTTTAACATTTAGCTATCTTTGTACTTGGTACACTATTAGAAACATGGTTCTTCAGTGGTTTATTGGATAATTAAGGATTCTTAGCCTATTAAAAAGGAAACCTTTCTGATATGGAAACATGGTTATAGGGTTCTACATAAAGCTGTTAAGGGTTGCCCCAGTGGAACAACCAAAGAACCCTAAATATTTATGTAGAACCCTACACCAGAAGCATTTCCTTTCAGAGAAGGTTTCAAGTAAAAAAAAGTTTTAGAAAGCTGAAGCCATTAACCACATGAAGAACCCTTGAGGAACCCATTTTTCTAAAAGTGAATCAGTAACTGTACTTGTCATTAGCTAACTGTTTTTTTTTGTTTGTTTTTTTTTTAAGCTTTTCACTGCAGCTTTTTCCCAGCATGCTTTTAAAACATGGCTGGATGTTGAAGCTTGATGGATCCCTCCAGCGACTGTTATCTTCACGGTCACTGCAGGTCACCGGTTAGCGCCGAGACGAACGATCTGAGTGCTGCAGCACAACAATAATTGCCTTTCCTGACAATTTTGTGTCATTATTGTTGCCAGAGTCATCACCTTAAAGCCAATGAAAGCGGGAACAAAAAAGGATCGGCGCTGCGTGGACAAAGTGAGGTCACTTTCAGCGCTGCAGTCGGTGTATTGGTGAGTGAAACACGTCTCTGTGATTCACTCCAGTTTATTTCAAATCCATCGGAATCTGAAGCTCAGAGCACAAACACAAGTCCCATGCCTTATAGTTTAAACCCACAGTCAGCCATTTTATTCACATCATATTCATGATTCAGGGTTAATGGTGTACAAATGGATATATCTTTATGACCATGAACAAAAAACAGAGGATTTGATTGGATAATTACAAATGATCAACAAACAATATGGACAAAACTTTTTAACTATGGATCTGAAGTTAAATGTTCTCAATATCCACTTTACCCCAAGACTTGTTTGGGGTCTGAACATCGTCTAAAGTCTATCTCGCTCTAAATCCCGTCCAGTTATCATCCATTTGTCATGATGTGGGTTAGGACACAGTGATAATTCCTCTCATCTGTTAATACGAAGATCTTGGATAACCGGAATCACTTTTTTCCTCTGGGATAATTCCACCCACTGCCCTCTAAGCTCCGCCTCCCAAAGATCAAAGGAACATCATTAAACAAAAAAAAGGAAGTTTACAGTTTGACTTGAGATTTTTTTTGTAAATTCAGACCACTGCTATTCAAGAAAAATTCTTTATTTAAAAATGAGATGTACTTTAACAAGTACATGTGAAGGAAGGATATAAAGTACATCTGAAGGAAGGATGTGAAGAATTGGGCATGCTAATATTTACAAACACACAACTGGGCGAGACGTCTGTATTAACTGGCTGCTCGTGTGTGAAAATAAAGAAGCACAAACAAACCAAACACATGTTGTGGAATATTGCAGACATTTGATTTTTTTTTTGGCTAAACCTGTTCTTATGAAACATTAAAGCTAACCCAAGTGTAAAAATACTTCTCATTGGTAAACTGATATATTCATGTGGGAAACCAGCTCCGTCTTATTGTCTAATATTCATCTGTAATCAGAGCTCAATTAATGAAAATGAAGCCCTGTTCTATTCTTACCATATGCATTGTGGGAAATTCAGTGGTTGCATTATGGCTCTGACTCGTATACAAAAAAAGTCAAATTCACAAAAACTGTACAAGAGAAATTGATAAAACTGTGAGATGTGTTTTCTCCTCCTCTCCTTCCCTCTGATGAGCCTTCGCACTGTCAGGAGAACGTGTCCGTACAGAAACATGATTGTGAATGAAGAATAAAGCTTCGGGGAATTTCATAGACAGTCTCAAGGCTTTCAGACACACCAGCTTAGGGAATAGAGAGGAGTGAATTTTTATTTCTCTTTATTTCTCAGGATGCGGAGAAGAGTGAAAGGAGGATGAGGAGGGAGAGCGTCTCTAAACTGCTGAACGGCGTCTGATGAGGAAGGCACCACGCTGGAGCTGACCTAAATAAATCCTCATCTTTGTACTGTCGCTGGTCTTCCTCACCCAGATCTGGAAGCAAAGCACACGTAAAATTATCGTTAAGTAAGGATCAGAAGAAAACACTAGGGGTCATGCTGTTGTAGGAAAATAATCAACGACGAGGTGGTGTGATGAGGCCTGGGCAAAGCAGAGCTCTGTATCTTTCTATACCAGCACGTTCCAAGGTGTTTTATTCCTCTATATATGAGATCACAACTATTACTAGTTTTATTTATTAAAGAACAACACATACTTTTTATCCATTTATAGTTACATTTAATGCTGAATGCCCATTAAACAAGTTAGTTCCTGTTATCATTTAAGTTATAGCAGCTATAACTTTTGCTTCACATCCTGTCACGTCTTCAAATTTTCCTGGAAGCATGAGTCTTTTTTTTTTATTATTAAATGCTTATTTACTATAAACAGTATTTAGTTACTATTGTGTAGAATTGTGTGGAAAAAGCGTACATTTTTATTACAGTTTACTCACTCTCAAACATGAACAAGTGTTCTGTCAAATTCTGGACGCTCCACACAATCTACGCCTAATAATATGGATTAAAAAACGTGCTGCTATTTAATAAAGAAAAAGTATAAATATTGATACGGTGAAGCTTTCTGGTAACATGACAAGCTGCGTTTTTGTTTTTTTTTTTTTAATCTTATTAACTTAAAGAGAGAGGCTGGTGAGGAACTGTTTATAGCTGCTATAACGTAAGACAGAACATGTTTCGTGGACGTTCCACAGCATTAAACATAACTTTCGACTGACATGTATGTGAGGAATAAAACACTTAGGGACACGCTGTTATTGGAAAATAATCATCACACCACCCTGTCACTGATTTTTTTTCCCTATAATGCCGCATGCATCTAAGAGTTTAACGGCTTAACACATTTACACATCTCTTAACATGAGTTTTTAACGTACATTGGATATATAAAGTCTACACACCCCTGTTAAAATGGCAGGTTTTTGTGATGTAAAAAAATGAAACTAAGAGAATTCAAGTCAGAACTTTTCCCACCTTTAATGTGATATTGCAACGTATACAAATAAAGTTTCCTATTTTCCCCTAAAATGTTTCTGATTGTTTGTCACTCAATTCAATTTTTATACGTTGTACTTTCACACTGAAGGTGGAAATGATGATTTATCATGATTTATCTTGGTTTCATTTTTTACATCACAAAAACCTGCCATTTTAACAGGGGTGTGTAGACTTTTTATATCTACTGTACAGCTTTCACACAGATGGTTTTCATTATTCACTGTATCAGCATTTGATGGGCCATCAATCATAATCCACTTAATCAAGCACATAAAAAACAAATCATGTTACACTCTCCTGAGTAGCTTATGGGTTTTGTCCACACTGTTGTGATTAAGGTGCATTTACAAGCTATTTACCCACCAGCATCTAGAGCATAGGCATTAAGGAAGTGAAATAGGTCAACGCTAGAACATTATTCATGCGAGAAAAATGTGGGTTATAAGTGTTAATCTGTGCACGAATGCTGTTTATGAACCTTCGTCTGGCTCGAGTCTGCTAAAAGTGTTTATATCACTAAATAAAACTCCATTTCTATTTAGTCATTTTTATGATTATTATTATTATTTTCTTTCTCTCTTCTCCTTTTTCTTCTCTCCCCTCTCTTAGACTTCAGTAGTCCGTAAAATATAACCACTTTGAATTCTGAGGTCACTGCTTGTTAATCTGCGGCTGCTATTCAGAGCATAAAGTCTCTGAGGAATGCAAACTCTTCACAAAATACTTAAGGGTGCTTTCACATATGCAGTGTCTGAATCGAACCCTGATGCGTTTTTCCTCTTTGGTGAGGTTCGTTTGTGCAGGTGAGAACACAGCATTCGAACTCGTGTGCGGAACAAAACAACTGTTCCAATCAAACTCTAGCATGGTGTGATTGCAGTTTGATGTTTTTAAGGTGCAATAGTCGATTTAAAAAAAAAAATCTTACTTGTACAAATAACCTAGAAGATATTTAGAATGTGATAAAAAGAAATATATATTGGTTTAAGCCATGGCCTCAGCACAAGTGTACTTAGTGGCTGAGAAAACCTGTTTGAAAAACTGACTTCTGGTCTGGAATGCTTGTTTGTGTTTGGATGAGTCATTTTATAGACGCACTATGGATCAAGGAGTAAAAATAATAATAATAATAATAATAATTCAAATGTCAAATCCACCTACATAAATTTTTATCAAAATTAGATACCTAATCTTCATTAAAGAAGAATGTAAGTATCTAGCAATATATTACCGAGTGTATAGTATCGGGTGATGGTTTTATGATTTCTACACACACTTGACAAAGATTTATCTTTGTCATGTTTCTGACCTATGAAGGTAGGGGTTTTGTGAGTGCGTTCTCAGCCCTACACACTCCTCAGCCACTGTTTTTTGCTGAGGAGTTGTCTTTAATTAGGTACAGTAAGAAACCAAAACAAACCAAACAGCAAACAAACCAACAGTATCAATTTGACTCTGATTCAGACTCAGGAACCGGAGTAATAGGTGTGAAAGCAGACAAGGTGTGAAAGTAGACAAGACCCGAGTGATTCGATGGAGATTAGTTAATGCAAATGGATGAAGCATTCGGACTGCGCACTTTTTCACCTTCGATCCGTCTGTCTGAGGAAATCGTTAACTGGAAGAGCTGCTGATGTTACTTTCACACAAATCAGTGCAGGAGAGCGAATACAAACCTCACTGGTTCCTACAGAGCTGATGACGCAGCTGATCTTGGTGTTATCCTTCGACTCAAGATAGATGGCCTGACTCTTATGGTACCTGCGAAAAAGAACCAAAAAATAATGAATAATAAAATAAAATCATTACTTTGTTAGTAAAATAAAATAAATAAATAAATTTATTATAAATAATAAAATAAAATCATTACTTTGATTCCTCAGACCGTACAAATCCACCACACGGCTTTAACAGCACCATGGATTTATTTTATTTATGGTATATAATCTGAGCATATTTTGGCGCACGAGGCATCGTATTTACTCACTGAAGCCATCTTTTTTTATTTCCACCCACAGAAACCCAGATACATCATTTTACAATTTTTATTAAAATGAATATCACCGCAAGATTCAAGTCGACATTGTTTACGCCTAAAATATAAAGTTTTAGATTAAGAAATTAACCTCCTCCCATCAGAAAGACATTAGTGCAACTAGCATCATTTTAAACCCATTCAATTCCCCCAAGACCGGAGCAATTAGGCTTAGTGCTGTAATTAAATAACTATAACTCAGGGCTGAACGTTAACTTTTTTAACAGGGACTGAAGAGCTGGTGCTTAAAAAGTTGCAAGTCATGTCATTAAACTATAATTAAAATGCTGAGCCTTCTGGTTATACATTACACTTTGAGAACCACTGTGGTAATAAATCTATCACAATGCGACAGAAAGAAAAATAATAAAATAAAAGAAAAGAAAATTTAAAAAACGGTCAGTGCTAATCGAAGCATAATCAGTTACCACATTTATTTGTTTAATTTTTTTCAAATTTAGTTTTATTCATTCAATCTATTTTAACCTACATTTTTACTTATTTTTGTTTATTGTTTATTTATTTGCTTATTCATATTATTATTTTGGATCAATATCACACTGCAAAAGCTATACATGTAAATAGATAAACTCTGTTATGTAAATCAGTGTTTTTATCTTACCTGTAAACTTGTGATAATAAACACAGATATTAAGAATATTTATTTATTTTTCCATTATCATAAGTGCTCGAATACATATGCACTGCATAAACACTAAATTTGTAAACATTATACATGAAATATGTTAACTAATATAATATAACATAATATAATATACAGTACTGTGCAAAAGTCTTGGCACCCCCTTTTTTTAGTACAAACTTTGTTATAGATTTTTATTTTCTGACTTCTACATTATTGATTCAGTACAAAAACATTTTAGATTCCAAACATTAGTTTTCCAGCACAAAATTAAATGTTACAGAAAAATGTTTGTATGTCAGTAAAGAAAGCAGCAGATTACATAAGAGACACTTTTCAGATAAAAAAACATAATGAAGGCTGCTGGGTTTCGCTGCAGAAATAAGAAGCGAGTCGACAGTCAAAGTCTCCAGAAGAACTGTGGCTGCTTCTGCAAGATGCTCAGTAACACTTACAGCTCATTTCCTTATAAAACTGCACACACTGCACCTGAGATACTGTTTTTTTTTTTTTTAAAGTGAAGGATCATCACACCAAATATTGACTTTGTTTCATTTATTACTGTTTATTGCTCTTTATAGTATTTTTTTTAATGTAGAAACATTTAATTTCATTATTTTTGAAGGCATCTTTGCTCTACAGCATTTCTTTGCATGTGCCTAAGACTTTTGCACAGTACTGTATAAATATATCACATGTTGATGGTTTGTGACTCATGATGGGATGTTTGTGGGATTTCTGAGGAGAGCTACCGCCACCTTGTGGTGCATGTGAGAAGTACAGCACACAGGGTATCTGTTACTTCGCTAAAAAAAAGTCTTCAGTCTATACATATTGAAGATCTTTTACAAAACCTGAGGTTTAATGATCTCTCCTTTTTTAAGCCTTTGGTTTTAAATCAGTCACATGACACAGTGATGCTTGGTTTCTTCTTTGCGATTTAATTCTGCGTCATTTGGAAGTCGCTTTAGATAAAACTTTTTTTTTTTTTCAAATTAACAAAAGTAATGTTATTACTAACCAGCTAACTATTAATAAGTGCTTGGTAAGGATGAATTAGGACTTACATCAGGAGAAAAAAACACAAACTTGTGCTGTACATGAGTCATCCGGCACTAATGTAACTATATAATATTGAATATAATTTAAGTGTTTCATCAACCCATTTCATTTATGTAGCGTTGATTTCTATTCAGGTTTTATCACATTCTTTTATTTGAAGATCCCACATTTAGATTTTTCTTGCTTAATGCAAATCTATTTTCTCTAAAAAAGGTCATTAACTGCTCCAACCATCACTTGGCTGATTTTAAAAAGAATCGTTGGAGTGTATTCGTTTTGAAGAGGGAGGAATGGGTATGACGTCACGGTTATGTGACAGGAACTTTTCTGGAGGTGATTATTTTTTAGGCTCTTTCTAAACTCTTCGCTGTTCTGCATATTTAGCTAGCTCACTAAGCTACTGACATGATGGTTTAGAGTCAGCGTGGGTGTGCTGTGGCACATCTCGAACATTACTGGCTGTTGTTTAAGTCAGTCAAGCAGTTCAAAACAATGTCACTCAGACGTCCTGTTTCAGAAGGAAATGCATCAACATACGGAACCGAATCACAAGCCATTTTATGGGGATTTTAAACAAAGCAAACCAAGTAAGTTTCCTAAAACTTGTTATATAATATAGATATGAAGTAACGCTCAACAGGCATTTCTACTTCCTGTTCTATTGGACATATAGTGCACTATGTAGGGCCAGTATGATATACCCCATGTAGTGAGCAAGTACAGTGAATAGAAAGTTATTTGGGATTCAAACTAATTGTGTCTTAAAGGCTTACATTAGATCAATACGAATCCAGGATGATGGAGTTAATGTGGAGAAAGCCTAAAACTTATGAAATGAAGTTAAATTAAATAAATTTGAAACGCTAAAATGATGATGTTGTCTGACAAAACAACACAATGTTCAGCTGCTGTGATTTATTTATGCAGTTTTTGGTGATTTGTGTAGTGCTACTCCTAAATTTCATTCTGTCTGAGGCACTGTAAACATTACAGGTCCATTTTTATTATAATCCACGTAAATAAAATTTCAAAGCAATCTTTAACTCGTACCATCTTTTATCATAGTAGAGTTTTCCGTCTTCTATCCGAGCCTCGTAGCGCTGAGTAGGGCTTTCCATGGGCGTGGTCGGGAGGTGTTCAGGGGAAGACGGGGAGGCTGAACATAAAAGAAAGTACGCAAATAATTAACTTTTAGCAAAACTGTGCTTGAAAAAAACAAGTAATGCTGCATAATGTTTCAAAATCAGCAAATGTACCTGGTCTTTTTGGTGACTTGAGCTATTAGGAGAAGAAGCAGTAAAATGTAAATATTACCATGAGCTGATGGTTGAAGAGTTTGTTTTTTTTAAATAATAATGATAATAATAAAAATAAGATTAAGGATCATTCTCAAACTATGGTGACTGTCTGACCAGCAAAAAGGTTTTGTAAATTTTGAATTATGTTTTCATATTCTGTTTGGAAATTTGTATTGTAATAAAAATATTTTTTTGAAAGAACAACCAGCTTTAACATGGTGCCATTACTTAATAATTCCAGTGACTTAAAGTATCACTTTGATGAGTTTTATACCAGTGACACCATTTCCATTAAAGGTCCATTTTCCAAGATGGTGTACTTTTCAAACAGCATCTTAAAGTAATCATCAATTATCACACCATCAGTAAATTATTCAATGAAATAATTTTTTTTTTTATTTTCCCCGGTAAAAATGACTTTTTCTATATCTTGGCGATTAAGTAAAAGGCCAGGTTTGTCACCATGTCCTGAGAATGACTATAAAGATCATTCTTGTTTGTGTTTTTGTGTTACGTCACCTTGTTTAGTGTCCTCAGGTCCTCCATTATTTGCTCTTCTGTGAGTAAATAGTTTAGCTGAGGTGTGCTGAGTTAACGATCACGCTGTACATCATTACGGATTCATCAATATTGCCAGAAAAATACATTTCACTCTGTATATTATATTTTCTTATCTATGAAAATATCTATCTTCAGAAATATTAGACTCATGGTGAAGTGTGTTTGTGTACGCATTTCTAAAGAGCACACATTAGTGACTGAGTGCAACGGAAGTCATGATAAGTTCCAGGATGCATCGTAGCAGTGTGATATAATAGTATGATGTTGTAATATTTAATATTTTCACTCTGGAATGGCTGACGCACAGTTTTGGGATGGCTGATGTGGAAAATGTTACTCTGGAGGTCATAAAGGATATCTGGAGCAGGTTTCCTGCGTTTGTCTGGGATGGGGACGGGATCGTTGGGTCGCCTCCTCAGCTTACGGGTCATGATGGGCTTCACCTCCATGGAATCTGATGTGAAACACACACACACACACACACAACTTTAAAAAACCTCATAATTTATTAAACCTACAGTGCCACACACAGACATGTATATTTTACACTGCATCTTCCCTCACATATTCACTAATATTATGACCCGACATCACAGAACTTGTTCATTAGCTAAATAAGTAGATAAAAAAATCTAGATAATCTAGATAACTAGTGTTAGCTTGTTATTAAATAAGTTAGCTAGGGTTGCAACAAGGGGCTGTCACTGAAGAACATTAGCTACACCTACATAGCTAGCTAATAAAGTAAGTCACGTAGAACTTACTGACTGTTTAGTTACTTGTAAAACTAAAAAAAAAATACTGAAAACACACACAGCTACGAGAAAAGTGGGAAAGTCTTCAGGACAGACGACTTTGCGGTTTCCCGGTAACACGAAAAGCCTCCTTTTTTGTCTTATTAACTTCAAAAGGAAGAAAAAAACACTTTTGATGAGTGAACGACTGTTTACAGCTGCTATAACATAAGTGATCAGGAACTAACTAGTTTCATGGATGCTCCATAACGTTAAATGTAACTGTAAACAGACAAAAAAGTGTTGCTTTCTAATTTAAAAAAAAAAAAAAGTAACTGTGGGCAAATTGTGACAGGACATGCTGCGATAGGAAAATAATCAACTTGGATGGTGGATGGTGACAGTAACACCACTTTGCGTCAGGCTGCTTCACACCACCCTGTTGTTGATTACTTTCCTGTAACAGCACTACGCAGAGTTTATATACGGAGAGGGTTAATATCAGAGAGTTTAAAACACCTGCACAACTGTCAATTATTCCAGATTGGCTTGTTTGACATTTTTATCGGGATGGAAAAGCTGATTTTTTGGCGATAACTCGTAGCAGTGTACTCCGACGCGAAAACGCAGAGCTCCTACGCAAACTTCGTAAAGGCTGTCAGTTCTGCAGAAGCAGATCATGTATATTTTTAAAAGGCAACGCTTTCTGAAGTCTCTCACCTCCCGTCAGCTCCATGGTTAACTTCTCGTTCTCGATCATCTTCTTCTTCTCCTCCAGCTCTGCGATTAAATTCTCCTTCAGCTCCACTTTCTTGTCGTCGAACTCCTTCACCGCCGCTTTCTTCTCTTTGATGTAGTTTCTCTCCACCTGCTCCGTCTGAACGCCAGACAACAAAACTGATTCAGACGACTTTTTTTTACTTCAGTGTATTTACACTGTTTTATCGTATACTCGAAATGATTAGAACTTACCTCAAGCTGGAGGAAGAGATCTATAAAACCAGAAAAAAAAAAAAAATAGAAACATTTTTTCATATTGGGTCTGAAAAATAAAGCTCATAAATCATCTCTGGGTGCGACATGACGTTTGTTTACCTGCGTTACGGAGTCTCTCTTTATACTGCTGATCGAGTTTCTTCATCCTCTTCTGATACTCCTGCAGAGTGCCTGAAACACACACACACACACACACACGTACTTAACCACACACACTTAACAGGCAAGCATCTGTTTAATGATGAGAAAGTTCTGGTACATGATTAGCTTATTTGTACAGCAGGACTTTCTGTGATGTCACTTTAACAATTTCCTTTCCATAACAGTTTAAGAAGTTATTTTAAATAACGTATTTATATTTCTTTCACCACAAGTATTACAGAAGGGTGAATAAATAGATGTCGATTTGTTGAGTGTGTAAAACTAGCAGCTAGCCTGTAAGCTCCGTTAGCCGGCTCCTCAGCATAACAGACTGATACAGCTTTCATTAGGGGTGGGGTGATATGACAAAAATATCATATCACGATATTTCAATACAACTCTTTCCTAACAAACTGCTTAGTTTCCAGAAACTTTAGTTTGATGATACTTTTATTTATTGAGTACGAACATAAATTAACCCAAAAAAAGTAGAAAAAAATTTAAAATGAAAATTTTAGTGATTCAGATATCAAATCTGCTTAGAGAGTTTGTAATTGTTATTTTACAAAATTAAAAATGCATATTAAAAAAATAATAATACGCACAATATCTCAGAAAAGTTAATTGTGACGTAATCTATCACATTATCGATATTATACTATCATATTGGGCTTGTTCTCATGTTTTGTTTAAAAAAAAAAAAAAAAAAAAAAAAAAAAAAAAAAAAAAAAAAAAAAAAAAAAATTAAAAAAAAAAAAAAAAAAAAAAAAAAAAAAAAAAAAAAAAAAAAAAAAAAAAAAAGAGATTATAGATTATATTATTTACACGTGACTTCCATCTACAAAAATAAATTAACAATGAAAAGGAAGGAAAAAAGATCTTATTTCGTGACATGTAGTAATGATTAGTAACATTATTAGCTACATGAACATCTGGAACTGCACTCTTAGGAGGAAAAAGGTCAAATCTACACTCCTAAGGGTTCCTCAGATGTCTCTATGGGGAGAATGTGTAGAGGTTCTGTGCAGGGTTCTAGGCAGAACATTACAACTGAATATTTATAAGATGTGCATATTTCTAGCCAATCACCTTCCTGGAGTTGTTGCAGCTGCCTTTTCAGCGATGCCAGTTTGTCTTGGTACATCCTGCAAGACAGAAAAAAAAATAATAAAACACTTGTTTAAAAAGCTTTCTGGATTAGCGTAGGAACTAGTGAGGCTGAAGAAATAAATCAGAGTTGAAAATGTGATTGAAATCTTAGCGTAAGGTTTCAGGAGACACAGTGAGCATTACCAGTTGACTGATTAATGAGGCTGATATCAAGCGTTTTAACGTAATCGGCATCAGCTGATCAGCCTGCGAGCGATTAATAAAAGTGCACGAGCTTTCCCTTTTGTCCGGCTCGGAAATCACACACTGCCTTCAAACGCCATGAACTAATGAGGCTGAAAGCCGAGCTCTCAAAGAGTTCATTAACTTACGGTCATTTAATTCATTTAATTGTATTCATCACTATTTATAAGATAAGCAGTGATCACTCTAGCCTTTATCGAAGTTCTTTGATTCTTGTCGTTTATTGAGAAATCGCGAATTCGAAGCTTGCTAATCTTTATGGTTAAAGAGACAAAATCGTAAAGAGTTTTCTTTCTTTTTAAGCGTGATTCAGTGAATATGCAAATTCACAAGTTAAGCACATATATGGTATTTTTTTATTTGTTATCAGATTGTTCCATGGTATCTGGGGAAAAAAAAATATATATATAAAAAAGTTATTATATCGGCCATCAGCCTCGCCACTCTGTAAATCACTCGGCATCAGATTTATTATATGTTACTGTGTATAAATGAAGTGATTACACTTAACATCTTTGTCTCGACAACAGCATGAAGATGGAAATGAAACCTCCACTACATCTGGTCTACAGTCTCATCCAGAGGCTCAGAGGAAATGAACATGTGCAGCTACGGCAGTTCTTCATGGGTACGACTGAAGAAATTACTGATGATATATTATTACCAAGTAATATTTATCATAACTGATATTACTGGTGTAAATGCTATACTCATGGAGATTTACATGAGGTTAAAAACCCAGTACATTGATAGTGATACAGTCCTTTTCAAATCGCTTGTCTGAGGTAGAAACTGGAGAATGTGTGTGTGTGTGTGTGTGTGTGTGTGTGTGTGTGTGTGCGTGTTCGAGGTTTTACAGTAACCACCAGGCGGTTGGGGGGGAAGAAAGCTGCCACTCGTCTGCTTTAGTTAAAGTGGAGACACTAGAACAATTTAAATTCACACATTCATTCTTCCTATTTTAAGAAAAACATGTTACATACAGCAATTAATAATAAAACGTGTGTAAACTTTTCTAACATCTCCATCTTAACTACAACAGACGAGCAGCAGCTTTGGTTTTTTATTTTTTCCCTCCATGCACCTGGTGGTTTCTGTAAAACCTCACACACACACACACACACACACACACAGACACACGCACGCTAGTTTCTAACTTTAAAACCACTCTGTAATTATCATTACCAAAATTATTTGTACAGTGGTTTCGATTTAACGCTTCCCTGTATAGGCTTACTTAAAGTTTTCTTTTTTCTCCAGGTTATTGGCCTACTCCTCTTTAGACTGTGCATTAAACACTAAATAAAAGTTAAAATTTAAAAATCAGAAATGAATAAGAAATAATATGAAATAAGATAAGAAATATGAAATAAATGTACAGGAATGTGCAAAAACGGATGTACAAAATATACAGTATGCGACGTGTAGTAACGATACAAAGCGCAAAGTGCAGTTGACTATTATTAATATAATATTGTTTAATTTTTCATATTGCTAAGTGTTATTATTATTTTATTATTGTTATTATTTGTTTAGGTTTGAACAACAAAACATTACCGATGCCTAATAATATTAATAGGGCTGCACAGTATTGAAGAAAAATGTGATATGCATTATGATAATGCTGTAAGTGTGTAAAATCAGTTTAAATTATACTTTAAATTATAAATGACATAACTAACATACATGTTTCATGTTCTTTCGAAAAAGAAAGCATTCTCTGTTATCTGCGTCGCCCTAAAACTTTAACTTTTCATAACTTTTTGAAGTATTAAACTCATTCAGTTATCACAAACCCTTGCGATATGTGTATCACGATACTTAAATTTGCGATATTTCAATAATTTTGATATATTGTGCAGCTCTAGTTATTAATAAACAACATGTTATTGTTACCTGATGCGCTTTCTGTGTTCTTCAATATTTAGCAATAGCATTAAAATGGGATTTCATGTTGTAATAATTATGTATTTTGCTGTTGTCATCATCATCATCATCATCATCTCTCACGGATTCATTTTTAGAAACTCGTAGTTCATAAGTCCCGAGGACGTGAACAGCTCTGAGTAGAAGGTCCGGGTTGTTGTCTAGTAATTACGGTAATTCAGCGTCTCATACCGCTCCAGTCCTGGAGTGTGCTGTGCGTTAAGGTGTCGTGAAGTCGGCTTCTCTACTCACTGCTCTTTAAGCTCCACATAGTCGTCCTCGTCGTGTTTGGCCAGGTCTGTCTCACTGGCGTCTTCAGTGTCTGAAACACACAGATCGGTTTCCATCAGACGCCATAAACATTTCCCAACACTTTCTACGACAAATCAAAGGCGGGTCACGATCAGCCGGACATCGTTTAATCAGCTCCGGCTTTCCTCAACACGCCTGTTTCTATCTAAAGACAATTTAAATATCGAAGAAGTGTTTATTCCTCTTAAAATGAACCAATTCGCCAACGATTTGTTTACGTATTAAACAGACATGAGACAGGATTTCGTTGTGTCGTGTGGAACGTCATGTTACAGACAGTCCTGAAGACTTTCCCGTGCCGAAAAACTTAAAAGTTTACCTCTGACTTTTACACAGCACTGACGCTGGAGACTCCTTCCATAAACGTTAAATAAACGTTAAAGAAAGCAATGATTGGTGTTACTATAGAAACCTGCCATTTCAAGCCGCAGTTATAGAAACTATAGAAACTTTATTTATTTAAAAAATGACACGTATGGTACGTTATAGCAGCTCTAAACAGATGCTCCCTCACCAGCCTCTCTTTTTTCTCTCTGCTGAAGGTAATAAGACAAAAATACGCAGCTTACGTTAGCGAAAAACCACAAAGCGTAACCTCCTCTGTCATGAAGATGTCGGAAAACCTAAAGTTACAGCTTCACCTATAACTGTTACAAAGCACTGACACTGGAGACTCCTTCCTTAAACGTGAAATAAACATCATCTTACACAGCAATGATTGCTGTTACTATAGAAACCTGTCATTTGCAGCTGCAGTTATAGAAAAGTATTCAACACCTTCTGACCCATCAGAAACGAGAATTCAGCATCATCGCTGTGGTATAATGTGCTATAAATATCATGATTACGAGGTGAGTGCACTTGAACGCCACCACAACTTCATCATTACAACTCAGAAATCCTGATAGGCATGTTATTAAAAAAAGCCTTCTGTAACTGGATTTAAAAAAAAAAAATTAAACAAAAATCACTTGACTAACGTGCATTCTTCCGCTCTTCAATACAATAAACGCTGCCTGCAGAGAGCGAACGGCATTATCAAAGACGCCTCTCACCCGAATCACGCACTATATTTGTTTTCAGTTACTTACTTCACTGTTTATTCACCTTGCTTCTTTCCACTAAATAAATTATAATGCGGTTTTTGCGCTACTGTACTTACATACATGCATATATATGTGTGTATATATATATATATATATTCATTTGTATATCCTGTTTATATTCCTGTTATACTCTTAACATGTCTTCACCACTGTACACTGATTGTACATACATATATAGATCACATTTATCCCTATTTATAATACCTACTGCACCTCCTGTACATAAGTCATCCATTCCCCTGTACATATCACCCTCATAGCTATATATCCTTATTTGTTATTTATTATAAATATGCCACTTATGCACTTCTGGTTAAATGCTAACTGCATTTCATTGGCTTTGGATATGTACTTTGAACAATGACAATAAAGTCGAATCTAATCTAATCTAATCTTCATTTTCTTCTTGTTGATGTTAAAAAAAAAGATATAATAATAAAAACACAACGTTTTCTCCCATCATCTATAGTGTTTGCTTTAATCAGTGTGTGATAAATCTGAGAAGATGAGTGTTTGCTATAATATCGAGTATCGCGATACTGCACTACACTGAGTATCGCGATTACACTCATTACAGCGATTTTATCACCACAGCTCTGACAGCTAACAAACCACAGCAATGCTCACATTCTGCAGTAGCTAAGCTCACATAAAACCTGCCTTTTTTTTAAATTATATATTTAACCTCCTCACTGTGGTATAATGTCGACTTAGATATTTTTACTTTTATACACAATTTATAATAACCCCCCCAAAAAATAGTAATAAATAAATTGGCTAATTAGCAGGCTAGCTAAAAAATACAGGAGTATTAATCATGCTAGCGTTATGTGCTCATAATTTAGCACTTGTAAACCAATATCTGAGATATTTACTGATTTATTGATATTATTTGATATTAATTATTATCATTATTGAGGATAATTTATGTAAAAAAAGAGGCTTTGCTAGCATGAGCTAATATGGGCTAAAACTACCGTTTTAAATGCCAAAAGCTGGCTGAGTTTTTAAAGTAAACGTTATTTTCTTTTCTTCTAACAAGTATTGTTTTGTTTTGCATATTTATTTTTGTAATTATTAAAAAACACAGCGTTAGACTTGGAAACATTCAGTGCTGAAGTTCTCTTTACTAGCAAGCTAATGCTAAACCTAAAGAACGGTTGCTAAGAGACTGTTACTATGGTAGCAGAGTGGATCTCTGGCTGTGAATCTGTGCAAGTTTGAGTTAAAGGCTTTCCACAATTCCTTTCTGTACAATATTAAGGCTAATAAATGCTCGTTTATGCAGCTAGCGAGCTAAGCTAACTGCAGCTAACCTTCTTCCGAGTCTCTCCCTCTGAAACTGCGGTCATCGTCCTCGTCCACGCTGTCCAGCTCCTCTTCGTCGTTGTAATAATCCACCATTGGTGACAGTAAAGTCGACGCCATTCGCTATTTCTAAAACATGTATGTAAACATTAAATTAAAGTCGCTCATGCGCTCAAAAAGACTGTTTTTTTTTTCCCTTGTTGTTGTCTTCCATTCAAAACAGCGCGTTTGCCTTGTTTTTTATCCTACCCGTAATCAGAAAGCGAGTCGTCCTTCCTTCTGATTGGGTAGTCTCATACACGACGGCTGTGCAGCCAATCAGAAAACAGGAAGCACTGTATTATTCACCAATCCTAATCTAGGAGGCGGGGTTTAACTGAATACGTGTGGGAAATATAATAACAAGCGATTTTTAGGACCAGGAAGTCGCCATGTTGAGCAAAGCATCATGGGAGATGTAGTTTAAGTGTTAAAAACGCAAACAGGAGCCTTAAATGAAGAATCTAGTTAGACACACAGTTTTTCTAAGGTATGTTTGAAATTATATGATTATTATATGATAATTAATATAAACTTATAAATATATAATACCTATTGCCTTGTGAAAATATGTGCAACAGGTGAAAATAAGTGATTTTAAAGCATTTACTTAGAAGAACTGCATTAAAAATAAATAAATAAAACACAAATTTCAATGAATTTGTTGTCATTGTTTAAAAAATAGTCAAAGTTAGAAATAATTTTAGTAAAATATAAGCAATGACAGCTATAAAGGAGATGCACCAGATAAATTAAAGTGATAAATCAGAAAGAAAATACATTTTATAACTCAAACAATGAGTTAAAATCAATGGATTAGAAAATTTTAAAAGTAGGCATACACGTTTTATACTAAATGCAAAATTACTAATAGAAGATTAATAACATATGAAACATGTATTAAATATAATACATATATTTATATATTTTTTATATATTTTTTTCTAGTGATCAGGAGTGATACAGCTAATCAAAAAAAAAAAAGAAAAGAAAAAAAAAGGAATGTCAATCAATTATACAAGTCAAGATGATAAAATAGAATTAAATAAAATAACAAACTGTGTATTAAGTGTAATAAAATTGAACAATGACACAAAAGCTTCACCTTAATCACATTTTTTCCCTGAAATTTCCATAGATAGATAGGTAGATAAATAGATAGATAGATAGAAATAAACATATTCAGTAAAAATAAAAGTATAGAATATAAGGTAAATATAGCCATCTATACACACGTCCTCTGAGTGAATGTAACAGTGTCAGTGCAGTGGTATTAATTACAGGGAAGATGAATGATAAATAAGTGTAATAAATGGTGCAAATGATGCAAAACAGCAGGTCTGGAAGAACAGATGTGCAGCAAAGGAGGTGTGATGATCAGGAAGATCCACAATAAGCTGTAGAGTGCAGTATTAGGAGGAATAGCAGCAGTGCAGGAAGCAGAAGTGGAAGAATGCAGCAGATGTCCAATTACTTATAATAGTAATTATATACAATCTGATTATAAAAGATAGAAGCTGTCAAGACATAAAGATATAAATATATATATATATATAAAATTTCAAACAAATAACAAATAAATTAACCCACCCCCCCCCCCCCCCCCCAGACACACACACACACACACACACACACACACACACACACACACTCAGACCTTGTACATTAACAGGACAACGCATCCTGGGACATACAGTTTATAATTTCTAATATTAACACAATATGTGTTTTTGTTTACTTTGAAACGTCATCATATGTCTTTACCTGTGTGCAAATAAACAAATAAACATCTTAACTATGTAAATGTTTATAAATTGAAAAGCTGTATGGAGACTTAAAGTGTCTTTGCTGGATAGTTTCAGTGTATAAACACCGTTATGTCATTCTGTTTGTTTCTTTATTGAGCACTTCCGGGTTTAGCCGGAAGGTGGCGCCGTCACGCAAAGAATCCGTGTGTGTGTGTGTGTGTGTGTGTGTGAGATGCGCGCGCGCTCCGAGCCCGCTGTCGCTCCGGTTACCTTCACGCGCAGGTGCGATGAAAATTTGATGCGTGTCACTGAAGACAGCGGCGTTCAACCGCAACACTGCGGGTGTGTTAGTGTTTATTACCGGGATTATCGGTGTGTGTGTGTGTGTGTAGTATAGTGTAGTATAGTGTAGTGTGTGTAGTGTGTGTGTGTGTGTGTGTGGCGGGGGGGGGAGTGAGGATGAGGGGAAAGAGCGAATAAAAAAACGCGTCTGAACACCAAAAAAAAACAAAATCCGCCTCGATGGAGAAGTTTACGGTCCCGACGGCGCGCGCGAGAGTTTCGGGTTACCGCACAGCGATTCTGCGTGGTGCTGCGCGCGCGCGTGTTGTGTGCGCGTGTGTGTGTGAGAGTGCGTGTGCGTGCGTGAGCGTCATCTCGCTGGATTTGTTGCACCTGTAATGGAGTTGGATTTGGAGCTACTGAAAGGATAAAACGTCAATCATTTATTCTGGTAAGGTCACATGTACATTCGATTATTCCGTGCGTGCGTGTGCGTGCGTGTGTGTGTGCGCGCGCGTGTGTGTGTGTGTGAGTGAGTGAGTGCTGTTTTGTTTGTATCTCTGCGGTTCGGTTTTACGGTTTTACGGTTTTACTATCAGCGTCATGTTCGAGTGGATCGGCGCTCGACTCGTTTGGTCTGGATTCACATTCACACTCCACACAAGCGCTCAAGTAAACACTCGAGTGGAGCTCTACACGTTCAACACTGCTGACGTGGTTTTATTACTGTTATTATTAAATATATACTTTCTATCAATAAAACCAGCGTATAAACTTATGACCATGGGAGATTTCTTCACACTGAGTGTATAAAGAAAGTGTTGAAGGTGTTTTATTTACCCCAGGTCTCAGGGCATGGACAGCTCTAACACTAATGTGCTGTAAATAATGTAATAGTTCAGTATAAAAAGCGTCTGGGGGATTTATATTAGACAGATAGAGTGGTGGACCACCAGGTCGATGGACGGACAGACCACTGGACAGAGGGACAGATAGATGGATTGTATGACAGATGAACGGACAACTCGATGGACAGACTGATGGATGGACGGACAGACAGAAGGACTGACGACTGTACATACAGACAGATTGATGGACAGATGAATAGATGGATGGACAGATGGTTGGGCAAATACAAGGACTGACAGACAAACAGATGGATGGACAAGCAAACTGATGGATAAATGGACAAATAAACAGACACATTGATGGATGGACAGGCAGACAGACAGTTGGACAGATGGATGGATGGATGGATGGACAAACAGAAGGACTGACAGACATGCATACAGATGGATGGGCAGAGAGAGAGAGCAAGAGAGAGATGGACAGACAGACAGATAGACAGACAGATGGAAGGATGGATAGGTGGACAAACAGAAGGACTGACAGACATGTACAGATGGATGGGCAGAGAGAGAGAGAGAGACAGACAGACAGTTGGACAAACAGACAGATTGATGGATGGACAGACAGAGTGACAGATGGACAGAGAGGACTGGCAGACATGCCTACAGAGAAAATGATGGATGGACAAACAAAAGGACTGATGGATGTACATAGAGACAGACAGATGGATGGACAAACAGACATCACAGGTGGACAAACAGAAGGACTGACAGACATGAATACAGATGGATAAGGAGACAGACAGATGGATGGATGGATGGATGGACGGACGGATGGATGGATGGACGGATGGATGGGCAGAGGGACAGACACATGGATGGACGTACAACCAAAAGACTGAAAGACCTCCGTAGAGACAGATAGGCAATTGGATGGATGGACAGATCGATGGACAGACAGGCAGAGAGTCTGATGGACAGACAAAAGGACTGACAAATGTACGTACAGATAGACAGACAGACAAACAGACGGCCTGATAAACAGACAGATGGATCTATTAATCTATTCCTCAGTCCATCTGTCTGTCTGTGTCTCTCTCGCTCTGTCCATCCATCTATCTATAGTGTAAAAGTTTGTACACCCTCACATTAAAACGATTAAACCAACAAGACATTTACCATGAGCTTGGTTTTAAAGTGATGAAGACGTCTGTTCAGCGTCGCACGTAACAAAAATGGCCACTTAGTGTTTGTTATAATATTAAAAGTGTAACAATAGAAGTGAGTGACTTTTTCAGTCAGTTTTTATTTATTTGTTTATTAGTTTGTTTGTTAGTTTTTACACTTGTTTCTCTTCAGTCTTTGTGTCTGTGTTTCTTCCGTTTCTGAATTTGATTTGTTGTTAATGTTCCCTATAAACACTGATATATCTTTATTTCCTCCTCCAGCTCGTGAAAGGTCGCTATTTTCTGTTGCACGTCTTGTTTTATTCCTCGTTCTCACTGATTCACAGCGAACAGTTTGATCGTTTCATTCTGTTTGAATTAAAATAAGACTAAACGTAGTAAACATGTTGACTGTTAGGTCATCAGACACAGTGTAAGGAGAGATGAATTAAAATAAATGATCTAGTAAACGTTAACTGTTTAAACGTGTTAATAAAGAGAACTGCAGACTGAGACTCATGCTGTAATATTTATATAGTAACAAATGATCATTACATGAACACGGATTTTTGAATGTAGGCCGTAAAATAGAGGTCCGTTTTTTTTTATTTATTTTTCACCCAGAAACCAGGGAAACATTTATGTTTCATACTCAATGGTCACATAGTGTATATAAAAATATTAATAATGAAAGCTAAATGATATTTTGAAAAGATTGGATCTCACTTTCTGAGTGTGATCTGAATACTGTCAAGTAAAATATTATTTTATTTTGTAGATAATCCCAGTGCAGATACAAGGTGTAAACAGGTCTTAAGTCTCCTTCATTTATTTATATATCCCTCTCATTTGGGTGAATTTTTTAAACTAGGGAAGATGCAAACGTTTATGTTTCACACTCTTTTTCAGAAATGATTTTTCCATGTAGGCTACACCAGCGCTCTTGCTCATGGAAGATCAGCTAAGAATGAGTCACGTCTTGCAGAAATAGTGCCTTACGTTCCACATTTTATTACATTTCCCAGCAGAACAACAAGGAAACAACATTGCTGATTCTAATAAACACCTGATGAGTAACACATTATCATCAAGCGTGACTATAACGTATTTTCAAACAGTTTGTCAATCTCAGATATTTTCTTTTTAAGTAGCATTTCTGCAGTGGTTTAACAGCCTGGATTTTAAAGACCTCACTATAATTTCCAGGACATATTATTATTCTTTTTTTATTTTTCTTTTGATCTGTTTTTCCAGGTAAACTACTTTAAGGTATCAGTGACAGTATAGACTGATTATTGGCCCTTGACATTGGTGCCAAGCAATACAATAGTCAAATAGTGAATATAAAAATCTTAATAATGAAAGCTAAATGATTTTATTTTGAAAAGTTTGCATCCTACTTTCTGAGTGTGATCTGAATATTGTCAAGTAAAATATTAATTTATTTTGTAGATAATCCCAATGCAGATATAAGGTGTAAACAGGTCTTAAGCCTCCTTATTTTGGTTCTTCCTTTTGATTTGGATTGTCATCTTGTTTTAAGATGCATCCTTATTTCATTTTTAGAAGAAAAGATCTTGGGAAGCCATTTTTAAAACTTTTAATTATTTATTTATTTTAAGCAACATACGTAGCCCATGTTTTCCTTTGCATTGAGAACCTAAGGGGGCACAAAGTTTTGCACTTGAAGGTAAAGATGCGCAAACCTCGTTCAGACGAAATATCGCGATACTACACGGAATAAAACTCGCATTTAATATTAATAATGTTTCTGTCTTGTAAATATGAATATTTTACCAAACAGAAAGACTCCTAAAAGTGGTTCAAAGTGGTTCACAGACAGTGACACCAAAAATCTCTCTCTTAAAAGATAAATAAATAAATAAAATAAGATAAAAATTTTAAAAAAGAAAAGAAAAAGGGAAATAAGTTAGCAAGCGTCGCTAACGGTTATGCTAATAATAATGCTAATGCTAATTTGACTCACGTCATATACAGAGTTAAATATGGCGACACTGGTTGAGTGACGGATTTAATTGAAGAGCTTTACAAGCTTTGCATTTAAAGGAAAGCTTGAGGTTGAGAATTTGGGGTTATTAGACAACACATTTGTGTAAGCTTTTAATTCATTCGTGCTTGTTTTTGTACATGTTTACGATTTTTTTTAGCGTTTATTTGTTGGTTGTTTGTGTTTTAGCGCGGCTTTATTTCCGTGTGACAGCAGTAAAACAGGTTGCCAGATTTAATTATTCCTCTCATTTGGGTGGATTTTTAAATCATTAAATTATTTAGGTTCCCGAATAAAACAATTGTTAGTGTAGATACGCATTAACAACGTTGGTGTTTAGAATTTTATTTTAAAAAGACTAAAGTTTTTAAAAACTTTATGAATTTAAAAATGATTAAACAACTCTAACAGGTGTACAAGTCCCAATCTGGCAACCGTGTGAAGGGCTCAGCTCATGTGCAGGAAGCAGCAGAAGCGGTATGGACCTGCAATAACTCCTAAAATAACTTTCATTACTGCACCTTATTCCTGATACAGGTTCATAAACGCTGTAGGAGATACAGGAACTTCCAGAAGCTTTCACAGACGTCAAAAGGAGGTCAGTAGAACTCATTTCCTTATGATCTTGATCAACTTTTTTTGCTTTGACATGCAGTCTTACACTCCATGCTCAGAGCACTTTTTTTTTTCTCACATTTCACCCTGATGGTTTTCATACATCATACACCAATATATTTATCATTTCAGGCTGGAGGAGTTTTTTGGATATTGACATGCTTGTTTGTTTGTGAAAGCTTAAATATCCAGCTCCAGCCTGTAGACTTTTAAGCGGCTTTACCACTCAACTTTCACTTCCTTATAGATATAGGCGTGTGCAACTTTTCTGCTTTTCTGCTGCGACTCCCAAACGCATCTGAAGCACTGCTAACACTACTGCGGTGTGTGCATAATCAATATTATACCACAGAGCAGTTGATTGGTCAGAAGGTGTTGATTAATTTTCTATAACAGCAGCCCCGAGAGTAGTGCAGCTGCACATCACGGGTTTCTATTAATTCGTATCGTTTCTATAGTAACAACTTCTTCACAGGGCTTGTAAGGGTGGACGCTGTACACAAATTTATTAAAAGAAAATATTTATAATTGTTGTCATAGTGAAGTTTTCTGTAAGGAGATGGTTTTTTCACATTTATGGAAGGAGTCTCCAGTGTCAGTGCTTTGTAACAGTTATAGGTGAAGCTGTAACTTTAGCTTTCCGACATCTTCATGACAGAGGAGGTTACGCTTTGTGGTTTTTCGCTAACGTAAGCTGCGTATTTTTGTCTTATTACCTTCAGCAGAGAGAAAAAAGAGAGGCTGGTGAGGGAACAACTGTTTAGAGCTGCTATAACGTACCATACGTGTGATTTTTTTAAATAAATAAAGTGGTGTAAGGGGAATAAAACACTTTAGTGTTGCGCCCTTTACTCCAGTAACAAAGCTTCATCACACCAACCTTGTCACTGATTATTTTTTAGAACCACATGACACAGTGTTTTATTCCTTACATATCATCCATAAACATCTAGAAACATTACACCTTTAAATATTTTTTTATCGCAAATCTTATAAATCTTTGAACAAAGTTTTTTGTTAACGTGGCTTAACTTAATTGTTTGGTTAAACATCTCAGCAAACATAAATATGGTAATATATCACATACCTTAACATATCTTCTGTATTGTGATGAGATATTTCTTTCATAATGCTCATCTGGAGCAGCATGTGTTTTTGTTTGTTTTGGTGAAAATATCCTCACTCATTTGGTGAGCTGATTTATGAAACCGTGAAGGGATCTGTGTAATGCGTCTTAAGATTTGTCTGCAATGTTGAAGCTTACTAACGGAAATCACGTAAGAAGGAGAACAGCAGGAGGAATAATAACAACGCTGAACATGTTGAGTGAATTTAGTTGAAACGAGCATGTGCATGACATTTCAGTGTGTGTGTGTGTGTGTTGTGTTGTGTGCATGAGCTTATGGTTTACATTAGTGCACCATTTTGAGCGAAATGCCACAGGCTGGATCGCAGAAATAAGCCGTTATTGCGGATGTGTAAACGGAATTGAGCTCTAAAGAAGCAGCTATGACACCTTAAGCAAAAGCCACAGGAACCTGCCCTCAGAGGTCTTTCTCTCTCTCTCTCTCTCTCTCTCTCTCTCACACACACACACACGCACACACACACACACGCACACATTGTCTGTCATTTCCTCCACTGTCAGTTCCATCACGTTTCCCATAAACACACATACACACGAGCAGAGTCTTTTTTCTCGTCATTGTATGACTACATTTACAAGATTTACAATCTACCGTCACTCATGCGTGGAGACTTTGGCCGTTGTGCCATCTGGCCGACCTCTGGAGCCGTTAAGCCGTTGTGTAATATGAATTATCAAGCTGGCACACACTGCGTTCGTTATTAACCACCACACTGATAGAGACGGGGTTAAAGGAGAAGAAGTCAGGACAGAAAAGATATGTACACTATTCTTTCCTTAATCATGTATTCATTCAGCTGAGACAGGACACAATGAACAGCAGAGTAAGTGTGTATTAAAAAAAGAAATGAATATACAGTTAATTCAGTTGTGAGCTGTATTATCATCTGAATCACTTCTGAGGTGTAATTCAACATTTAGACTTTAAGCCATGCCCCCTAATGAGTTGAGTGACAGCAATCTCTGTGATTCAGCTTCAAGACGGAGCTACAAATTTTTATTTCTTTAGCTCTGTGACATCCATTTTGTCTGTTTTTATACATCACAGTAGGAGTGGGAATCTTTGCATCATGATTTGATTTGATTACGATTCAGGGGTTTATGATTCAATTCTAAAAAGATCTTGTGCCGCTGGACAGCATCGTTACGGTCGTGTCTGTAAAGAAACACCAGGATCTGATATCGTACCATGAGTCTGAGGCGTGTAGGAGAAAATGAAAGCCTAATGCTAGCTCCTGGATGATGTCATTTCTCATGTTTTTATACAGTTTGTACTGTAACATATAGCTGTGTCTGTGTCTGTGTGTTTGCATGTTACACACCGTGGGTCGATCAGCTGCTTTTGACAAGTGGTTAAGCGGAGGCTCGGCTCACACACACACACACACACACACACACACACAAGCTGCCAGAAGGCTTAATCAGCACACACTCATGCCTCTGTGTCTGGCTTTGTTTAATCTCAGTGCAAAATAAAGTTCGCATTTTCCAGGAAACAGCTACAGTAATTATGAGTTTTACACACACACACACACACACACACACACACACACACACACACACACAGTAAAACATCAACAAGTTATAAATATCAAGGTATATTTTGCGACATGTTTCATATTAGGGCTGCGAAATATGACAAAAATATCATATCACGATTCTTTAAGCTGTTTCTACGATACACAAGATGTATCGCGATATAGCGCCTTTTTTTTTTTTTTGAAGAAGAAGAAGAAGCTTCCAGCAAAACAGTAGTGTTGCATTTAAAAAAAAGTTTGATGATTTAATATTTGATGTTTAATGTCTAAATTATTTTTTTAATAACATTTTAATATTTATTAAAGAAAATTAACAGTGAAAGGGAGAAAAAATGTAAAATCTATAAAAATTTTAACGTTTTAAAGATGTACAAAATCAACTGCTTTGTCAGTTTGTAATTTTACAAAAACTTTATTTAATCAGCAAAGTAATAATAATAATATGACAAAATATCACAGTATCTCAGAAAAGCATATTATGACATAATTTATCACGATATCGATATTATATAGTCATATCACTCGGCTCTATTTCCTTTAAACGTACAGATGAATATGCCAGCTTACATTTCTAGCTGTTATAGTTAAAACATCAAACGTAAGAATATCTTTAAATCAGAAATATTTATATTGCAATTCCTGATTCTGATTGGTCAAAAGGTGTGCATTATATTTTCTATAACTGCATGGCTCAGACAGTAGTTCCAGCTGTAACATGAACGATAGATTAATATTAATGCACTCGTTATCGTTTCTATAGTAACAAGCTCATACACAGCGATTTGTACAGCTGATGCTCCACATAATCTAACACTAATAATAAACAGATTAAAAAAAAAAGTGGTGTTGTTTAAGAAAGAATAACGTATAATTGTTGATGTGGTGATGTTTTGTGTGAGGAGACTTATTTAACTTTTATGGAAGGAGTCTCCAGTCTCAGCGCATTGTGAAGTTTCCCAGCACAGGAAAGTCTTCAGGACAGAGAAGTCTGAGCTTTCTGGTTTCTTGGTAAAAGAAAAAAAAGGTCTGCCAAATGCCATAAATGTAAATGTAAATAAACCGTAAAAATGTGCGACGTGTTATTTATTATTAAATTAGACATTGTAATTGTTGGCAAATCGCTGTGGTGTGAGCGGGATATCACACAGCAATGATAATCTGCTTCAAGGTGAAGGCAACCGTGGACTATTTCCAAATAACGGCACGCTCTGGAGTGTTTTATTTGTTCCATAAATTACACCGAGTCACGATGCTACGATACGATCCACATCCTGATACGGGAACAAGAGTCGGATATGTTAGTGATGCATTAGGAGATATTTTGACATGATACAGTGTGATTTTTTTTTTTAATGCGTTTAAATCATGTTGAAGAGCAAAAAATCAACAAATTGTAGCCTGTGACTTTAGTTTATTGATTTATAGACGTGTTTTTTTTCCCTCTTAGCACAGCGTAGTATTGTACAAGTGATGTGTATGTAGATATTTTTTCTTCTAAGGGTCTTTGTAGTAATTGAGTCACATTTCGTTCGATATATATGCTAATTGACAACCTTCTACTCGTCAAAACTATATCTAGCTTCTCCATTTTAAATAAAAAAAATAATAATTAAAACCAGAACTGGCTTGACTTCATAATGTTTCATCATCACAAACACACAAAGCTCAGGGAGTCACTGAATCCTGCAAAACTGCATGTGGAATATGTGTTTACGTGTGCTCAGTTGTGTATTGTGTGTGTGTGTGTCTGTGTGTCTGTGTGTCTGTGTGTGTGTGTGTGTGTGTGTGTGTGTGGTGAGAACCACAAGCGGGCCGACAGTGGCCTGGCAGAATCGAAACTCTTATAGTTTGAGTTACTGATTAAGCTTCAAGGACAGCTCCACCCGACCACGCTATGTGTATGCGTATGTATATGTGTATGTGTATGTGTGTGCGTGCATGCGCGGGTGTGTGTGCGTGTGTGTGTGCCTGCCTGCACCCAGTTGATTGTTGCACCACAGTTTTAATTTCCAGTTTATCATGTCACCTAGACTAGCTCTGTAGGTTGTATAAAGATATTATTGTAATTTTTTTTTTTAATTGGTCAACAGCGCTGTTGAGTTCTGGATTCTGATTGGTCGG
The DNA here is from genome assembly GCA_022758105.1 of Pangasianodon gigas. Taxonomy (NCBI): domain Eukaryota; kingdom Metazoa; phylum Chordata; class Actinopteri; order Siluriformes; family Pangasiidae; genus Pangasianodon; species Pangasianodon gigas. Next base: position 17,074,788 of record CM040477.1, read on the forward strand.
AGTGTGTTGATTCATTGTCTATAAGAGCAGCTCTGACAGTAGTGCAGCTGCAAGTCACAGGTTCGTTCGTTATTGTTTCTCTATAAGTGTGTGTGTGTGATTTAGGAAACGCAAGTCCCTGTTTGACAGCTGTGTCTCTTCTTTCGTTTTCTTTTATTTTCCATTTCGGTCTCCATCTTGTCCCATTGAAAATATGATATTGCTAAAGACGCACTGTTTGAAGCATTACCGCAAATCCATACAAAGTTCTTGTGACGGATCACTTTTATCCTGCGTGGCCTCTTCCAGGATGACTCCGCCCCCATTTACAGGGCACGAGGCCTCTCTGAATGGTTTGGTGAGGATGAAATCAAACACTTTGACCTTTAGGGTCACCAGATCTCAACCTGATTGGAAGCCTGTGGGAGATTTTGGAGTGATTTCAGATATATTAACCGTCTTTTGGAAGAATGGTGTTCATCTCTTCAGTACAGCTTCTGTGACGTGTCACATCGATGCCAAGTTGCACTGAAGCTGTTCACGTGGCTTGTGGTGGCCTAGAACATCTTCCTGAGACACGTGTTGAATTTTCCTTTAAGTTGTCATCCATTTATATGTCCTTATTAAGCCACAAGGATAATTATTAGAATATAAGCAGGTTTGTTATCTATCTCTCAGTCTGTCTTTCTATTGGAGGTGCCATTATCTATATCTGTTGAGTTCTTCAAATATCTGGATCTGCTTTTGGATTTAAACCTGAAGTGGGCTTGGCCTAAACAGGAAGTTACATTTTTAAAAAAAATGCTTCATTCATTCATTCATTCAGCCACTATTCCCCTCAAAAACACCGGAAAAACTGTGGTGTGTGATTTCTGACTCTGACCGTTCCTCAGCCTCAGCTACATCACTCCAGTTCATAATTGGTCTCAACTAAAGACATATGCAGGAATGTGTTTTTTAAAAATCCTGCTCAGGCAGTTATTATTTTTGTTTGTACTTACCTACAGTATTTTCTAGTTAGACGAGGGGATGGCCAGACCTCCGTTATGTCATTACAGTAGGAAAAAAGACTGGAAACTGGTTAGTCAGTTGTAGCTGCTAGACAGTAGCATTTAGTCAGTTTTTTTTTTTAAATTAATTACTCACTAACAATGTCAGGAATGTTTGCAAAACCGAAATCGAGACTGTAAATCAATCTAATGACTTATTAGCTGTAACTAAGCTGTAAACATGAGTGCACGTGTGCTCTGTGTTGCCCAGCAGCGGAGATACGTATTGAATTCTTCTACAGCGAAGACATTTACCGATTTATCTGTTCAACGAGAATGGACATGGAAGCTAAAATGCAGCAGGTTTGTTGTTTTGTTTACGAAGCTATTAAGGTTCGTAAAGGATACAAAATAGGCTAAAAGGAAACACATATTTTTAAAATAAAACAGTTTATTTTTGCTAACCTAATATCTGCAGATACAGCGTTTTCCGACAGACATTTAAATCGTCCATTTAAAAACAAAGCCTGTATTCGTATCTGTTTAGAACACACTTCTGTTCACACTGAAAAATATTAGTATTAGTATTCAGTTACGTCTCAACTGTCTGTATACGCGTATGTGTATCTGTCTGTCTTATTAATGCGCCGGTGCGGACCTTAGCAGTAAACCGTCCCGAGTATCAGTGTTTGTCCTGTTAGTCACGATCACAGGGTGTGGTGGAAAAAAACAGCTGTGATTCAACCAGACTCATTTCTGTAGCAGTCATACACGTGAGGTGGGACTTTGTGCTGATGGACAGGCATCAAGAGCCATCTCGTCCAATCAGATACCATTGTACAAGATTCCAGAGTAACAGCTAATAAATGGAGAGACAAGAGGGAGAGCAGAGTGTGATATGATGGAGAGATTGATGTGTCTGTCTTTCTGTCTAGCTGTCAATTTTTCAGACAGACAGACAATACAAATAAGGCAAAATCTGCCTTTTTGTCTGTCTCATGGAAAACTGGACGGCTTGATTGTCTGTCTGTCTGTCTGTCTTTGCTTCAGAGAAACAGAGCAGAGAGTTAAAGTGCAGCAGAAGGGAGCGAGTGTGTTACAGACGTGTAGTGACGTGGCCCCGTGCTGTGCCGTGAGCGTGGGTGAGGACGCGGGAATCATTTTGGAACACAAACCCCTTTTCTGTCTTTCTCCCTCTTTCCCTCGTTCTCTCCCCTTTTTCACATCCATTTCCTAATCCCATGTTTTTTCTTCTGTCTCTTTTTCCTCACACACATTTCTGTTTTCATTCCCATTCTCCCTGTCACGTTCTCTCTCTCTCTCTCTCTCTCTCTCTCTCTCTCTCTCTCTCTCAGAGGAGTGTGTGAGGTAATGAGTGCTATTTTTAGCCCCCTCCTCCCCACTACACACGCAAACGCCCTCTGTTTCACCCATCCTGGGCTCCTGACATCATCCGCAGGTTATTTATAGCCCTTTATAGGCTTTATTTATGGGTTTTAATACTCCAACTACCCAATTTAACACCAGTGCATGCTGGGACGTCAGAGGGAGGAGGGTGGATTAAACGGGTTCGTCTGGCGAAATTACTAATGTGACTAACAGAGCATGGAAGGTGACAGAGGCAGCGTGACCATACCAACCATCAGAGATGCTCATCGATGAAGTGAGAGTAAACAGTTTCAGTCTGTTTGGTTTAGTTTTTGTACCAGAGCACTAAGGCTCAGCAGACAAGAGATTATGATACGTTCGATAGAAGTGGGAAGACGGAGATCGTCATTTTCGACTATTTTCGATCACATTCGAGCTACAAAGTGGTGGTGGTGGTGGTGGTGGTGGTGGTGGGGGGGGTGGGGTTGGGGTTGGGGGTGGGGGGGCAGGAGAACATGGACACCTCCTTGTCCTCTGTGATGAGTGATGTATATTCACCTCCTCAAAACCACGAGCTGTATAGTCAGTGTTATAGATTGAACAAGCGAATATTGCGTTTGACTAAACGGTTTTAACTAGTAATTTCCTACCACTGACTAGGAAAACCCAACGGTCTCCTCAACCCTGAGTTCAGCAGCCTCAGTTTCTCCGCACAGGGAACACGACTGCACTGAAGATCCATTACTGTTGCTACCTCTGCTGCCGCTCCGAGCATTTTCCTACCTTCTTCATACATGCTCATTAGATTTTAAACTGTTTTTTTTTTTTTTTCGGCTCAGTAAGTCGACTTTCTTCACAGCCGCTCTCTTTCAGCTTCTAACAACAACAACAATGTGATAAATACTGAGAGTGTACAAGATTTCATGGAAAAGCATGTACATAAGATTTCGTAATAAATATTTCCATTAAATATACCATGAAAAAATTGCTGGGGGGCACAAACTAATCGTTATCGACAATACACAACCTCTCTCTCTCTCTCTCTCTCTCTCTCTCTCTCTCTGTCTTTCTCAGTCTCTCTCTCTGTCTCTTCCTCTCTCTCTCTTTCTCAAGCTCTCAGTCTCTGTTTCTCTCTCTCTTTCTCAATCTCTCTGTCTCTCTTTCTGTCTCTCTCTCTCTCTCTCTCTCTTCCTGTGCCGGAAGAGCCTCCAGAAACGATAGCATAAATAAACGAATAGATGTCTTCCGTTCTGTTAATAGACCTTCCCTCTATTGAGTCACCCCTGACTTCCACATTCAGTAATCACTTCCTGCTAAGGTGATGGCTGTGCACTCTCACTTCCTGTCTGACAGGAAGTGCTGCTGCTTATTCAGAGCTTTAGATAGCAGCTCTGCAGCAGTCGGTGTCACCCGAAGTGTATGTGGTGAACAGATCGTAACAGACACACACACACACACACACACTTGTAGAAAGAGGTATGTCCTCTGTACCTGTCTGTTTTATGGAAGGAGCTGTGGTCTCTGTACCCATCAGTCTCAGAATAGGAGGCGTGGCCTTTGTAGTTGTCAGTCACAGAGAAGGAGGCGTGTGCTACATGATGTAGATATTAATAGTGTGTGGCCGGATGTGAATCGTGAGAGTGCATCTGCATTTCAGTTGTGTCTTCCTCTCTCCTCTGCTGAAGCCCCTTCACACACACACACACACACACACACACAAACACAAACACAGACTCACTCAGGCCAAATGTTTCATGAACTCAACATGACAGGGCCAAAACCTTATGGCATTTCAGTACCACAGCAGAGGGGATTATGGGTATGCCATGCTGCCCTTGGCGGGAACACACACACACACACACACACACACACACACTGTGAACCTTACTTGGCATTGTGGAAAAGAGAAAATGGGATTCATGTTGCCACTAAAATACCTGATCCACTGTATGCTTTACTTTATCAAGAAATAAGTACTACATGCTCTCTGTTATGGGTGAATTTTGTGTGTGTGCGCGTGTGTGTGTGTAGTATGTTGTAGGATGGGTAAGACAGATGGTATCTGTCTAGTGGCATTTTTGTATTTTATCCCGACCCTTTTCTTATGAAAATCATTCCACATCATATCAGTTTTTCCTTTCCTTTCCTTTCCTCATTTTCCTGCTCCCCATTTCCTTTTCTTTCCTTTCCTTATGTTTTACCCTTTTCTTTTCCTTCCTTTCCTTCCCTCCCCTTTCTTCCCTTCCCTTTCTCTTCCTGTTCCCTTCCTGTTCCCATCCCATCCCTTCCTTTCCCATTTCCTTTTCCCTTTTCTTTCCTATTTCCATTCCCTTCTCTTCCTTTCTTTTCCCTTTCCCTTTCCCTTTCTGTTCCCTTCTTTTCCTTTTCCAATTTCCTTTCTTTTCCTTTCCTCCTCCTTCACAGAGGGATCCTTCCCATGCCCCTTCTTTCCCTTTTCTCTTTTTTCTTTTTTTCTTCTCGTTCCCTTCCCCTGTTGGGAGTTCTGCTTCTGGAAAACATCTTCATTCTGTTACTGTTAAGACATCTGTAGTGTTATTTTAGAGGTAGGTGTGTGTGTGTGTGTGTGCGCACGTGCCCATGAGAGAGAAATTTGTCATTATTTGTCATTTGTCATCTCTTGGAAAACTCCTGTTGGGTTTAGAGCAGCTCCTCGTCAAATCTAGAGCTGTGTGTGTGTGTGTGTGTGTTTTCCAAAAATAGGGAGTGATTTTGTAAATGTGCATTACATAAGATGGCATAGACACACATGCGTGTGCAAGATGTGATTTTCTGTGTGCGTGTGCGTGCGTGCGTGTGCGTGCGTGCGTGTGTGTGTGCGTGTGTGTGTGCACATATGTGCATGTTTTTAACTGTTAAAGAGGACCAAAAAGGACAAAGTGTCCTTATAAAGATAGCTTAGTGTCAAATGTCCTCACAATGATTTAAAAAAAGCAACTTTGATTTGAATTCTGTGGGGTTATTGAGGATGAAGTTGGGGTTAAATTTTAAGTGTAGGATAGGCGTTAAATAGCTGCAGTAATAATCATGTTAGTGGAAGATCCTTGATAAAACCAAGCTCTCTCTCTGTGTGTGTGTGTGTGTGTGTGTGTGTACTGCTACAGCACATATAGTGTACAACGAGTTTCCTACAGCACACTCATTCACCTCCTGCAGAGACAAATCACCATTCACACACACACACACACACACACACACACCAAAGTGTATCTCAGTGGCCTTGATGAAAACAAAACCACAAACTCTCACACTGACATTCACATTCTGGCAGCTGCTACAGAACACAGTGACCTAAAGGACAAAGCATAAACGGAGGGACGACACGCAGCCTCATAAAGAGTTCAAATCAATTTAATGGATATAAAATGAGACGGTACTCAGGCTCGTCCTTGTCTTTGTCCGTGTCTTGTCCTTTCACGGATGTTACTTAACGTAACATAAGTTAAGGACAAGTTAAGGCGATTATAAAATGACCAATGCGGTTATGAAATATAAATATTTCAGTTTGTGTATGCATTCTAGATTATATCGATTGATGAACATTGCTAGGCTAGTCATGGTATCCGGTGAGCACTGTGTGTCTATATTATGGCTGAAAAATTCATTTAAAAATTGCATTTAAAGGTGAGGGAACCTTAGCAGTAGTGCTACATGGTGTGTTCATATCACAAAAACCACAGAAGGTTGAAAATTGTATCAAAGAACAGAACAGGAGTGAGTATGTAAACTTGGAGAAGAACCAGGAGTTATGGTTATTCCCATTTCCTGTGCTAGGATTGGCTGGGAATGTGGACAATGGAAAGAAATATCCAGTAAGAAATGGTTAAATTAAGGGAAGTAACCCATCTCAGACTCTGCTTACATTCTTTTATTTATTTATTTATTTAACTATATGGTGACATGGTGAAAGAAATCTCGATTGTACGATCATCGGTCTAGTCTGAGGAAAAGTCTTAGGCACTCTATTTTTTTTTTTAAATACAAATTTGGTCTTAGATGTTTATTTTATGACTTATTTTATATAGAAACTTTTAATTTCCTTATTTTTGAATGCATCTTTATATCGTTTCTCTACATGCACCTAAGACTTTTGCACAGCACCGTATATATAATTACGTATTGAATGAGCTATACATAATTAAATACGTGAAATAGAATACACTGCAAATGAAGTGCGTGAAATTATTCAGGGCCGCTTTCATACATCAAAGGTCACGAAGCCAGAAGGGCAGCTTACGTCCGACTTGGCATTAGGCGAATGAGAATAGAAAATGGGACTCTAAACATGCTACGTTTTTTATTGACTTTCTTAGAAGTTTACAAAGTGTAGAAAAAAATAACACAAGAGGAAAAAAAGAAAAAAATCACAAAGGCACAAAGGCAAAACAAGTACACACATGAAATTTAAATTAAATATAAAAAATATAAAAGAAGGAAATATAATATGGACTAGAGTAGGATAGATTCATGAAACATTCCCAGATCTTTGAAAAAGTTGTACTTGTATTTTTTAAAATTAATTTATTTTAAAAATTGGTACGTTAGCTGATCCATTGGTTGTATCTTGTTCAGTAATTGTCTGATTTTTATTGAACTTGAATATGTAAGGAAACAGTGAAATATGTTCTGAAAGCCTGTGTGTGTGTGTGTGTGTGTGTGTGTGTGTGTGTTCAGTGATTCAGATCAGTATAGTGTGGAGTTGGAGTACACAACCACAGACCTATTGATCAGTTCATGGTGATAAAGATCAGTACAGAGGTAAGGTTGGGCAAGTAGTTTTATCCTAACGTGACTTACGAGGCAGGTAGTCCAGGGTTAAAGTTCTTGTTCTACTGCGGCTTTCTGAAAAACATGGGATTTGAACTCATAACCTTCTGATAACTAGAGCACAATGCTATAGATTTAACAAGTGAATATATCTGTATGTTGACTGATCTAAAGCAGATCCGTGTATATACAGTGTAACTCATTTGAAGGTAAGAAGTGCCGCTTTGTTTACTGCTGATGCAGTGAGCGGCCATGTTGATTTGACGTCACTTGCTGAACTCTGAGTTAAGAAGACCATCCCAACTTCCCAAGTAGGCATTCTGAGTTAGTTTCTATTCAAATGTCGTACTTACTATGTAAGGAATAAAGCATGACAGGGTGTGCTGTTATAGGAAAATAACCAACAATATGTTTTAGTCTTCTTATGCAACAGCAATTTGCCAATGATTACAATTTTTTTAATTTATTAAATGATGACAAGTCATAGAAGTTTATATTTAAGTTTAAGGTTCTCAGAACAAGTTTGTTCCTGTTCTCACTTACATTATAGCAGCTACAAACACTCATTCCCTCACCAGCTGCTCTTTTTTTCCCCCCAACTTTTGAAGTTAATAAGACAAAAAAAAAAGCAGCTTGTCATGTTACCAGAACTCTCAAACTGTGAACTCCTCTGTCCTCCTCTTTACCACAAACTACTCACTTCTTTCATAAAAGTTAACGTCTCATTACAGAATTCTCTCTTTGCCCTCTTTACGTTTATGCAGTGTAAACAAGCGTACCACTAATGTTCACCATGACCGTGGCAATATTATAAATATTATAAACTAAACAGTATAATATTAAAAACAGTCAATACTACCTAAACCTTCTAAATAAATACATTTGAATACAATTTATATATTGCACAATGTTTTTACATAATTCACTTTTTTATAAGGTCTACGTAAATGGCCACTAACAGTTGATACTATTACATTTCCCATCTTTAGCTTGTACAGGCTAATTTAGCAATCCAGCCTGTTTGCTAGCTATAATTTCATTAACATTATCTAGCTATGTTTCTAGTTAATTACTACGAAAAGCGGCTAAATTAGCAGTCGTCTTTGGAAGATTTTTTTCCCATTCCATTACTCTCTGTCTCTCGGTTTTTTTCTTACTTATAAAAATACACACATACTCATGTCGTTCTCTAGGTCAGGACTGAATTATTGATTTCTCACAAGTTGGGTAGAAAAATTTCCCTGTTTCTCTCTCGCTCCATGTTTTGCTCTTCACACGCATGAAGTATGCAAATGTTGGTTTTGTGTATTCATTTTTAGAGTAGAAATCTAGCACATGGCCCCGGGCCTGATGGGAGTCTTCGTTTTCCAGTTTTTCCACAAAGAAGTTGCCGCTGAAGGCTTTTAGTGTGCATAACATCACAGGAAACAGTGCTGTCACTCGTATGCAAGGCATCATGGGAATGTTCACCCTCTCCAGCTGAGATCAGTGTGTAGGGGAGAGAGGACGAGCGATGAAATGAGGATGAGTGTTACACAGAGCTGTCTTAAATAAGCCGAGTGCTCAGCTCCTTTGACCTATATTACGATATTAATCTCACACACACGCACACTCGAACACACTCTCGAACACACATGTTCCCGTTGGATTTTAGCCGTCGTGATGCAGCTGTAGCTCTTTTTCTGCACAGTGCACTAAAGACTGAGAGATTACATGCTGGTTTAATAATGACACTCTGTAAGCAAAATGAGACAAACACACACACACACACACACACACGCTATGTTTGTCTATTTTAGACTACACCGCTGTCGAATGCTGGATTCTGATTGGTCAGAAGGTGTTGATTAATCTTCTATAGCAGCAGCTCTGATATTAGTGTAGCTGCAAATCACGTTTATTAATATTGTTATAATATTTTATCATTTCTATAGAACAGCTCTTTCATAGTGACTTTTATGGTGGAAGTCTATAAGAAGTTTTTATTTCACATTTATTGAAGGAGTCTCCAGTTTCAGTGCTTTGTGGAGGTTTTCCGAGATCTTCACGACAGAGGAGTTTACGCTTTGCAGTTCGACGAGCTGCATTTTTTTTTCCTCTTATTAACTTCAGAAGAGAGAAAAAAGAGAGGCTGGTGAGGGAACGACTGTTTATCGCTGCTATAACATAAGTGAAAACAGGAACAAGCTTGTTTCATAGCAGTAAATGTAACTATGAATGGATAAAAAAGTGCTATGTGTCATTTTTTAAAATAGTAAAACAATAGTAATCGTTGGCAAATTTCTGTTGTATAAGAGGAATAAACATTTTCATGTGAGGTTGTTATTGGAAAATAATCAATGTTAGAGTGGGCACAGTAACTCAGATTTATCACACTGTCCTGTCGTTGATTGCTTTCCTATAACAGCGTGACACAAATCATTTTATTCCGTTCAGACCCCTTCATTTTTTCATATTTTATGCTGTAGCCTTATGCTAAAATGCTTTAAATTTTTTTTCCCCACATCAGTCTACACTCCATACCCCGTAATGACAAAACAAAAACCAGATTTGTGATAACTTTATTACAAAATGTATTAAAAGGAAAAAACTGAAATATCACATTGACATAAGTATTCAGACCCCTAACTCAGTAGTTAATTAAAGCACCTTTGGCAGCGATTACAGCCAATTACAGCTTCAAGTCTTTTTGGGTATGATGCGACAAGCTTTGCACTCCTGCATTTGGCGATTTTCTGCCATTCTTCTCTGCAGATCCTCTCAAGCTCTGTCACGTTGGATGGGGACCATTTTCAGGTCTCTCCAGAGGTGTTTGATTGGGTTCAAGTCCGGGTTCTGGCTGGGCCACTCAAGGACATTCACAGAGTTTTCCCTAAGCCACGCTTGTTTTCTAGGAAGTAGTGTGTATTTACATACAGTATTTACAAATTTGAGTTCAGGGTTCCTGAAGGATGACTGGTTAGGCCACATCGCTCTCATCGCCATGACCTGGGTTCGATTCAGGGAACCTACCCCAGCCACTGGGATTGCACACGACACTGGGATTGCACTCTCTGTGCCTGTCCCAGGCAATGACATGTACAACATGTGTACAAAAATAAATCAGCATTGAAAAGGAGGAACATTTTGTAAAACTGTATCTGTAAAATTGTATTAAAAAAACTTAAGAATAATAAATAATCAAATCTACTTCAAGAGTTTGTAATTGATATTTTAAAAAAATACAAAAATTGTAGAAAAAAGATATCATGATATCCACTATATCACAGAAAAGTGTATTGTAACATATTTTATAACAATATTGATGTTATATTGTCATGTCTCCCAGCCCTGCTGTGAAGTTTTACTTTAGGTGTAAGAGTAAAAATCTACACACACACACACACACACACACACAAACACAGACATTCATTAGTTCTGGGTTTGTGAGAAAGTAATGGAGTGTGTGTGTGTGTGTGTGTGTGTATGCGCACGCTGTCTCACTGAGTCTCTCTCTGTCTGGTTCTCTTTCTCTCTTTCTCTGTATTTCTCTTTTCAGCTTTTGTTTCTGTCTGTCCTTCTGTCAAGTTCCCTCTTTGTTGCTGTTTGTCTCCATCTCAGTGTCTCTGTCTTTCACTCAGACCGAGAGAAGAGCTTCAGTTAATGTTCACATCAAACAGCAGAGTGGGGGAAAATGCTGGCTTGGGTATTTTAGAAACTGCTCATCCTCTGGGATTTTCACACACACTCTCGAGTTAAAAAAACCATTCAGTTGTGTGGGTGGAAATGCCTTGTTGATGAGAGAGAAGGCTATCCTGACTCGAGTAAGCACTCTTTACAACCGTGGTGAGCAGAAAAGCATCTCAGAACACACAGCCTTGAGGCAGATGAGCTACATGAGCATATCGCCTTCCACAGATTCAAGAACAGGAATCTGAGGTTACAGCAGGCACAGACTCAACTCACACCGGACAGTTAAAGATTAGAAAAAAAATGTCGCCTGGTCTCCGAGCTCATATGTTTTTTTTGTTTTTTTTAAAAAACCACATAAACTGTAGAATATGCTTGTGTACAGCTCGTTTATTTTTAGATGTGTGCCAAACAACAGGAAGATAACAGCGGTAATAACTTAATGATAAACAGCTCCTCTTTTTTTTTTTTTTTTTTGTGTGTGTCAAAGGTCACCTAGATAAAGTTGACGTGAAGTGAAAGTAAGTGCTACCAGAAGCAAATACATCTTTTACATCCCAGATCCTTTCCCTGTAAGTGAAATTTTCAGGGCTCTCCCGTATTTCCCTTAGGTCAAAAATCGTAAATGCTACACCTGAACTGTAAATATTGGCACCTCTAACAATTTTAATCTCTCTTTTGTCTTCTTTGTCTTTTTCTTTCTATTGCTGTATTTCTGTCATAGTTTCTCACTCTCTTTTTTTTCGGTTGTCTTTTCTTGTCGTTCTCCGTCATGGCATCTCTCTCTGTGTATCACTTTGTCCTGTCTTTCTCTTTTCCTGTCGCTTTCTCACTACGTCAGTCTTTATCTGTTGCTGTCTTTCTTTATCCTTTTCCATCTTGCTTGTATTTCTGTATTATCTTTTTCTCACTTGTGTGTGTGTGTGTGTGTATATATATATATATATATATATATATATATATATATATATATATATATATATATATATATATATATATATATATATATATATATATTTATTTTTTTTTTTACTTTACAGTTGTTTATACATTTCACTCTGAGTTTACAGCTCTGTGTAGCTGATACTGGATTCAGTCCCTCAGACTTCTTATCTCTTATCTGTCAGGGAAAGGAAAGCTGACTCAGCGCCCGTGCACTACTACAGATATATTAGCGTTTATGTAAAGCATGAGAAACACACTCAGGAGTGTGTAAACTGGGCAGGAGTGTAAAAATAGTGACTCGTATGTGAAGTTCTGATAATGCCTTTAGTCTCAACGTGCTAACAGGAAAATTCCACCAGCAGTTTGAGCCGACACACTTTCATTACATAACATCCTGACAGTCAGGAAACTCTCTTTACACATCAGTTAAAGAATTCTAATCGTGCTATCTAGAGCTGAAAGTTCTCATCCCACCAAATAATCCAGGCCCAAAGGTTTCCAATTCCAACAGTCCAGAACAAAAATCTCAAATCCCAGCAAACAATCTAGAACCAAAAGTTCTAAACCAAAAAAGTACAGAAGCAAAAATTGTAATCCTACCATTCTTGAACTTAAGGTCCAAATAATCCAAGCTCAAAAATCCCACAGTCTATCAACAGTCTAGAATAAAAGATTCAAATCCCACCAAACAATCCAGAAACAAAGGTTTCAGGATCTAATTCTAGCATTGTAGAACTAAAGGTCCCAATCCTAACAAATAATCCAGACCCAAAGGTTTGAGTTCAAACAGTACAGAACCAAAGGTTTTAATACTACAAACAGTCTAGAGTAAAAGATTCAGATCCTACTGAATAATCCCGAGCTAAAGTTTCCATCTCTTATCAACAGTCTAGAACAAAAGGTTCAAATCCCACCAAACAGTCCAGAGCCAAAGTTTTAAATTCAAACCATCCAGAACAAATAATAAAGAACCAAAGGTTCTAATTCTGCCAGTCTAGAACTAAACGTCATAATCCTGACAAATAATCCAGACCCAAAAGTTCCGATACCACAAACTGTATAGAACAAAATGTTTGAATCTCAGCAAACAATCCAGAACCAAACAGTACAGAATCTAATATTTTATTTCTAACTTTCCAGAACTAAAGGTTCTAAATAATCCAGGCCCAAATGTGGCAGTACCACCAACAGTCCAGGAAAAAAGCTTGTGCTCACACCACAATCCAGTACCAAAGGTTCCAGTTCTACCAAACTGTCTAGAAGAAAATGTTGTAATTCCATCAAAGGTTTTAATTATACATAAGAATCCAGAACCAGATGTTGTAATTCCACCAAAAAGGTCAGAACCAAAGGTTCTTTATAGGCCCAAAGGTTTCAATCCCACCAACAGTTCAGACCTGAAGGTTCCACTCTCACCAAACAACCCAGAACCAAAGGTTCTAAATTATACTGTAAAGAACCCGAGATTGTGATTCTGCCATTCCAGAACAAAAGGTTTTAATCCCACCAAATAATCCAGAGCTAAAGTTTCCACTTCTGCCAAATAGTTTATAAGCAATTGTTTGAATTCTATTAAAGGGTTTTATCATAAAGAAGATTGATGAACCAAATGTTGTACTTCCACCAACCAGTCCAGAACCAGAGTTCATTAAGGTTCTGCCAAGAAAGATCCACCATCTAACAGAGAACTGAAGATAAATGTTCATCCAAAAACCTGCTTTTGTTTCGAGTTAATAATTAAGCAAAATGTTTGCAAATGTTATTTAATATCTGTGTGTTTATTTGCCTCAAATTCTCCTGAGTACTGAAAATGCTGAAAAGAAAAAAATCACGTTGGGTTTCTCCGTCTACAGGGTGACGATTACGATGTAATTGTATAAAAATAATAGTAACTTGATGTATGCTGATTGGTTTCTCTGAAATGGGAATACGGGTCTCTGATGTTTTTTTCCGTGTAAGGCTGTTTCAGAGCGTTTGATGTCGAGGTGATGAATCATTCAGGGAACTGAAGAACACGGCGCAATACACTCATCTCCCTTTCGGCCTGTTTGTTAGTCACCCTGCTCTCATAAAATAAAAAAATAAAAAACAGCATGGATGGGCGATGAGGAGGAGGAGGAGGAAGAGGATGGTTTTAGGAAAGTGGGGAGGAGAGAAGAGAAGGGAAAAACGGGGATAAATCGGGAAAATGAGTGAACAGGAAAGCAAAGAAAGACAGGTGAGGATAGTGGAGAGACCGGAGAGGAAAATAAAGGATTTTTGTCATCTTTAGAATTTATAGATTCCCTGTTTCTCTTCTCCATCCCACACATTTTAAACTCGAGTGTGATGGCGAATTGCATAAGCACAGATTTATTGATTTTCTGTTCAGATTCTGGATTACTTTCCCGTACTTGTTAAAACTGGCTGGTGCAAGAGCATGCAAGAATGACAATATGACACACAAAAAAAGGAGACGCTTGTGATTTCTTTGAACAATTTCCTAAATGCAGAGTTAATGTACTTCTCTAGGTCACTGATTATGAAGTATGGAGAAGGAGTTAGTGTGATGGAGCGGTTTTGGTGTATTGTGGTATAAAGCAACCAAAAAAAGGCTTTGAAATGGGAAAGTTAAGTATACGTATACATTAATAAACACACAGACGTGTGTGTATGTATTGCATATATACTCAAAAGACACACAGATCTGGTTTGAAACTTAATCTGGTTGTTGTTAATGAAAAGAAAGAGAAACTAACAAATAAATAACTAACAAATGTGTGTGTGTGTGTGTATTGCATATATACTCAAAAGGCACACAGATCTGGTTTGAAACTTAATCTGATTGTTGTTAATGAAAAGAAAGAGAAACTAACAAATAAATAAATAAATAACATTGTTACTGTGTGTGTGTGTGTGTGTGTGCGTGCAGGACTTTAAGTATATCTGTTGGTCATGAATCAGTTGGAGGAATAGAGGACATACTCGGCACAATCCAGCTCCATCCCACACTGCGTTTAAAGGCAAGTGTGTTTGTGTGTGTGTGTGTGTGTGTGAGCATGTGTGTTGTAGATGTATATATCCTCCCACTTTCTGTTCCATTTTAGACTGTAGTTCTACAGAGCCTGGGTGATTCTGTTTATTTCTGTGTGTGTGACTATGTGGGTTCATACTCTACATAACTCAGTATCGTGTGTGTGTTTGTGTGTGTGTGAGAGAGAGAGAGTGATGGAGAGCAGGTATTACTCTCTCTATCTCTCTCTGTCTTCCTCTCTCCCTCCACACCTTGTAAAACATTTTAGCCCCACCCACTCATCCTTTTGACCCCACCCCTTTTTTTGTTGTTTTGTTTATTTATTGATTTATTTTGCAATATAATGACGCGTCAGTTGAAAGTTCATTGGAGTTGTATTTGTAGGTTTTCATGATTTGAAATTATGATCACATTGCATCTGATTACTTTTGACAGGAAATTAAGCCTGCCTTAATTTCAGCTCTCGTGTCACACCCAGTGTGATCGCTGCTTTAGCTAGCGGCTGGGAATTGGTTGCGATGAAACTGGGTGATGATTGGTTATTTAAAAAAAAACTCCCTGCTGTCCGTCACATTCAACTTTAATTGCGATAACATTTTATAAACATACATGCTCTCTGTCTCTGGCGCAACAGTGTGTGAATAACGAGGGACGCTCGTGCTGACAGAAACGTTACACCGCATGGAAAAATGTGTAAAGATTCTAAACACGGGTTTTTTTAAAAACAGAAATAAACACTGATCAGTCAGAAATTATCTGATCATTTAAAAATAAATTTAGGAGGGGTGTGTGTGTGTGTGTGTGTGAGAGAGAGAATATTCCTCTGTCACAGTTAGTGATTCTGCAGTCATCATTTATTTATTCCATGACATGCGTTTGTGTGTGTGTGTGTGTGTGTGTGTGTGTGTGTGTGTGTGCACGCGTGCTGATTAAAGAGCAAGATGATGCTATAGCCTGGTCTCGTATCAAAGCCTCTCTCCTGCCTGAGAGACTGCGGTGAAATATTCATCACTCGCCTTCACGTGTTGCACTTTATACACACACACACACACACACACACACACACACACACACACACGCTCTCTCTCTTTCTCACACACACTCACACAGTAGTTTCGTGGCTGTTGTAATGGGCAGTAATAGTGTCTTTGTGCTGATATAAATCCAGGCCTTACAGGAAAATATTTTGCATTTTGAGACAAGAAATTAACGCGCGAGTGTGTGTGTGTGTGTGTGTGTGTGTGTGTGTGTGTGTATGTATATATATATATATAGAGAGAGAGAGAGAGAGAGCATAAGTGTAAATAATTAATTTGTATTTTTATTTTTGTTTATTTAGGATTTATAATTATTTTTACTGTATTATTTTTTATGTCTCATTTATTTATTTATTTTTTGTATTTAAAATATTCCCTACTGGTCTTCTCTTTTTATTTGTTCTTTCATTTTATTTGAATTGTATTAATTTTATTATTTTTTAAATTATTTATTTTGTACTATTATTGTTTATTCATGTAATGTTTGCTGGTATGTATTTAAATTTCTTTGTTTAATATATTCTATTTATTTGTTTGTTTGTCATTTTTTTATTTAGAATTTAATGTAGGTAGGGGTGTGTGTGTGTGTGTGAGAGAGAGAGAGCACAATTGACTAAGCTGACGTCTACTGTGCTGCTCTGGCCTCCGTGTTATATGCATGTTTTATTCAACACACTCATCTAACACACACACACACACACACACACACACAGATGAATGAGTAATGCTGGCAGCTTTTCTACTGTGAAATGGAAGCGTGAGAAACAAGAAGAGCTATATGGGGCAAACGTCACATCTGATACACACACACACACACACACACACACACACATCGATATAATACTAATATACTTATAGAGACTCATAGAACTTTCACAACATTAACCAACTTAAATCTCTCTTTCTGTCTGTCGCTCCCTCTCTCTCTCCCCTTCTTTCCATTTCTCCCTCTTTTCTCTCTCCTCCTCTCTCTCTCTCTCTCTCTCTCTCTCTCTTGCACACCCCCAACCTGTTGGTGTGTTGTTGCATCATTCCTGCGTCTCCCCTCAAGTCCGTCATGTGACCTCTGTGATAAACCCCACTTCCCCCCCTTGCTTCATCACCAATTTCCTCCATCAATCCCTCGCTCCTGATTGGCCTCCGCTCCATAAGTCTGAGCCAGTGAGGTTTCATCAAACCTCTTACATCATCCCAGTCACCGTTTGAAGTGAGAGAAACGGCGGTAACCGAAGCACAGAGACGGAGGGAAATCCAACAGAGACAGATATGATGCAACAGCGAGACACTACTCCGTCTCGTCTTGTCTTTTAGCGCGTCTTGCCGACCAATCAGACGCAGCCGTGACTAAACGACAGGGTTATTTTGCCAGAAGTGTGTATTTTTTGCTCCCTGTCTCCAGGAGAGGAGTCCACAAAAATTACATTACACTTTATTGATGTGTCGGATCAGCTCAGATTAAAACCTGAGATACGATGGAGTGGAAATGAAGACAGGAAAATAATACAGTGTATAAAAAAAAACGATACGTTTATATAAGTAATGCTCAAAGATGAAACGTGTCTTATTTCCGAAAAATATGATTAATATGTGTAAATATTTTGACACGATATCATTCCACTTTTAATTGTACTCTTTGTAGTGTACAAAATACGTTTATGGTGTGTGTGTGTGTGTGTGTGTGTGTGTGTGTGTGTTTGTGCGCGCACACATGCATGCACGTGTGTTCTGTTATTTGTCTTTGGCTGGTTAATCTCAGATGACACAATGAACATAGGTACTCGCAGCTGTGTGTGTGTGTGTGTGTGTGTCATAGTGAGTAATTCAAGCAGATGATGAACACTTGATTCACAGCACACGTAAATATAACATTTTTATCTGATATACAGTCACGATCCTCCAAATCCATGTACACACACGCACGCACGCACACACACGTGCACGTACACACACACGTGCACGTACACATACTGTATTATGAGCTGAGTCATTGATCCATGGTCCTCATTATACAGTAGAAGTGCGTGTGTGTGTTTTATTTGAATGATCACATAGAAAGGAACTTGTCTGGATATTTTCTAAGGAATTTCTCCATTAGCAATGTGTTCTCAGTCTCATCTGTGTGTATGTGTGTGTGTGTGTGTGCCTTCGTTGTGCTGGAATTTCCAGTTAAACACTATTTTCTCCTGTTTAAAACTTCACAGTGTGTTTATCGTTCAGATTTATCACTATGATGTAGGGCTGGACGATACGAGGTTATAATATCAATATTGTGATAAATTATGAAACTATATGCTTTTCTGAGATATCATGTGTATCATGATATCTTTTTATATGAATTTCTAAATTCAAAGTTTTTATTACAAGCTGACACAGCAGCTAATTTATATATTTTTGTCTTCTGTTTAGTAAATAAAATATTAACTTGAATAAAGTCATTTAAATAATACTGTCAAAATGGAACAGCCATGTTTTGCTGGAAGTGACTTCAGAAAAAAACAATATATCACCTATCAGAAAAAATGCCTCTGAGAATCGTGAAATGATTTTTTTTTTTTGATTATTATATAATTTCATATTTTTAAGCATAATATCAAACACAAATTTTCACTCACTCCAAATGTATTTCGTTCCTCGAGAGTTTTGCACTAGAGCTGTGAGGTTAATGCAGCTAACAAATCTGTCTCATTAAAATCTTTATCCATAAATAAATATTTCATTTCAAATGCTCTGTTCTGCATTCTTATAATTTTTTTTTAATCATCAAAAAGGTTTAAAGTAGAACTCTATTATTCAAATTTTAAGATAAGGTCAATTTTAGTGATCTCAAAGGAAATTCTTGTGCCAGTTGCTCCAGACAAAATAAAATAATTAAAATAAAAATAATAAATTTGGAAACAAAATATAGATATGTACTAGTAATAAAAAAGGAGAATCAATTTTACCAACAGTGTAAGTAAAATGAAATTTAAGCATAGAAATATATGTATAAATGAAAAGGAAAATCTTCTTTAAAAAATTAAACTGTACATGTGAAAAAAGTACTGACTTAATTGTGAGCAACATTGCATTTATTGCATTCCACTCCTGCTTACATTGTTTTTTTAAAAAAATATTTCTTGGAAATGAAATAAGATTTGTTTACAGGCAACACGTGAGTGGTTACAATAACATGATTGCTGAGACGAAGCACTCGAGTCTCTGAAGATTTTTGGCGTGTGGATTATTTTGGTCATAATTACTCTCTTTATCCAAGAAGCTTTAAGATTACAGCAGAAGTTATTATTCATCAGAGTTTATCTTTGTGTGTGTGTGTGTGTGTGTAGGTAGAGCAGGTAAATGCCGTGGCCGGCGGATGTGTGTGAGCAGCGGGTGGTCTCCAGACGTTCAGGCTAACCCACCATGCCATCGTCCACGCGGAAAGGAGCGCTGAAAGACCCCGACCTCTTCTTCAAAGATGACCCGGAGGAGGTGTTCTGCGACCTCCACGAGATCGGCCATGGGAGCTTCGGCGCCGTTTACTTTGTGAGTGTTCGCCAAGAAAAAAAAAAAATGGCTGAATAATATTTACTCGCATGAGTTCCTGGCTGATTTTTAGGTACTGGATACTAACGAATATCTCAGTAAATCATTTGCATTTACACAAGAAATGGGGTGTTTTTGAAAATGGAGTTAGTTGGGAAAAAAAAAAGGGTTTGTGTCTTCCTGAGTTTGTATAAATTTCCATATAAGGAGACTCACTAACATGAACCTCAGTTGAATCGTGTAATTATCAATGATTTAATGATTTTATTTACGGATTTAAAGCTGAATCGTGTTTAAATTGATTATTCATTTCAGTTATTACACACACCAACTCGTTATTTCATATCAAAGACTTGAATAAAAGTCATATCCGTAAACTAAGACAAATAAGGCTAGCCATTCCATAAAGATAAAAGTAATGGTGCCCTAAAAAAGGAAGACAGGAAGCAAGAATTAATGCTGGTTTTACTTGACACATGACTTTTCATGCATGTGCAGAAGCAACGGCAAAATGAGTGACATTGTTCACACACTCACCTCCGTATCTTATATACTTCTGGAAGATTATAGGTGACGCCAACTAGTCTAGTTAGAGCCAAAACATCCCTATGCGTCACGTTTCCAAATCCAAGAACTGTAAAATATTTAGTGGTTTCATACACAACGTTAAACACACTGACGATCTCTGTTTCTGCGTTAAAATTTTCCGCTGTTGTTGTGATTGTTGTCATGAGCTGCGTCTCAAATATGCCCTTACATTCAAAAGTATTTATTAATCTAGAAAATTCAGAATGCAAAACAGACCTTTCGGTAGGTTTGAAGGCAACATGAGAGGTTTTTAAAATTCGGACACTAACCGTAATAGGAAAACCTGTTAGTCGTAATACTCAATAACGGTCTAGAATAGTACACAAGTATACGAGTTAAGACACAATGCTAGTTTGTTTATTTTTAGGAGGACACAGTGTCGCATGATGCTATACTGGTATTGCACCATGTGGATGCGTTGCGTTCATTTCTGAGGATGAGCATTAACGACGCGCCAAAAAACCCAGGATACGCATGGCAGCCATCTTGCGTACGTGTCGGTGTAGGTGTAGTAGAAAGCGAGAATAATTCAGTCTTTAGTGAGTGTCTCTATTAGTCGACACTAAACAAATTAGTGTAGTTTAGTGTAGAACAGGAAGAAGAAATCTAAACTTAAGTTTACATTAGATGGTCAACAGTAAGTCAATAATAATAATAATAATAATAAAAGTGGAACTAATCACACGTATCTTAGAAAATAAATGATAAAATGATGTTACCTGAAGCTTTTAGCATAGTTTTGTTTTAATTACACCAACACTTGAATTTATTTCAGTGCTTATCTCCTCTTACATGGGTTTTTCTGCTTACATAGATTGGTTCAAATTTGTTACCACGGCCACTAAATATACATTAAACACTAAACTTAGCTAATGTTATTGGCTGTGGAAGAAATGACTGATTTCCAGACGGTGGTTCGTGGGTCACTAATGAAATGTTTCTTTCCTGTTGTCTTTGTTTTTATTTTTCTACTACAGGCCCGAAACTCCTATACCAGCGAGGTGGTGGCCATTAAGAAGATGTCTTATAATGGCAAACAGACCACAGAGGTGCGAACCAAAACAAGACTTTTTAAATAAGATTTAAATATGATAAAATAATTAAAAATAATCACACATAAATAAATGTTAGACAGAATCTAGCAGTGACAGTTTTTGTCTTTGCGACAGTTATTGTCCAGAATATACGGTAATGCTTAAAGGATCGTTGTTATGTTTGGAACAAGTTTACAGAAATAATTGTTACGTAAAAAAAGCAAATGTTGCTCTTAGACATTAATTAGAATTATGCAAATGAGACCATGGTAATTGGTGGCTGCTAACTTTATCATTCCTGCTTATAATTTGTTTAAACTGTTCACAAGTAGGCAGCAAGGACAGATCTAATAATCTCTAGTAATTCAACCTGCTGTGTGTGTGTGTGTGTGTGTATGTGTGTAGAAGTGGCAGGACATCATTAAGGAGGTCAAGTTTCTGAAACAGCTGAGACACCCAAACACCATCGAGTACAAAGGCTGCTACCTGAAAGACAACACTGCCTGGGTTTGTATCACTAAAGCCCTTCATGACAACTGTCATAAACCTACATAAACATGTATAAGCGCTTATTCCAATAGGCATCACCTGTCATAAATGCTGCTTTTGTCAACTTTACTCTGAAGTTGACTTAAGGCCTATGTCAAGTGACATTTTGGTGACATGACACGTCCTGCGGTGAGATAACAGTACGGTATGAAAGCTGACTTTGGAGCTCAGAATATTTTTTTGCTGTCAGAGTGACATAATGCTGTCTTTGTGAGTTACAAAGATATCATAACTGTCATTTCACCCTAAAAAGTGTCATGACACAATCTGACATGTCACCAAAAGTCTGTGTCAACTGACATAGGTGTTATGGCAACTAGACATCAAATTTGACAAAAGCAGCCTTTAAGATAGGTGCCACCTATTCTAATGAGCATTTATAAATGTTTATGTAGGTTTATGCCAGTAGTAATGAAGGGTTTATGTAGGTGTCTTGCAGGCTTGCGGCATATTGGAAATTAATGGCTATGCTTGTACTTTGGGAGTGAAGTATGATTTGTCAAAAATTACTATAATTGCAGTTTGGCACTTCTTAAAGGTTTCTAGTTTGTTTTGTGCATTAGCTTTTTAAGGCTAAAGAAATAATTTTCCGTTGCTTATTTTCATGAAATTGTTCATCTGCGGCATAGGTTTGTTCATTTAGAAATTATATTTTGCATATAATTTAATTGATGTAGTGGTTTCTTACATGATATTGGTATTTTTTTAAATTATTCTTTAGATTTGAAGTGCATGTTATTATTGATAGTAGGCTTGATTAGAGATAAGTAATCAATATATGTCAGTAATTGACACATACGGTGTATTCTAATACACTGCTATTCTCTTTCTCTTTTAGCTGGTCATGGAGTACTGTTTAGGCTCAGCCTCTGATTTGTTAGAGGGTAATCTCTCTCTCTATTTCATACATACACACACACATACACACGCAATTTGATGTACAGCTGTTCTGTACAGTGATGCTTTACACTGTATATACATGCAGTATGCTGTTGTTTACAGCACTGTGTAGCTGTGTGTTGTTATACTGAAATTCTGAAATGAGTGAACATGAAGGCCAGATTTTCTAAACACAAGCCTAAGAGGATTAATTCTCTTTACAGTTGTAATATTTTTTAATCTGTTGTGCGATAAGCCCAGATCACAGTGATCCAGCATTCACCACCAAACACCAGCATTCACCATCAAACGCCATCAAACTCCAACATTCACCACCAAACACCAACATTCACCACCAAACTCCAACAAACTCCAACATTCACCACCAAACTCCAACATTTACTTCCAAACTCCGACATTCACCATCAAACTCCAACATTTACCTCCAAACTCCAACATTCACCATCATACTCCAACATTCACCAGCACACATCAACATTTACCATCAGACACTATTACACACTGATAATCATCAACAGACACCAACATTTACTGATTAAACACTATCACAAACCAACATTCAAACAACTAAACACCAAAATTCCCCACAAAACTCAACATTCACCACCAAATTCTCACTTGTAGCAGTGTTTCTTCATTGAACACCAACAACAACTGATCTTGTGCTGTTTGTGCAGTTCATAAGAAACCACTGCAGGAGGTTGAAATCGCTGCCATCACCCATGGTGCCTTGCTGGGACTGGCTTACCTGCATTCCCATAACATGATCCACAGGTGAGTTCCTACCTGCCTTTATTCGCTCTGTGTGTGTGTGTGTGTGTGTGTGTGTGTGTGTGTGTGTGTAAAACCATCATTATTTCTTTATACTGCTTTATCACTGTCTAATGTCAATCGTTTATTAGATGAAAAAAGTGGAAATTATTTTCATGGCTGTTACATTTGTGGGAGGAAGGAGGAACTGTGCTGGTTTTTGTACTATATTTATTTTTCTCATTATGTCTCTCTCTCTCTCTCTCTCTCTCTCTCTCTCTCTCTCTCTCTCACAGAGATGTTAAAGCAGGAAACATCCTACTGACTGAGCCCGGTCAGGTTAAACTGGCTGATTTTGGCTCCGCCTCCATGAGCTCTCCAGCCAACTCATTTGTGGGAACGCCGTACTGGTCAGTGTCTGTCCATCACATTTATGACATGGGTGATTGACAGACAGAGCAAGACCGAGATGTGGAAACACAGGGAGACAGAGACGGAGATATGGAGACAGAAGGAGATGGAGAGAGAGAAAGAGACAGAGAGAAAGAGACAGAGAGTAGGGGATGGGGACAAATAAAGAGACAGTCAGGCTGAGACAGCCACAGAGAAGAAGAGAGGAAGAGATAGAGAGAAGAGGATGGGGAAAGAGAGAGAGATAGAGACAGAGAGAAGGAGACAAGATCACATAAAGAGATAGGGAGAAGGGGAGAGAGAAAGAGACAGAGAGAAAGGGTCAGAGACAAATAGAGACACAGAGATAGAAACTGACCAAGAGAAGCAGAGAGAGACTGTGATGGAGAAAAGGAGATAGACGGAGACTCAGAGAGAAGAAGAAAGAAACAGCTTGATAGAAGCGGATGGGAACAAATAGAGAGATAGATGACAGACAGAAAGAAGGAGAAAGAGATTGAGACAGAGAGGAGAAGACAGGGACACATGGAAAGACAGACAGACTGAGACTGTCAGAGAGAAAGAGAGAGAGAGAGTGAAGGGGACAGAGACAGATGGAGACAGAAAGAAAGGGAAAAGGACAAATACAGAGACAGACAGATGGAGACAGAGAGATGCAGAATTAGAGGCACGTAAAACAAAACAGAACAGTGTCCATTAGAACAAGGACGTGTGGACACCGGGGCACGTATAGTCACAAAATTTATCCTTGTTTTTATTTTTAATGTGCTGTGTGTGTGTGTGTGTGTGTGTGTGTTTAAACAGGATGGCTCCTGAGGTGATTTTAGCCATGGACGAAGGCCAGTATGAAGGCCGGGTGGACATCTGGTCTCTGGGAATCACCTGTATTGAACTAGGTCAGTAATGTGTGTGTATACACATATATGTGCAATCAAGTGCAAAAGTATATGTCCCCTTTCAAATAAAATGAAGACAACTTTTATAGTAACAACAGACAAACAGAGTATGTTACGCTTCACAGCTGTTTCTTCATTATAGTAACAGAAATAGTCAAATTGTGAAGATTACGACATTAATAGTGACGACAGTGTGTGACTCTGATAATGGCTTGGAAATTGACTAGAAAATTCATATAGAAATTAAAATATAGGAATAAAACACTTCAGGACGTGCATTCATAGGAAAGTAATCAACGACGGGCTGGTGTGGTGTGGAGTTGATTATTTTCCAATAAGAGCATGTCCAAGGTGTGGTTTATTCACCTTAAACTACAGCAATTTGCCATCAATTAGAATTTTTTTATTCATCGATGAGCGTTGCATCATACTTCTTATCCATTTATAGTTACTTGTAATGTTGTGCAATGTCTACAAAACAAGTTAGTTCCTTTTCTCACTTACCCTGCAGCAGCTATAAACAGTCGTTCCCTCACCAGCTTCTCTTTTTTTCATGTTACTGAGAAACCGCAAAGCGTAACCTCCTCTGTCCTGAAGATCTCGGAAAAAGTTACAGCTTTACCTCTGACTGTTACAAAGCGCTGATACTGGAGACTCCTTCCATGAACTGTTAAATAAACATCTCATTACTTCAAAAAAAAGTCACTAAATCATTGAGCACATTAATTTAAATTTAAGATTAATCAACACCTTCTGACCAGTCAGATTTGAGAATTCAACATTTTGCGAGACGTGCATTACGCAATTAAAGATTTTTTTCCTTTGAGTATGTAAACATTATAAAAATTCAAATAATATTTGGATAAATGATTTTGAAAGCTGTCATATTAACGCAGTTTATTGTATTGATTTTTAAGTGATTACTTTTGACTAAATGTATATTAGATAATCAGAAATATAAAATCAGGACTTTTCAGCAATGTGTAGTTTAAATATATTATGAAATTTCAAAGCTATATCTCATTTTTTGTATAGCCGAGCGCAAACCTCCTCTGTTCAACATGAATGCTATGAGTGCCTTATATCACATTGCTCAGAACGATTCGCCCACGCTGCAGTCCAATGACTGGTGAGTACACTCACGTGCACACACACGTGCATACACACACACACACACACACACAATTCTGTCCATTACACTAAGGCACGCACTAAACTTCTAAATAACTAAAAACAAAATGGAGAATGTTTGTGCAGTAATCACTAATAAAGCTAAAGTAGTTCATATCTAGCTAGTTTACGTAACTACAGTTTCCATTCACTACTGTTTATATCAAGTGGCATGTAATTCGTTCAGCTAATTTGTTGTCGGAGTATTGCACACAACGTTGTTAAAAGTATTAGCACCCTCAGCTTCCTTTAGGTTGCTCATTTCTATTACTGCATCACCACACAATGAATCATGGGTAGTGTAAAATAAGCTGTAGGTATGCAGTTTTTACGTTAACACTTAACAGTGTTGACCAAATAAATTAACTCGCCATCAGCCAAGTGTTTCCTGATACATGTTCAAAATTGCTAATAGTTTTTAAATCAAATTTGTGATTCTTTAGAAAATAATTGTTCTATTTTTTTGTGTGTGTGTGTGTTTTTGTGTCTTTGGTGCAGGACGGATGCGTTCAGGAGCTTCGTGGATTACTGCCTACAAAAAATACCTCAGGACAGACCCTCTTCAGCTGAACTCCTGCGAGTGAGCACATATGCACACGCACACACACGCATGCACACACACACAGGTGTGAGTAACTTGCTCAATATTGAACGTTAAAGCAAGTCGCCTACACTCTCTCACTTCCTCCTCACCATATCATTTGCAGCTTCCTGCTCTGACAGTGTGCTTCTTACTCATCTGTCCCCGCTGACTCACGGGAACACACACACTCACACACATGCGCGCAATCCACCCACAGAATATAGTGATGCCTATGTTATCCACTCATTTCCTGTACCAGTGGGATCTGCGGAAAGTCAATACAAGTGTGTGTGTTTTCTTGAATGTGTACATCTGATAATGCCAGTCTCGCTCTCTGACCCAGATGAGAGCTGTAGGAGGAAGTTCTCACGCTTTCGCTTTGTGAAGTCGGGCTGTAAGGCTTACAATCCATTTTTAACTGTCACTGTATATGCTAACGTAAAAATTTCAAGCTCTGCAGCAAAGTATCTTCGTATTGCACAAAAATGCCAGTTCATAGGAAAATAACCTCCCATGTTGAACGATATAAACTATAAGAGTTTTATCAGGGATTTGGTTATTGAAAGGTCTTTGGTTACTACGAAAAGTATTGAAAGGGGCTTCGGTTATGACGTAATATATTGGAACAGCGTTTGATTATTACGTATCGTATTGGAACCGGATTTGGTTATGACGTTCTGTACTGGAACTGGGTTTGGTTATGACGTAATATATTGGAACCGGATTTGGTTATGACGTAATATATTGGAACGGGGTTTGATTATTATGTAACGTATTGGAACCGGATTTGGTTATGACGTAATATATTGGAACGGGGTTTGATTATTATGTAACGTATTGGAACCTGGTTTGGTTATGACGTAATATATTGGAACGGGGTTTGATTATTATGTAACGTATTGGAACCGGATTTGGTTATGACGTAATATATTGGAACGGGGTTTGATTATTATGTAACGTATTGGAACCTGGTTTGGTTATGACGTAATATATTGGAACTGGATTTGGTTATGACGTGGTTTGGTTATGACGTAATGTATTGAAAGGCGCTTTGGTTATTACGTAAAGCATTGAAAGGGGGTTTGGTTATGATGTAATATATCAGAACTGGGTTTGGTTATTACGTAAAGTATTGAAAGGGGGTTTGGTTATTACGTAAAGTATTGAAAGGGGGTTTGGTTATGACGTAATGTATTGGAACCAGATTTGGTTATTATGTAATGTATTGAAAAGGGGTTTGGTTATTACGTAAAGTATTGAAAGGGGGTTTGGTTATTATGTAAAGTATTGAAAGGGGGTTTGGTTATGATGTAATATATCAGAACTGGGTTTGGTTATTACGTAATGTATTGAAAAGGGGTTTGGTTATTACGTAAAGTATTGAAAGGGGGTTTGGTTATTACGTAAAGTATTGAAAGGGGGTTTGGTTATTACGTAAAGTATTGAAAGGGGGTTTGGTTATTACGTAAAGTATTGAAAGGGGGTTTGGTTATGACGTAATGTATTGGAACCAGATTTGGTTATGACGTAATGTATTGAAAGGGACTTTGGTTATTATGTAATGTATTGAAAAAGGGTTTGGTTATGATGTAATGTATTGGAACCGGGTTTGGTTATGACGTAATATATTGGAATGGGGTTTGGTTGTGACGTATTGGAACTGGGTTTGGTTATGACGTAATGTATTGGAATGGGGTTTGGTTATGACATATTGGAATGGGGTTTGGTTATGACGTAATATATTGGAATGGGGTTTGGTTATGACATATTGGAATGGGGTTTGGTTATGACGTAATATATTGGAATGGGGTTTGTTTGTGATGTATTCTGCCCCTCTCTGTCAATCTCTCTCTCTTTACTACAGCCCCCTCTCTCTTTGGCCCCTCCAAGCTCTTTAGGAGGAAACCAGGTCACTAATCTGAGTTTAGCATCTAGAACTATTCCCACAACGCCACATTCTGTCCTAAATCTTAAACACACAGCTCTCAAATCACACTCTGACCTTTGACCCCCTGAGGTAAAGTTCAGACTCCCTGGAATGTGGTGAGATCTTGTCAATTCCCTGTTTTTAAATAGATAATCCTCTAAATTAGTTTTTTCCAAGATCCATCAGTTGAATCGTAGACATCCATTTGGAACAGCTGATGCTTACATGGGTTAGCTAGATGGATAAGCTGGAGACAGATTGACCTCTTAGCCATTATCCTGGTTGTTAGTGCCTGCTATCAAAGCCGCTTCCTTATCAATCTGTTTTCCAGCTCACGGTTTTGCTCAAAGTTGTTTGGCACATAGTTCCTTGCCGTCCTTCCCCTTGCTTTGTAAGATTTTTGGTTTTAAAGAACACGCTGAATAAAAATATTTGGCGTTAAAATCACTTATTGCCTGAAAAATTGCTCTATATATTATATGAGTCATAAAAATGCGTTTCAATGCATTTTGTGTAATTTGAAAATTGAAGGAGATTCTTACAAAATGTCTGACTATTATTAAACA
The DNA here is from genome assembly GCA_022758105.1 of Pangasianodon gigas. NCBI lineage: Eukaryota > Metazoa > Chordata > Actinopteri > Siluriformes > Pangasiidae > Pangasianodon > Pangasianodon gigas. The sequence continues at coordinate 17,103,469 of CM040477.1, forward strand.
TTTTCTCTTTATACCATCTGTATATGTTCCTTTAATGTGTACTTCTTTGCAAGCTGATGCACATGTGGCCTTGGTTCTCTTCTCCTTTTCAGCATGACTTTGTGCGTCGTGATCGGCCTACGCGGGTCCTCGTGGACCTGATCCAGAGGACGAAGGATGCCGTGCGGGAGCTGGACAACCTGCAGTACCGCAAGATGAAGAAGATCCTCTACCAGGAGAAACATAACAGTCCAATGGGAGAGTCCCAGGAGGAGGAGGAGGTAGGCACAAAGAACTCTGAGAAAATAAACAGGCAGTTGTTGATCATGTGCCTCAAGTGTACCTCGGATGTTGATCTGAGAACTTGTTCGTCATTCCTCAACTTTTATTTTTCCAACAAATGGACCAATTGATTACTAACGCACCAAATTTTTCTATCAAACCCCATTACTCAACTTGTTAGATGGCTTTATTATGGTCAGGAATAGACCTGATGATAAAGAATTAATAATGTGGAAAGGGACGAACGTTCTAGAAACCTTCCAGCAATCACACACATGACCGTTTGCATTCATACCTATAGCAACTGCTCAGTTTTTGGCTTTGATTGAATTCTTTTGAGTGATAAGGCTTCCAATCCAAGCCCAAAGCTGAGCAGTTTCAGAGTTAAAACCTCAGCATTTTTGCAGTCATGGGATTTGAACTCACAACCACCGGCTCACTAGCACACACTTCAAATGCTAGGCTATAAATGCTCATGGTATGACCCGTACCAGGTACTACCAATAAACACAGCATTTATTTATATGGTAGGCATTAAGGAAGTGTGAAAATGTTAAATTCTAAGGCTCGAGGTTTATGAGAAGTTTAAGCAGCAGTTTGTTTCGTAACAGAGAGAGAGAGAACACACTGAACCCGATTAACAGGATTTGCAGCAGATTGTTGCAGAGTGCAGCACGTCTGAACCGATAAACCCTCACACCACACACGTTTTTTTTTTTTTATGCCTTGGGTCTCTTGTGAATGCCATCTCTTGTGAGTCTCACATGTGTTTGTTGTGTGAAGTGTCTTACAGATGCACACACTGAAATATCGTGCAATTAAACCCAAATGTTGAGTTGGTGTTTCATATGAAGTTTGATTTTAGGCATGTTTATAGAATGTTCTACCCCTTGTACAGAGAATGTTGGTGCTTATTGAAGAATGATGTAGAATGTTGGGATTTCCTGATGAATTATGTTGTTTGAAGATGAATGTTGGTGTTCAGTAATGAATGTTGGTGTATGATGATAAATGATGGTGAATGTTGGTGTTTGATGGAGAATGTTGATGTTTAACATATTGGAGTTTGATAGCGAGTATTGGTGTTTGATGATGAACAATGGTAAATGTTGGAAAGTGTTGGTGTTTGAATGTTTGTGTTTGATGATGAACAGTGATGAATGTTGAACAGCATTAGTGTTTGAGCATTGGTGGTGTTTGATGGGGAATGATGGAGAGTGTTGGTGTCTGAAGGAGAATGGTGGTGTTTGATGGAGAATGATGCTGAGTGATGGTGTTTGGTGATAAAAGATTGTGAAGGGTGGTGTACAGTGATGAGTGTTGGTATATGATGATAAAAGATGGTGAATGTTGCTGTTCAGTAGTGAGTGTTGGTGTTCAGTGGTGAATGTTGGTGTTTGATGGAGCTGTTTGTTGGAGAATGTTGAGGTTTAATGGAGAACATGAATGTTGGTGTCTGATGGAGAATGTTGGTGTTTGATGTTTAATATTGGAGAGCACTGGTGTTTGATAAATATTGTTGGATGGTGAATGATGGTAAATGTTGGTGTTTGATGGTGAATGTTAGTATTTAGTGATGAAGGTTGATGTTTGATGAAGAACATTGGTGTTTGAAGATGAATGGTGTTTGATGGTGAACGATGGTGAATGTTGGAGATCTTTGGTGTTTGAATGTTGGTGTTTGATGGTGAATGTTACTGTTTGTTGGTGGTAAATGTTGGTGTTTGGAAGTAAATGTTCTTTGTGTTTATTCTAAAGCTTTGACCAGATGTTGCTAGTTTTAGCATAGTAAATCATGTGCAAAATCAGTTTAATTGAGAAAAAAAAACACTCTGATCCTAAACCTCGTTTTAATCTTTCTGTGAGCTTTATGTTTTTTCTGTTAGTCTTTATTACACATCCTTTTGGATAAAATACTGAAGTGTTGTATTGCTGTTAGTGCATCACCCTTTTCAGGATTGTGAACTAATTAAGGCCTAATAGCTTTAAATAATGAGAAGTTTCCCTCTAATGGATGACAGTAGTAAGCTGCTCTGGCCTTTCTGCTCGCTCTCACTGCAGATTCACATTACACTGTTATTATTTTTAATCTCTCGTGTTCAGATCTAAGCGTACAGCACCAGTCGGGTCAGAAGTGTGTAGCGGCTGTAATCGAATCATTCTGGAAAGGTTTGAAATGATTACCCTGAATGTGAAACAGATATTTAAAAGGTCAGAGTAATCGCTCTACCTGTTTATGGCACAGTCACTCCATCCAGTAAGGATTTATTAGCTCTAAAGCCGCACGTTTAAAGCAAAGCCTCAATAATGTCTCGAATTGAATCACATCACTTTTATTCACTCTATCTTTTTCTTTCTTTGCTATCCCTCTTTCCCCTTTTTGTTCTTTCTTCCTCTTCTTTCAATTAAACTATATCTCTCCCCCTTTTTGTCTTGTTTCCCTTTTTTCCCTTCCCCATCTCTTTTCCCCCATATACACCACTTCCTCTCTATATCGTATACCGTATCTCACAATCTACTCATTTTAACATCTCTGCACTTTTAATCCTTCCCCCACTCACGTATCTACTCATCTTTCTTTTTCTTTCTCACCCCGTCCTTTCTTTCTTTTGCCATCTGAATTGATTGCTTTATTTATTTTTTTCCTCTTTCATTCACTTTTTTGTTTCTCTCCCACTTCTTTCTGTCATCTTCCCTTTCTCCCCTTCTTGCTTTTTTCTCACTCCATTTAAATCTCTTTTAAATATACCCCCCCCCCCCCCCATATCTCTCTCTTGATTGCCTTTACCTTTCATTCCTTCTTTGCCACCTCTTTCTATCATCTGTTTCATACTTTTTTCCCCTTCTTGCACTCTCTCTCTCTCTCTCTCTCTCTCTCTCTCTCTCTCTCTCTCTCTCTCTGTGCAGGATGGAGATCAGGGCTGTAAGGGGAACAGTGTTGGCAGTAATCACTCAGTGCCCAGCACCTCCATCAGCACAGGCAGTCAGAACAGCAGCATCAACAGCCTACAGGAGTGTAACGACGACCCCTGCTCTGAAATGGCACTACCACACCACGAGTACGACAGCACGCTCGAGTCTTCCACACACCACAAAAAGGTCTACACACACACACACACACAAACATCACCTAAACCTCTCTTTGAGTACCATATTTTTTTCTATTCTGAATAATACATTGTTGATTACACCATGTTGCATGGTGATTGTTTCAGAAACTGAGATTATTTAAATATGCAAATATATAATATATATAAAAATGCTCCCAGACCCTACATGGCCACCCCCTTCTCCTACAAAACCCCTGTTGCATGGCCTGCATTTGCATATTGAACTCTGATTGGCTCTAATATATTCTGATGTAATAAACCTTGCAAACTTGTCTATTACACTAACTCATATCCTCCACTGAGGTGTTGTGTACTTGAACACAAGTTGAACACAAACTTCAGTACTGAATACCTCTCTGGAATAAAAACCCATAAAAACAAATAAAAAAAAGAGCAGGTTAAAGAATCGTTCTGCAAGTATTTGCAGATGAGCAGAGAAACTGTCCTTCCACTGAACATTATAGGGCTGAATATGGTAAGGGCGTGGCTTTCTAAAAGTGGACATGTGCAGGACTCTGTAGTACATAATTACTCAGGCACGCCATCAAAAGGACAACATGCACACACACACACCCTCACACACACACACACCCTCACACACACACACTCACACACAAAAGCCCTGCCCTTTCTTCTAATGGCAGGTGTGTGTGCACAGGTGGGAATGGAAATATCAGGTGGAAGAAATGAGACAATCAGCCACCTTTTATGTCTCAGATTTACAAACACCACAACTTTTATTACTTTCATTTCAATGTCTTGAAATTCCTCATGCATTGTTAATAGATTTTTATATCAAGATAAGCAGCTGACCTTTTAACACAGTTTACATTATTACAATCAATTTTATTACAGTTGTTCTTTTTGTCAATTTTTCAATTTTCTTTTTGTCAGTAAAAAGCATCTTTAGAATTCCCATATATTATATTTAATGGAAATAATTTCCAAATGTTTATCAAAGAAAAAAAACTACTTTGCTCAAACTATAAGTGTTCCTCTTACCAAATTTATTTTAAAAACCTTTGTTTTTTCTCCCCCATTCTAACTTAAGAATCCAAACATTCATCAGGTTTTGTACATGTGACAAATAATTAATTATTAATTACAAGTGCAACATGAATGATAACTGACAATTCAGAACAATATTTATAATTCCTATTAAAATAATGGCTGAATAACACATACATTTTCTTCTAATCCTCTTCTAACGTAAATACCAGATTGAACTTTACGCTTTAAGTTTAGAATCTGCACTTTCAGTAGAAAGTGTGTATATAAAATATATATACATTTTAACGTATATAAACATGTACTAGTAATACAATAAAAATAGAAATATTCATTAAAACTGTGCACAGGCAAAACAAATGACAAACTTAACTGTAAATTAAAAAAAAAAAAAAGATGTAATAACATGAAAATAATAACATAAAACTACACTTCTTTTCATCATAATTGCAACTTCAAATAAATAAACAAATTAAATTTAAAAAATCTTTCCATGACACTAAAACGCTGGCCAGGTTCCTAACAGAGAGGTGATAACGCTAATAATGTTAAATACTGCAAAATAGTATAAATATTTAAATGTATAAATATTTTTCTGAGATGTGGATATTGTGATATCTTTTTAGAACATTTTTTGATATTACTGTGTAAAATAATTACAAACTGACAGCAAGCAGCTGAAATTTGTGAAATGTTCAAATTATTTTTTCCTCTTTTTCAGTGTTATTTATTTATCTATTTATTTATTTCAGTAAACATGCAAAAAATACTGCATTTCATTGGCTCTGAACTTGTACTCTGCATAATGGCAATAAAGTTGAATCTAATCTAATGTTGTTTTTAAAATATAAAAGAAGATAAAAATACATTCATTTATTTTGTAGATATTAAATAAATAATCAAACCCTTTTTAAAAAAAAAAAAAAAAAAAAATAGTACTGTGATGCATACCATGAAAATTGTAGAGAATCGTGATATGATATTTTTGTCATATTGCTCACCCCATATATCAAATAACTCTTAATTGTTTCATGTTTTTTTTTTGATAAACTAGATAATAAATGTGTTTTTGCCTGTGTTTGTGTGTTCAGGATCATCAGTATATCCGTGATGAAGGTGGTCATCGCTCTGACTTTCGACCTACGCCGTCAGATCGTGCTCAGGCTCATAATTATAAAAACCGTGAACGATTCGCTACCATCAAGTCCGCCTCGCTGGTGAGTATGAGCAATTACGTCATGGCTGCTTTTCCTCGTCTCCTCTGCTGTCTTCTCTTCTCCTGTCCTCTCTGTTTTTGTCACTTTACTTCTTTTATTTTATTATTATTTTTTTTTTGAATGATGAAGTGTTTTCATTTAGTGGTCACTTTTTTAATCCAAGGTGAAGTGCAAGTGAGCCAGAATCCATTTCAGAAATACTGAGTTGAAGGTTACATGTTATAAAAATAATAATAATTACAACAATAATAATAATAATAATAATAATAATAATAATAAACATTATTTATTGCATTAGCGGAGATTAAAGGTAGTGTCAGGGAAGTTTGAAGTCACACCAAAATTTACTAAGATTTTGTCATTTAATTTATACTTATTTGTTCTAAATGAGATAAACATGATTCAATGCAGGTTTTTTCATTTAGTAACAAATGAATAATAATGTGTTTAAAGCACAAACAGTCGCTCTCTACTATGTATTTGAACTTTTGAGAATCTTTGTCAGAACCACTGCTGCTTTGTTTATAAGGATACGGAGAAAATCCCCCCTACCTCCACACACGCGCACACACACACACACACGCGCACACACACACACTTGCGCTTGTGTCTGTTGTCAAGGCAACAGTTTGCGGTCAATAGGCTGTATGGTTGTGCTCACGCGAGCCCGTATTGTTCATCAGCCATCATTCCGTCATTGAAACACAAAAGCAGCGTCTGTTTACTTTCATCTCTCTGCGGCTTTCGTGCTCAAAGCCGGCCGTATTTCTGCTCTGTCTTCAGTGAAAAGGTCACAAAGAATTTAATACACACGTCTGACATGCACGTGAAGGCTTAATAAACATGTCACGATGGATGCTGTAATAATTCCAGTTCAGTTCTCACACTCACAAAGCTCACACTTATTTTTTTCTAATCACACATTGTTGTAATGTTCATATTTTGGATCAATGGAAGGCATGATAGTCGATCCCCGAGTCCTCGCCATATGAGGTGATGTCACCTGTTTAGGCTATGGCTTTAGTGATGTGTGAGCGCTCTCTACAGGCAGACACACACTCTGCGGCTGTCTGACAACACAGACTCATTTATCATCTCGGAGAAATTACCCAGAAGTCTGACCGCGTCCGGGCTCTAACATTATCCATGAAGCTAACTTCATCTCCTGCAGCAGATTTAGTTTCTTTCTGTATCTCACTGTAAGAGAGAGAGAGAGAGAGAGAGAGAGCAGTTCTTTGTTAAGATCCTTTTTTTCCTCTTGTGTTCACTGGACTGTGGGTTTCTTTGTTTGAGCAGAGCGCAGAGAGGAGAGAGGAGGGGGCAATAAAGCGCAGGAGGCAGAGGAAAAACTGACATCAGATTGTTTTTCTTTGACTCTAAAGATGTCTTCATTCTTATTACATAAAGTCCATAAAGTCAGTTTATTTCATAATATCACCATCACCACAGAAGCACAATTACTGCTCCTAAAATTAACTGTTATACAATTATTAATAATTATTAATTTTTTAACCCCTTTAGCACCAAGTGAAATCTTCAGAACATACTTTCTCATTAAGCACCTTCACTTTATTGCATATATGTACTTAAATATGTGTTTTCTTATAGACTTGTACACGCCATCCTTATTGCAATATTAGCCTCTAACACATCACACCTTTTATTTATCATCAGCATTCTCATCTCTCCAAGCTTCTAGATCAGTTTCTGTGAGTGTTTAGATCATTTATCCAAAAACACAATCTCGCTTAATCCTTTTTGGTCCGAAATGAAATAAATAAAAAAATATTTCATTCATTTTTATTATTGGCTTTCTTTAAATCTAGAAATATGTTACTGCAGTACAAAGTCCATTCTGCCGTTGCTGAAATATCATTTAACTAATAACATTGTATATCCAGCAACACTAATCTTGTCCTGTTAGTTTAAGTAAACACTCGATATCGTTTGATAGGTCAAAGGTCAAACAAATAAAATAAAACACTGATGCCTCCAGTTCTTTGCGTGTTTCGGTTCTCTTGAACTTGGAAGTGTTTGTATCGTCTTTTCTGTTGGTTTTGTGTGAAAGCTGCGCGTGCCTGGTGCTGGGCATTGGGGCAGAAAGCGTGAGGACGGGTGCGGGTACAGTGGGGGTATTGATTCAGCGTGATTAGAAGCGCCCGTGTTCAGCGCGTGTTCATGTGACCGGCCTACTAAATGCCACTCAGCCGGGAGAGAAGAGCTGTGTGAAGGAGCCAGGCCTCTGAGAACCCTCTTTCATCCCGACACACACCTGCCAGAGCTCAGAGATGGACAGAGAGTGAGAAGTGTTTATCCTCTCTCTCTCTCTCTCTCTCTCTCTCTCTCTCTCTCTCTCTCTCTCTGGGCTCTGTGTGCAACGATGTGAAATGTTCAGGGCTCAGTCTCCATGATCTCGCACGTCCTTTCCTTTGCCAACATGTTTGGCCTCAGGAGCTCAGGTGGGAGTTACGAGAAACTCAACGAGCACTTTGACCTCAACGCGCCCTTCTTCCAGGTTGGTGAGAGTCTGAGACGCTTCGTATCGTTTAGAACACCGAATCGCTGACTTTCGGGAACAGCATTGAGGGTTACATTTCAATTCATTTTTTGCCGCTGATGAGCTTGTAATTTTGAATTGATGATATGGAATTGAAGCTTCCTGTAATGGTTTGGTGTAAATTGAGGGTTTGAGACACATTAAGAACGAGTCTGAGAATTTTTCCTAGTGAGCACGACTCACCAGTTTTGGGCCTGACTTAAATTAACCCGTAAAAAGATGTTGGTCTATTTTAATCCTCTTCTGCTCTGCATTGATGTGCTGTATTAAGTGTAATGTCTTGTATCACATTAGTTGTCTTCTTTACATTATACATCTGGCAAATGAAAAAGATTTCCTTTTCACATCTTTTTCACGACTGTAGCTTTCCCCAACGGCTTTCTTTTTCTTTGAAAGAACTTCACCTCACTTTACTTAGCTGCCACTGTACAGATGAGATAAACTCATTTTCTTTGGAGTAAAATGACTGATTGTGAAAATCACCATAAATATATCATATTGAGGTGGGTGATTTGACGTACCATGGATATCCTGATTAAAAACATATCATGATATGCTATTGTAGTATAATATTGTAGATATTATGAGTATTTCTATAATTCTAATCACTTACAAAAAAATTTGGTCAGTTGTTGTCACAAGTTAGCATGAAAAACATTGTTTGTTCACAAGGTGTGTGTGTGTTCAGTGTGTGACTTTATTCTCAGTGAGGATTTAATAATAATAACTATAAATGTTGCTAATGTATTTTACCAGCTGGTTCATTTTCTTTATCGTAAGCTGCTTTGCTAGGGTAAACGTTACATGCATGTTACACGTGTTCTGGTAATATTATCAGAGAAAACTGCTAGAGTATTGTTTTTGTTTGTCAGCACACATCCAGCTCCATTCCACATGCACCTCTATAAAATATAAAATCTCTAAAAGCTCAACAGCTAACAAATTTCCACTTCTTTTCTTTTTTTTTTTTCCCTCCCCAGGTGACGCGTCAGATCCACGAACATGAGCAGGAGAACGAGCTGCGTGAGCAGATGTCCGGCTACAAGCGCATGCGACGGCAGCACCAGAAGCAGCTGATCGCTCTGGAGAACAAGCTGAAGGCCGAGATGGACGAACACAGGCTGAAACTGCAGAAGGAGGTGGAGACGCAGGCCAACAACGCCTACATCGAACTGGAGAAACTCGCCAAGAAGCATGCTATCCAAACAGATAAAGAGGTGAGGAGGACACAAATTATGACTTGTTTATGTGATTATTTAGTGTTTAATTGGCTTTTTAATGATTTTTATTTATGGGCTAATATACCCAGAGCTGAGCAGGCTCGCCGTGCAAATTGCATGACCGAGTAAACCATTACAAATAGAGCAAAATATTAAAATATAAAAATATATATATATATATATATATATATATATATATATATATATATATATATATATATATATATATATAATGTGTGTGTGTGCGTGTGTGTGTAAATAGCAGATATGTGTTGGTAATGTGTTACTTATACATTATATCACAATATTCTATGTTAACGTGGATACTTCAGATTACTACAGCTAGATTTCTACAATCACTACAGCTAGATTTCTCCAGTTGGAGAAAGGACAGCTGTCTTCTAAGGTCTCTTCACAAAAAATAAAATAAAATAACCTGGAAAATAAATTCCATTTTTTACACTAAGTAAAAAAATAATAATAAAAACACCAGGACAGAGGAAGAAAGAATGTTTACTAGCGTCATTTTTCTGTTAACAATTCTGTTAAGAATCAGAAGCTAAATATTACTTGAAATAATTAACAAAATATAAATTCCTTTATATTATTGGAATGGTTTAAATGTATACTTTTTAAATGTTTTTAAAGAACAAAGCATTAAACACATAGACCGATGTCTGAGTCAAGTGACAAGTCGTTTGTGTTGCTTCTAGTTTCACTTGTATTAACTATACTAGCTAACTTTACTAGCTAACTGTACTAGCTATGTACACTCACCAGAGGCACCAATGATCTCTGCTACGTTCTTCCAAGTTTTATTTTTCTTCCTCATATCTCTATACACATTTGATGCGAGCTTGTATATGACAGTTTATCACGTCAGATTTATCACACTGTTAATGCTACAAAAAAGCAATTAAACATGCAGAATGCACTGATGTGTTAATGTAAAAAAAACAATTGTAGAGAATTCTTATCAGTGCCGTCTGATGTCTGACTTCTTTGGTTTTCATCTTATAACCACAACCACAAGCCTGAGATGGTTGATTTAAAGTCTTTCAGAGCGTTACAGATATTTTGCTCTTCTTTTCTCTTCAGTGTTGAGCAACACATAAACTATTTCACCGATTAGAGGGAGAAAGCAGAGGTGAAAAGGTCGGAGAGCGGTGCAAGAACAGGAAATGTAGCAGCGTTGTTCACTTTGTCGTGTGCATTGGGAATATGGAAATAGCCAGTTCATTATTCATGATGCATATGTTGATTCGTATGCTAATGAGGTGAGGGGAGAAAATGGTGGGATTGTCTTCGGAGTAAAGCGTAGCACTGTGACATACTTTGAGTCTTGACTTGACAGTATTGACTTCTTTAGCTCACAGCACACAAGAAAGTGAGAAAACCGCATTCACAAGCTTTTCTCGCCTCTTTGCCGATATATGTTCGATGCTAGTCGATGTTCTTGAGTTAGGTTTTTGTGGTAGAGACTATTTAATGATCCAGTAATGTTCCACTAACCAGTTTTGATCTCTCTGCAGTTAATACTTGCAGATAAACATTCATATAGTGGTTTACTAACTAATTTGCTTAAAATTACAATTCGTTACAAACTGTCCATTACACACTTTACAATCTACTATACAAACATCTTATATACTAATTTAATGAT
>CM040477.1:17114604-17171777 GCA_022758105.1 Pangasianodon gigas
AAATATTTTTTTTTTTTTTTTTTTTTTTTTTTAAACTGTATTTGTATGTTCTTTTGTTAAAATTCTGACCTCCTACACAAAATGTGTAAAGGTTGGGTTTTAAATTCTCCATTTAATATTTATTTTAGGTATTTTCCATCTCACCTGTGCCTTATCTTGCAATTCCTTCCCCACAGTTTGAATATCTCTGCTGCAAACTGTCTATTCTGGATAAAAATGGAGGATTTGTGGTTGCTTTGTCACATCATGTGTGTAAATGCAGGGTAAAATAAGCCTTGTATGAGCTGTTTGATTAAAAAACAGAAAGAATTCAGAGTCATTACTGTTCAGAGTTACACTGGTCTGTACAGTTGAGCACAAAAGTTTGCATCACCTATGATTTTCTGTTATTCTATTAAAACAGCAAATTGTTGTGATGTAAGAAGAATGAAACACCTGCAGATGTGCTGTGTTTAGAAAATAATCATCTTTGAGGTGGTAACAGTAACTCTGCTTTGCCTCGCACTACCCTGTTGTTGATTATTTTCCTATACCAGCACAACCCCTAGTGTTTCCTTACATATTTAGATCACATTCGTATAGGGAGAAACAAATGTCTTTGGTTTCCTCACTGAAAATGTTGGAATGCAAACTTTTGCACTTAACCGTGAAAAGTTTTTGTGAAACTATGCAGTGATATCGGCTGACATTTCTACACCACCCCAACCCAAGCAGTTCTTTGTGGTTAAATCAGTTATTAATAAAGGACCTAGACTGCACACACTATTTCATAACCGTGAATAAAATGTACAAAGACATTGAGTGCTGCATTAAACAAAACGTCACTCCGGTGGTTTGGTGTCTTTTCCAGATGAAGACGATGGCAGCAGACGAGAAGAAGTTCCAGCAGCAGATTTTAGCTCAGCAGAAGAAGGAGCTCACCACCTTCCTGGACAACCAGAAGAAACAGTACAAACTGTGCAAGGAGAAAATTAAAGAGGTGCTGTTTATTTTCAACCCTATTTTATTTTCAACAGGCTTTAGTGGTAATTGTAGCAGTAATAATTATAAGACATTAACAATGATGATGTTAAAGCAAACAAACTTATGTATTTGACTCCAGTTAGTCAGCTTTAGCTAATTAGCACTAATATCACGTTCAGAAATGTTTAATTAACAGAGAAAGTCCAAAATCATGACAACAGTTTACATGCACAGCATTTATTTCAGCAAAAGCCTTCATCCGGAGAGAAGTGCTTTATAAACTGCATCAAAACTATATCATCATGCTAGTGCAAATAAGTCAGGTTCTAATAATACCTAGAGATGGCACCGATCCAATACCGATCAGTGTCAGTCCGCTAGAGATAGTGGATAGAGATAGCACCGATCCAATCCCGATCAGTGTCAGTCTGCTACCAGCAAAAAATGGTGGATCGGATATCAGCAAAAAACAAATTAATTTGATCCGATTCTGTACCAAATGGAAAAGATTGAAATTAGGTTTGGAAAGATTTTTGTGGAACTGTAAATGTTTACATATAAATAGACGTTATAGTGTATTATATTTGCAAGTGATTTTTGTGAGAAAGCTGCGGTTTTGTGTAAGTCATGCTTTTAGTTATGTATTTGTTCCTGTAATCTTTTAAGTGCTTCAGTTAAAAAAAAATTTTTTAAAGCTTAGTACCTTTTTAAAGAAAAGATATCGGATGGGTATCGATATTGGCTGATACTCAGGGTTTCAATATCACTATCACTATTGGAAAAGAAAAAGTAGTATTGTGTCATCTTTAAAAATACCATTAAACTAAAATCCCATCAGAGAGAATTAGTACAACAAGAAGTGAGTACAGCAACAAAAAGTCAATTTTTCTCCCCCGGAGTTATGTAACTTACAGTATGGTTGTAATAACGTAAACTGTGATAAGAGCTTTGAAAATTATTGTAATATGAAAATGAAATAGCTTGTGCTTAAAAGATAAAAACAAATGGAAAAGACAAATTATTGTGGTTATTTGAGATTAATCAAATATAATGAGCCAAAGAAAAACCAACAAATGTCCATATTTGCTTTGCTTGGGGGAAAACAATGTGATTTTATTTAGGCAAGTAAACAGCATGTTGACCAAAGCTCTGTACAGTGAAGTTAAACAAAATTTCAAGCTAAGAACAAAAACAGTAAAAATAAAAAATGCTGAAAATGATCTAAAATAATGGTTAACAGCACTGTTATCATTTTTTCCTGGAGTGATCGGGTTAACTGCTTAGTGAGTCTTAAATTTTCATCTGAAAACCGTGACTCATCTATTCATATCACTGCCTGGGTCTCAGGACAGAGAAGAGTCTTCATGCATGACTTCCTTGTATCTTGAGTTATACTAGTGGCTATAAGTGCCTTCAAGTAGGTGGGGATCTTTTTCTGTCTTTGTAGGCAAGCATCAGTGTTTTAAATCTGAATCAGGCAGCTACAGGAAGCCAGTGAAAGATGTTGGAGAACTTGGAGATGGTGATTTGATGGTGTTCATGGGGCAGACCTGCCAAGAGTGAATCTTAAGATGACAAGGGACTGGACAAAAACCTGAGTGACCTCTGTGTAAAGAAATGGATGGATACTCCTGATTTTGTAAAGGAAAATCCTACATGACTGGGTCACTTTAGCAATATGAGGAGAGAATGATAGCTGGTTGTCCAGGATGTCGGAACTCAGAGTCCCTCTCCGAGCAGACGCATTTATGGGTGGTTCATAGTTTCAGCCAATTACCTTTACCTTATTCACTGTAGTCACTCAAAACATCAATCCTAGTCAACCCAAATCTCAAAAAGAAAAGTCTCCAGTTTTCAAGATTTCATGCGTGATGAGATGGTGTGATCTGAGAGTTGGTCAGAGAGAAGATCTTGCCATGGGGACACAGCTCAGTCTTGTCCTCCATGTCTGAGAAACATGCTGAAGAAGAAAAGGAGAGGATGAGTTGAGTGTCATTAGTGTAGGAGTGGTATAGGAGTAAAGTATATAATGGGTATATAAAGAAGGGGCCCAAGCCCTGAGCCTTGTGGGACACCAGTTGAGGATCTGCATGGAGCAGTTGTGGATTCTCTCCGCATCACCTGTTATGACTGACCCTCCAAGTAGTAAGCAATCCACCTCTTTTCTAATTCTAATTCTAAATCTCATGAGGATGGACAGAAGAGTCTTGTGACTGACTGTGTCAAGAGCTGCTAAGAGGTTAAGTAAGATCAGAACAGCACCATGAAGCCTCTCAGTAACAACCACAAGAGCCGTTTCGGAGGAGTGCGTCACTTTCAGACTGACTTGGGTCCTTGAGGTTGTTCTGGGAAAGAAAGATAGACAGCAGATTGTACACCACACGTTCAAGAACGTTAGAAAGAATGGAGAGGTGTGATACCTGTTGGTAGCTGCTGCTGTCCGAGATTTAAATATTGTGCATAACAAAATTTGTCTCTTTGTCTAACCTCTCTCCATTTTTCTCTCTCTCTCTCTCTCTCTCTCTCTCTCTCTCTCTCTCTCTTTAGGAGATGAACGAGGACCACAGCACTCCAAAGAAGGAGAAGCAGGAACGTTTGTCGAAGCATAAGGAGAACATGCAGCATTCACAGGCGGAGGAGGAAGCGCAGCTTCTTGGCCAGCAGCGCCTCTATTACGATCGCAACTGCAGGGCCTTCAAACGCAAATTCATGACCAAGAGACACGAGTTCGAGCAGGAGCAGCTACGAGAGGTAGGAGGAGGTGGAGTATAGCTAGTGTGCACGGTGAGAGGGTTAGCCTGAAATAGCACTCCTAATAAATCAGTTTACTCATCACAGGGCAAAGCTGAGTAATTGAAAGTTAAACTTCTTACTCAAGCAGTCCTGGGATTTGACCATCATGTTACCAGTTCCAGATGTTATGTTCACAAAAATGCTAAAAATTGCTCTTTTGCGTTTATGTTTTGAAAAATGGCGTGAAAAGAGAACAACTAGATACATTATGACACTCATTTAATACACCAGTGCAGTCTTTGGGTCTCTTGGTGTTTGGTGACTTTAAAAATTTAACATGTAATCAAAAGGTCAAGAAATTTTTATCAACCAGATGTTTTGGAGTGGGAGCAGCTGGCTAGATTTGAAGCTTACAGGACAAAAAGGTCTCATTGATTAACGTGGGAGAGTATTGGAAGTTCTATTTTCCATAATAAAAAAAAAAAAATAATAAGTTCATTTGAAAATACATATGCAGCCTTTAGAACCAGTTTTCCATTTCGTTTTCCTCCAGGAGCTGAATAAGAAGAAGACGCAGAAGGAGATGGAGCACGCCATGCTGATCAGACACGACGAGTCGACTCAGGAGCTGGAGCACCGGCAGCTGAAAACGTTGCAGAAGCTGCGCATGGATCTGATCCGCCTGCAGCACCAAACCGAGCTGGAGAACCAGATTGAGTACAATAACCGCAGAGAGAGAGAACTGCACCGCAAACACGTCCTCGAGCTCCGGCAGCAGCCCAAAAACCTCAAGGTGCCTCCACAAACTCTCATTTTCTTTCAGATATATTTAGGGAGCTGGAATGACTGGATTATGAGTCATGATGTTTCTAACGTCACTGTTAGGCTCTGCTTTTATTAAAGTGGTGTGTTAGTTATTTTTAGAAGATTAGTGATTTCCAACCCACAGAAACCTCTGGAAAGTCCATATTTCACTTTATTTTCACATTATTACCACACCTATGTCATGTTATAACAGGTCTTAGGTGCATTAGGAACTAGGAAAACTGGCTTATAAACCTCAGGGTGCTACTCCTTTCTCTGTGACAAGCTCCGCCCCTTTCCTCCCGTCTTGCGTTAGTAACTTCTCGTCTCGTCTCGATTTTCTCGCTTGAAAGATCCTCTCTCTCCTGGAGTGTATACGAGGTTTTATGGTAATTGGCAAGTGCTTGGGCGAGAAAAAGCCGCCGCTCGTCCCTCTGTTTCTTATTAATTGTTTTATCTTTTTCCTTCAATATGAAGGAAGAAAGTAAACACTTCTGTCGTAACCTTTCTCACTTTCACTGGAGACTCCTTTCATAAATGTTAAAATTAAACTCCTCACAGAAAATTTCACCACAGCAACGATTATATGTTTTTCTTTGTTGAATAGCAGAACGTTTTTAATCCATTTATAATTAGGCTTATACTATGTGGATCATCTGCTGTGTAAGTTCCTGTGAATGAATGCTGTTACTATAGAAACCTGTGATTTGCAGCTGCACTACTGTCAGAGCTGCTGTTAGAGAAATTAATTAATCAAGACTTTCTGACCAATCAGATTTGAGTATTTAAATGCGCTGTGGTATAATAAATAATAGTTAATTTATAGTGACTATAACATTGAGATGAATGTGTAGTTCTAGTTATTTCTGGAAAAATGTAGGGATGAGTGATATGATAAATTACACCACAACACACTTTTTTTTTCTAAAGGATGAGCAGATGTCATCAGTGTCTTTGTTACTCTTAGTACAAAATATCTGATTGGACATGAAAATGAAAATATTGTTAAATATCTTAGTTTTTCCTGAAATATCTTTGAGACTCGTTAGCAGGATTATTGTGAATATCGAGTGAGGATCTTGTGACCTTTCCTCACTGCTGATGATATTAATTTACTAGCTTGAGCATTACACATTTACAGAGTCCACATTTTGGTTGATTTAGTTCCTGCTATTCCTGAGTAACATTAAATCCTGTCTCAGTTGTGTTAGGAAATAAAAGGACAGGGTTATGAACCAGCAGTCAGCATAAATTTCGCCAGTTCAGGTGTTTTGGTGTTTGGTGTCGCTTTTGGCTTTGATATTAACTTTTTAAAGCCTGTTGTTCCAGCACCATGAGTAATAAGCTACATTATTTATTACTAATGAGTAATCTAATTAAATAATTATTTATTAGGTGATTAATTAAAGCACCCTTTAGCACGGGAAACTAATACCAGAGATTTCATCCTAATGTTGAGGCTGATTGTGTTTGCTGGAGGAATTGTAGGATGTTCTCGCACAGTCACGCTGCTTCATTTGTCATATCAGTTCTTGTACTGCAGCATTATAAAACCAAATAACATTAGAGTGTTGGATCAGGGAATCATTTTTCACAATTAGGTCAATAACTCTGATATTCTCGCTGTTTTTTTCTGTCCCAGGTGATGGAGCTGCAGATAAAGAAGCAGTTTCAGGACACGTGTAAAGTGCAGACGAAGCAGTACAAAGCGCTGCGGCACCACCAGCTCGAGGTGACGCCGAAAAACGAGCACAAAATGGTGCTCAAGGCCCTGAAGGATGATCAGACGCGCAAACTCGCCATCCTGGCTGAGCAATACGAGCAGAGCATCAACGAGATGATGGCTTCGCAGGCGGTGAGACTCGTGCTCCGACATAACAACATAATAATACTGACAAGTACAAATAGTACGAGTGTTAGAAAAGCGCAGCTCTATACACAGAGAAAAAACAGGACTGTATACAGAAGCAGAAAGTACTCAATAAAAACCTTGTTTATACTTCGTCTGAACTGTTTCTGTGATGCAGCTGGACAAAATTTGAGTGTTTATAGTCTTTAAAAATGCTAGCTGTCTTAGCTGTCCATCAAACAAGGGGGTGGGGCAGTAAACAGCAAGGCGTGACACACACGTTTTATTATTGTCCAGATAAAATGGTGGTGTGTTGACTGAGATAAAAGGAAAACTTCTCCGTATAACACAGTAAATAATAACGTTAGAGGTTGTGTGTCGCACTGATGTCGCAGAGGGACATTGTTATTGCTATTACTTTTCTCATGCACCATCTTCCAGCGATGTTCAACATCATCTCAATGAGAAATCCAGCGTAGACATGATGTCGTCCCAGAATGCAGTGCGCTGAGTTACAGCATAGACTTGAGTCAGCTAGTTAGCGATCTACGAGATGATGAGTGTGATGGCATTGTCAGTGGTGTTAGCATGAAAGCTTTGGAAGCTGATCTGTTTGAGCAGAGCGTACTGATGAGAAGGACAGACTGAAGGACTAAAGCGCCGCTGCATCGCTCTCTTTAGGTAGAGATGAAGCAAGGGTGAAATCTCACTGTACTCCTGTCAGCAGGTAGTTGAACGGCATTGTGGGTAATATAGGAAACCATTAATCACAGTGAAAACTAGAGTTTAAACCCAAAAAATCTGAATCTGAATTTTATTCTAAAAATAAATATAGGACACCTCTTATGAATATTGCATATTAATTATAAATATGGATATACAAGGTTTTTCATATTGCATATAACATATTGCAGTGATCAAGGAAGATTTTACACAGAATAGCATTAGCGGCTAATGGGAAATGTCAATTTGAATACATGATTGGATGTTTTTTGAATTTACTAAGTGAACAATTAAAGCAGAACGCCTGCGATGACATCAGTGACGGTTGCGTTCCAACGTAAACTCAGGGTTTGTTGATCACGAGAAGAGAGTGAGATCAGTTTTACTTTCCTGTTGTGTTAGGTAAACTAAAAGAAATGTGTCGATATACAGCACACAAAGCCTGATAGTCCATGTGGCTGATTTTACTTTTCCCCCCATGTGTGTGTGTGTGTAGCTGCGTCTGGACGAGGCTCAGGAGGCCGAGTGTCAGGCTCTGAGGCAGCAGCTGCAGCAGGAGATGGAGCTCCTCAACGCCTACCAGAGCAAAATCAAAATGCAGACGGAGGCACAGCACGAGCGCGAGCAGCACAAACTCGAGCAGAAAGTGTCACTGCGCAGAGCTCATCTCGAACAAAAGGTAACACCTCAACACCAATAAAAGAGGCTCTCGATAGAGATATGAACGATGATGATTCGAACGATTATGGAAAAGTGCAGGTTATTTAATAATGACAGAACTGAGAAGAGATTGAATGGAAAATGTTAAAAAAAAAAAAAAAAGCAACATTCTTGATAAATAAATGATCGTAGGTTGCTGATTTTATGTTTAGTGTCTGATGTTTTGCGCTGAAGCTACAAGGCAAATGAAGCTAATGAGTAAGAGAAGCATATAGCTACCAGTTTCACATCACACAGACTGCATTTCAGTGCCACGCCTCCTCGCTGACTCTCATGCTAGCCTAGAGTGACACCAAACCCAAGAAAACGATTCATCTTCAACTGTCTTTAGCTCTCTGATGAACTTTTGTCCATGTTTATAGATAACTGTGTGTCACACAGCATCAGAAACTACATCAGTGAGTCTGTTAGAGACACTGAAGGCTTTTGAGGCGCCATGAGTGTGTGATGATGTGTTAACCAGTGTTCAACGTTTATGAGTAAAATGAAGGCCGCAATGAACAACACTTTAATGAATGTTTGTGGCTGTTAATTGGCAAAAATCAGAACTGAGGTTTAAACCAAAGATCAGAACAGAATTTTAATATTTACGCCTTGAGACCAGAGTTCAGTAATTTATCAACATTTAGGAACATGTTGCTAATTTATATGGACTTATTTCTAGTTATGGATTGAATAAACAATCAATCCAGGTGCATTTTATTAATATATAAACATCAGTTAATACAGGTACTAAGTTATTTTCTTACTTTGTTAACATTACTTGCGGTGTAGTAAAGGTTTGTTCCTGTTAAAGTGACTGTTTCGTGTCGTTTTCAGATCGAAGAGGAGCTGGCTTCTCTTCAGAAGGAGCGCACAGACCGAATCAAGTACCTGCTGGAGCGGCAGGAGCGCGAAGTGGACGCCTTCGACATGGAGAGCCTGCGCATGGGCTTCAGCAACCTGGGAGCTGTAGATTACCCTAAAGACGATTACAGATGAGACACACGACCCTCTCTGCCTTTTAAAAAGAAGCAAAAAAAAAAAAAAAGTCCTCCACTCTTTTAAAAGACACGTGCAGTTTTTGCTACTGACAAACCCTCCACGTCACGACATTACGACATGCTGGATAACTCCCTCAGTCATCGGTGTTTAATATTATATATCTATAAATATAAATATATATATAAGTATTATCCATAATATAATGAAACAGTTGCAGTGTTGATGTCAGTGATCTTTCTCGTGCAATGATAACACTTGATGTAATTGATGAAATAGAGATTTAGAGGAAGGACAGCAATACGCACGTGTGACATGTGGTGGGGGGTAGTATTGCTACTGTTGTCCACACACACACACACACACACACACACGTTTTTAGTGATATTTTCCACAAGATTTTTAGATTTTAGGCGTATCGCTGCTGAGTCTCGCCGTTTTTTGGTATTTATTCATCAGACTGAAATGAATTACACCTTTTGAACAAATTTGATAAGAAAATTTACTTACGAACTTGATGTACATAAACTGAACAGCTGCCTCTGATTCGTAATTTCAAATAATCAGGGTTTCTTCCTGAGGAACCCACTTCATTCCTGCGTGATCAACGATCAAACCTCAGCACGAGGTCAGCAATGTGAATTACACACACACACACACACACACACGTCAATCTGAATCCTGCTGGCACAAAGGGCTCTAAGCGAAAAGTGGGCGTCCATTTTGTGTGTCAACTTTTATGTAGTTTCTTAATTCCTCTAGTTTTGTTTTTTTTTTTAAATAATGGTGACCACTTCGTCCACCGTCTTTTGGCCTATAACCGAGGACGACCTCTGACATTTTGTTTTTTCATCATTTTTGCTTTCTAGAGCCGTTTGTTTTATTTTTTAATGAGAATCAAGAATCCTGTGAATAGAAACCTTGCTTTACTGTTTGCATGCACTTTAAATTTGTTTTCAGGTCCAAGAGAAGCATGATTTCTGTCCCAAATGCTTTTAATTATATTTGTAAATAAAACGCTCAACACATGTCTGAATGCATTTTTATTTATTTAACAAGATTTTAACAGAGCATTATATTAACATCGTGCATGAAATTAAAGCAGTCTCCATAGGAACAAGGTAGACGGGAGAACAAAGCTAATATAGCGATTTTAAATTAAGGAAAAATTGAAATGCTCCCATTAAGTGCAACATGTTGAAAGTAAGGCAAGACTCCAGATTTAACAAAATTTTACTGATTGCTTTGAGGTGGGAGATATAGAAATTTCAGTCATATTTTCTCCATAACAGAAAATTCAACCAATCACAGAGAGCCTAATAATAACTAATGATGTCACATTGTCAAATTAAATCTGCATAGCAACAAATATCTGATTAGATGTTAGCTCATTACACTGATACATTCATTTATTTCTTTCTTTATTAAATAATTTGCTGAAATGAAAATGCTTTAAAGTGCTTTACTGCTCTTGTTGTTACTATTTATCATCAAAGCTCAAAATGTCGCTGTATACCGTGTTTTCAAATATCACAATAATTTCATTTTTGCCATATCGCCCACCTCCAGTATCCTAATTGTGTGGTAAAGCTGTGTTCAGGATGATGACAGTGCAAAAACATCTCTGTTTATTTCCCCGCCAGCTGCTCGTAAAGTTTGGGGACGTAGTTGTCCCACTCGGCCTGGTAGCAGGTGCCGGCCACCGGAGCACCGAGGCCGTATTTCTTGCGGAAGTTTTGGATTTTGAATTTTCCACGGTTGTCTCCACAGCGGTTGGTCAGGACGGGTTCGGTGCAGTTCACTATTCCTGACTGCTCGTACACCAACCACACGTAACGATGGAGGCCTGGAGCAAAATAAATACACAGCAGTAATGTGGCAAAATATTACATCAAAACGCCTGAAAATATTTTCACCATACATGATTTATATCACAATAACTGTAGGGCTACTTTTCAAAAAATATGTTCTCTCTTAATATTTTAATATAAATGTTACCCATTCCCTGCAAACATAGATTTGTTACTCTGATTAACAAAGAAGTTGAATAATGTTTTAAAATACATTTTTATTGTTTTATATCATAGCACTGTTGAATTCTTGATTCTGATTGGTCAGAAAGTGTTGATTAATATGTGACATTCACCATCCACTTTATTAGGTACACCTGTACATTCATGCAGTTATCTAATCATTCAATCACGTGACAGCAGTGCATTGCATAAAATCATGCAGATACAGGTCAAGAGTCTCCAGTTAATGTTCACATCAAACATCAGCATGAAGAAAAAGTGTGATCTCTGTGCCTTTAACCGTGGCTGGTTTGAGTCTTTCAGAAACTGCTGATCTCCTGGGATTTTCACACACAGCAGTCTCTAGAGTTTACACAGAATAGCGCAAAAAGACAAAAAACATCCTGTGTGTGGAGGGTCTGCAGGCTGAAACACCTTGCTGATGAGAGATCAGAGGAGTATGAGCAGACGGGTCTGAACTGACAGGAAGTCTATAGTAATGTTTACACACAGAGCAAACATTTCATTTATGACCCACAAACCACCGTCTGGAAAACATTCAGCTCTAGTCATTTCTTCCACAGCTAATAACTGCCATTAACATTAGCTAAGTTTAGTGTTTAATGTATATTTAGTGGCTGTGGTAACAAATTTGAACCAATCTATGTAAGCAGAAAAACCCATGTAAGAGGAGATAAATAAATTTGAATGTTGGTGTAATTAAAAAAAACTATGCTAAAAGCTTCAGGTAACATCATTTTATCATTTATTTTCTAAGATACGTGTGATTAGTTCCACTTTATTATTATTATTATTATTGACCTACAAACCAGTTTAGATTTCTTCTTCCTGTTGTAAATCTATTGTACTGGAAAACGATCAGGTAACTTTTTTGTTCTAATCTTCACCTGTCCAGTTTGGGCGAGTCTGCGCACATGATAGTCTCAGATTCCTGTTCTTGGCTGAGGAGTGGAACTCAATGCGGTCTTCTGCTGTTCTAGCTCATCCACCTCAATGTTTGATGTATTGTGCATTCTGAGATGCTTTTCTGCTCACCACGGGTGTAAAGAGTGATTATAAGAGTTACTGTATCCTTCCTGGCAGCTCGAACCCATCTGGCCATTTTCCTTTGGCCTCTCTTCTCAACAAGGTGTTTCCACCCACAGAACCGTCACTCACTCAATGTTTTTTTTTTTTTTTTTGCACCATTCTGTGTAAACTCTAGAGACTGTTATTTGTGAAAATCCCAGGAGATCAGAAGTTTCTGAAATACTCAAACCAGCCCATCTGGCACCAACAACCATGCCACGGTTAAAGTCACAGAGATCACACTTTTTCTTCATTCTGATGTTTGATGTGAACATTAACTGAAGCTCTTGACCTGCATCTGCATGATTTTAAGCACTGTGCTGCTGCCACATGATTGAATGAGTAGATAACTGCATGAATATACAGGTGTTCCTAATAAACTGGACAGTGCGTGTATACCGCAGATTCTTTTACTAAAGGAAAGTTGATCTGCATTTGAAATTCAACAGATGTATCAGCATGTTCAGAGTATAATCAAATATTAACGATCATGCTCAGACTATGAACTTCGGCCTGTCCGACTCTTAAACTTAGCATTAATTAACCGCGCTTTATTAACCATTAAATCTCATGCACACAGATTTTACCAGTTCCTTTCGGAGGACCAGAACCAACGTAGTCGGACATCACACACCCGCTGGGGACGTCGTTCCCTTTTATATTCACCACGAGAAAGTGATGCCATTCTCTAGAGGGGGAAAAAACAGCAGCCAGACATGTTAATAAATTAATAAAAGGAGTCTTTAAATAATGTTATCTAATGCAGGGCTGGGTGATATGACCATATAACATCTGTATCATGATAATTTATATCACAATACACTTTTCTGAAATATCACCAGTATTGGAATGTAACATTTATTTATTTTTATATATTTCTTTAAACAAACTCTGATTGGAAGCAACATATAATCATATAAATATCGCAGAAATATCGTAGAAGTACCGTGATATGATATTTTGGTCATATCGCCCAAGCCCTAATTTAAAGTTAAAGGGGAAAAATAATTATGCACGACTAACTGGAAACACATTTGACTTCAACTGTATAAAATTTTGTCAGGATTCAATCCGGAATGAAAACACGTGAAGTGGCTGGATGTGAACCGGAGTCACGATTCGTATATGTACCGTCACAGGTACATCATTCAGGACTTGAGTACAACATCATCGTGTCATGGCGACAAAATGAGTCGCTGACGTCCACTACTGAACCAATCAGGAGCTGAGATGAGGCGCTGGTTCTGGTTCTGCTGCTGCATCAGCGCTACCTGCGAGTGTGTACCTGAATTTAGGGTCTTTCCTGCTCGGAGCGTCCGGATCAGTCATGGCCAAAGTGTACATCTTGCTCGAGTCGCAGCCTTCCCACTCGATCACTGTGGGCCGATTCTGCACCTGAACAAACACACACACACACACACACACTTCAGCCGTCTGTCCTTCTATCACATATCTGTCTTTCTGTCATGTGTCTATCATCTATTTCTCTGTCAACAGTCCTGGAATCTTTCTGTCTTTCTTTTGTCTGTCTGTCATTCTGTCTTTCTATCCTCTCCCTTTCTATTGTTTGTCCAGCTCTCTTTCTTTTTTTCATTCTATTATCTGTGTCTTTCTATCGCCTGTCCTTCTATCTTTCTTTCTACTGTCTGTCTGTCTTTCTGTTTTTCCATCATCTCCCTTTCTATTGCTCATCCATCTCTCTTTCTTTCTTTCATTGTTACCTGTCTTTCTATTTTCTGCTTGTCTGTCTGTCTTTCTATCGCCTTTCCTTCTATCTTTCTTTCTATTGTCTGTCTGTCTTTCTACTGTCTGTCTGCCTGCCTGCATGTCTTTCTATCATCTATCTGCCTTTCTTTCTGTAGTCACTATTTCATACTCATGTAGCGCTGCCAAGCTGCCAGTGTCAGGCCCTTGAGCAAGGCCCTTAACCCTCTCTGCTCCGGGGAGCTGTATCATGGCTGAACTCACGCTCTGACCCCCGCACTCTGACCCCAGTGCTCTGACCCCTGCTTCCTAACAGACTGGGATATGTGAAGAAAAGAATTTCACTGTGCTGTAATGTATATGTGACAAACACATAAAGGCAAAGGCAAAGTCTCCTGTACAGGGGGGTAAGAAGCCGAGTCACAAACGCCTCCCTTCTGGACACACTGTGTTCTACTTAGTGTGTAGTCCCTATGTAGTGTACTTCCTTAGGGAATAGTGCTCTATTTGGGACTGAACCTTTTACAGAAATAATCTGTGACAGAAAAATAGGACAAGTCACATTTACTGAACTTTGGGTTAATGAAGCGCAGCCTTCATCATTATCCTGTGTGAAGAATGAAACACTTCCACACAGCAACTGTTTCCGTATTCTTTTATAAAAATGATTTTTTTTCTCCACACCAACTACATCACTGTTAGCAACCGTTAAAGCGTCGCGTGGTCACGTGGACAAATCAGAGCTCGCAGTCTCATCCGGGTCTTCAGGCGGTACAAAACCCAGATGTAAATAAACTGATAAACAGCTATGAACTTAAAACAAACTTGTGATTTCGAATTTTAATGGAATGAATCTGATTTTTAATGGAAAAATAGAAACCATCATATCTTATATTTTAAAAGAAATATTATAAATACATTATTATTATCCACAAGGCTCACGAGCGGTTGTTTATGGGATTTGTAGTTTTAAACCCGTGATTGTAGGCGACTTGAATCAGCAAAAAATCACTACAATAACTTCATAACAGCTACAAAGAACCAAATACATCGCAAACTAGTCTCTAAAACCATTAGTCTCTAAAAGCAGATTAAAAGCGAGACATAATAAACGGCTGTAACTGAAATTCATGATTTTTTTCTTTTTACTTCCGCAACTTCATCGGTGCGTGTGACGTCATTACGCCGGCGCTCTATTTTAGTAGCACGCGCTCTGGCTGCAGCATAACGGCAATTACGTAATGAGTTTAAAACACACGCAGCTGCATTTTTATTGCTATCAAACGTTAATGCACGTGATCACATTAACGACCTGTGCAGCAACTCTGCATTATGCAAAGCTAATATTAGCCAGTAAGAGCAATGGCTAAGGTGTGATTGCTAACCTGAGTGGGAGTCAGCACTTTCCCCAGCTCGTCGATCTCCACAGAGCCGTATTTAACCGTCAGGGCTTTGCTCGGCTTTTCCTCCACCTCAGTGAGGGACAGAGGACCCGTCCACTGCTCGATATCCACCGGCATTTTTTTTGTTTTTAATTATTATTATTCTTCACGCACACAGCCGCTATCTAGCTCCTGAGCAGAGATCTAACTCCCACTACCTTTCCCTCTAACTGTTCTCAGATTCGCGTTAGATTGATTCACGAACCAACCAATCACCTTTAGCGAATATTTTGACAGTTCCATTGTGATTGGTCAGATTGTATTAGTGGTCCCGCCCACTGCTGTTTCAGTTAACGGCCATTTTGTTGCCACTAGAGGGCGCCAGAGAACTGCTCAAATGGTTTACGCTTTTATTTATTCCCTACCCGTATTCAGGCAAGCCCCGCCTTCTGCACAGGGATTGGTAGATAGTTTCCCGTCTTCTGCTCTCTGATTGGCTAAAGGTTCAACTAAAATTCCGAGGAGCAAAATCATTGCTAAACATGCTAATATACGATGAAATAAAAATAAAAACACTTAGAAATATTATTTGTAATAGAAATAATAATATATAAATTAATAACAAAATTATATTCGTATATATTTTATTAGTAGTATAAAAAATAATACATGTATATATTGTAATAAATAAAGAAATATTATAATAAGTGTAATATGGGTTTATTGAAGTCATTTTTCTTCTCTGTTTAAAGTTAAGGTGCACTAAAATGTGGAGACTTATATCCTGTGGCTTATTTTTTCCATTAATATATTTATTACAAAACAACAACAAACAAACAAAAAAACACTTTTTCATCATTGTACATATTCTAATATATTTCATATGGATGTAGAAAACGATGTAAAAAGAAAAACAAACCTTGTAGCTTATTAATGCTCAAGGCTGATGCATGTATTTATTTTTCTAATACAACTGAAAGACTTTTTTCTTTCTTTT
Organism: Pangasianodon gigas; assembly: GCA_022758105.1. Taxonomy (NCBI): domain Eukaryota; kingdom Metazoa; phylum Chordata; class Actinopteri; order Siluriformes; family Pangasiidae; genus Pangasianodon; species Pangasianodon gigas. The sequence continues at coordinate 17,130,562 of CM040477.1, forward strand.
CACAGTGATTAATACTTATACACCACTAAAACTGACTGACTCTAGAGTGAATTTGATATAATTTTCTCAAAAATGATATAAATGATGTATTTTATCTTGCTTTATCATTTTCGACATTAGACCAAAATGTCGAAGATTATAAAGCAAGAAATAATGTACACTTTTTGTGAAATCATTTATAAATTGTTGTATTTTTTTTGGTTGTTGATCGCATAATGTTTTTATGTCTTCATAATATAAATAATAAAAATTAAAACAATTCTGCTTAACAGAATAAAGTGGCCAGCGCGTTACAAGGTTGCTATGGTGATACAACTGCCTTCTAAACGTCCAATCAAAAGACTGCTTGTGAGTATGAACTAGCCAATCCCAACACAAGGAGCGGAATCCTTCGGAATACGGGTGGATAAATAATAAAAGTCGTCGTTGTTGTATGTAAGTAAAAACAAAGGTGAAAATCATTGGCGAATATTTAATATTCTGAGATAGAAACAGCACATACATAGTTGATTTAAGATTTTACAATATGGTAGAAAAATTATGATTAACAAACGGATTGCCAAAACGTTCTATAAATTTATTTATTTATTTATTTATTTATTTATTTATTTATTTATAAGTTGGCATTTGTATCAGGCACCCCACAGGACACCCTTGTCAGTTAGGGGTCCTTTCTCTTGTTCATAACAACATGGCGGCGGCCTTGTGCAGAGGCAAACACAGACTGAAACCTTTCTGTCACTTCGCTTTTCAGTTGCCAAGAAGAAATTTTACAGGTAAATACGTTTTTAAATGTTTTTCTGATATGTCTAGTCATTCTTCTTGCTAGTGATGTTGATTATTTGTGGGTGATTTTAGCGATTTTAGAAGTCTAAACCGCTGAACTCCATATGAGCTGTTTACTTTATATAGTATTCACTAAATGTCCACTAGGGAACTTTAATGGCTTTAGTCCAAAAGGAAAAGCTGAGTTTTATTACTGGTTGGACTTCTGAACCCACTGTAGGAGCTGTGTGCACTACAATAAGTGTCAAATAACACAATGTGTACTGTGTGTGCTGGTCTGTGTGTCTAATAAGGGGCTGTTCCGGGTTCAGCATCCTAAGTGCACTATGTAGGGTGTGAAATAAGGGCTTGTACATATTTGTGTCTGGTGTATTTGTCCAAGCAGAGCTCCATATATCATTTACTCTGCACATTAGTGACTTCTCCACTACATATGAGAGACAGAAAGACAGATATGTGGATGAGTAAACTTATTTTTTTGATATTCCAATATTCCGAGAATTTCACTTCCTTCCTGACATTCCCAGCTAGATGAAAACATTTACTGTTGAAAACGTTGCAGAAATGTTGTAGGAACATTTACAAATGTTCTGTGATATCATTCAGAAAACACCCAGAAAACTGGACAGATTGAGCGTTCTTTTATTTATTATAACCTTTGTTTATTTACTTATTTATTAATTATTAAGTAAGGAATAATGCCCTTGGACGTGCTGTTAAAGGAAATCATTAATGACAGGAGGTTAAGTGATGAAGCAGAGTTAGTTAATCTTCTGCTATGCGGGTGAACAGATTGTAAATGAACAATTATAACTCTTGTGTGCTTACAGGAACGTTTGATTATGACCTGGTGGTTATCGGAGGTGGATCTGGAGGTTTGGCGTGTTCAAAAGAAGGTGCGGAGTCATTATATGCAGGAGAGGGGAAAAAATTCAATAAATATTTTAGCTAAATATCTGAATGTTGTGTTTCAGGGTCTCGGTTTATTGTCTAATTCGTACATAGTGCTTACACGCTAAATTATACATATTTAACAGATTTATAAGAAATATCTTCCTGTGTCTGTGCTCTATCTGCAAGAAACATAGAACTTTTAGAAATAACAGAAAGAAATATCTGAATTTATAAAGCCAGACTTTCAGCTCTAATGAATGAAACACGTGGAGTGTGTATCAGAGAATTGTGTCTTTAATCTGGTCTTTACTTTCCTCAGCGGCTCAGTTGGGACAGAATGTGGCTGTTCTGGATTATGTGGAACCTTCAGCGAGAGGTATCGCATCCTAAAGCCTCGCTCTATGTTTTAGAGATACTCTTTTATAGGGATTTTCATGTGTGTGTGTGTGTGTGTGTGTGTGTTTCAGGCACTAAATGGGGTATCGGTGGAACGTGTGTGAATGTCGGCTGTATTCCTAAGAAGCTCATGCACCAGGCTGCTCTGCTCGGCACGGCGCTCAAAAACGACTCGAAGAAATATGGCTGGCAGATCGCTGGTCCTGTGTCACATGACTGGTGGGTTTCCCTCAGATTAAACAGGAATGTTTACTACATAAGCTAGAAAAGACTGGCTTCTGCAGTGTGGACAAAAATAGGAAGCATGATAAAAGTCAAAAAGAGAATTAATCTTCAGGCTTAATCAGTCATTTACAGCGTTATCAGCCTCTAAACTGAAGGCCTCAGAATTCTTAATGTGAAGACGATGTCTGTGAGGGTACAAGCGATTTGTTTTCTATTTGCTGTTGCGTACTAATGCTCCAGCACTGCAGGTGGCGTCTGTAGTACTACAACAGGAAGTAGATTGTTGCTCCTCAAAGCCATTCATCTTGGAACGAATTGGCTAGGGCATGCAGCATTTCCAACAAGCGTTCACAAGTTCGTTCACACAGCGTGTTCATCCAGCTACCATGTACACGACACGGCAAACAGCGCCTCCTCATGACGTCCATTTGCTCCGCACTTACGTCATATTGTTCACAGAAGCCAGAATGTCATCTTTGCATTAAGTATTCTGAGACCTTCAGTCCAATAATCATGTGAGCCAAAGCAAAAAAAACGTATGGTTAGTACATCAACAACTCCAGCAGCTCCATTTATCTACATTTATCTGAAAGATACGCAATCACAACTTTTTTTTTGTTTTTATTTGTATTCAGCCCATTACTGTGAAACCTCTAAATTAGTTCTTTTGGAAAGGGACAATATTATCTAGCTCATGAAGAATTATACTATCAGTTCATTTACGGCAGTAGCTGAGTTTATGGCTCTGAGTTTGTTTCTTTATTTTATAACAGAGCTTTTTTGGACTCTGTTAATTCAGTTACAGTTCACAAGATGATTCATTTACAACACAGATTATAAATTCATGTGTTTGGCCTGATGGTACTGTTTATCAGGCTGTGTGTTTGACACTCCTGCTCTAATGTAATGATGGATATCATTAAATATTCCCCATTAGCACCATCTAGTGGTAGAATACATTATTACCTCATTCTCTGTGTTTAGGTATAAAAAGAGAGCTCAGAGTGCCAATGCAAATCAGAATATATCTTAAATCAGTTTATCCTTCACTCACTCAGTTAATGCTTTGCTTTATGGAGGAACTGGTTTAAAAACCTTATTAATGAATTTATTAAAATGTTTACTTTATTTGTCTTTTTCTTTCTGTGTGCTTTTTAATTTTAGTGTATTTTCATTTTATTTGTATTGTATTGTATTAATTGTATTAGTATAATTTCTTTATTTTTCTTTGTTATTTAGATTTGCTGTTCCTTTGTGTGTGTGTGTGTGTGTTGTAGGGTGACTATGGCAGGAGCTGTGCAGAATTATGTGAAATCCCTGAATTGGGGTCACAGAGTTCAGCTGCAGGACAAGTGAGTAAAACACACTGTTAAAATAATACACACACACACACACACACACACACACACACACACACACTGTACAGCTGTAACAAGAAAAAAGAAAATGGTCCAAACTCTGTTTTAATTTTTCACTGGAACAGTGGTATAAGAGGAATAAAACACATCAGCACACGCTTCAGAGCAGTAATAGTGACTCCACTTCATCACTCCGTCACATCGTTGATTATTTTGCTATAACATCACAACACGGAGTGTTTTATTCTTATCATTACATAGTATTCTCATTCCAAGTGTATGAAATGACACAGATATTTAGAAATGTAGAAGAATTAATAACGTTAGAGAATGATTGTGGTATTTAGTTCAGTTCTTTTTGGTTCACACTATCTAGGTCTACTGTGTGTGGGTTGTAAATACACACTATATCTCTGTGTGTGTGTGTGTGTGTGTGTGTGTGTTTGAGCAGGAAAGTGAAATATCTCAATATGAAAGGAAGTTTGCTGGACCAGCACACCATCCGAGGATTAAATGCCAGAGGAAAGGAGGTCTGTAGAGACAATATCTCCTGATAAAATGACCGTATTCCTCCCTAAATCCTTGACTCCAGTAAAGCTACAAATTTGTGTCCGTTTTTCTTTTGTGCAGACGACTGTGACGGCCAGGAACATAGTGATAGCCACCGGCGGACGTCCAAAATACCCCACGCATGTGAGTGTGTGTTTGTGAGAGTTGTTGTTTGACCTTGATGTGCCTTTTTTTTTTTTTTTTCAGACTCTTTGTGGGAGAGAAGTTGATAAAATTCACTCCCTCTCTGTCTCTCTCTGTCTCAGTTTAATTACTTCTGCTCAGCCACTAAGTGATAAAAAAAAAAAGAGCAATGTAGGGTCAGATAACAGGCTGAAGATTACCGTGGTGTGTTTCAGATCCCGGGAGCGAGAGAGCACGGCATCACCAGCGACGATCTCTTCTGGCTGAAAGAGTCTCCAGGGAAAACGTGAGTGAGAGACGAGTGTTAATCACAGTACATTCGTTCGTTCATTTCTCTATCATTTAGTTTTCTCTCCTCCAGCACTCAGTGTGACTTCAACAGTCAAAAACTTAACACAATCAAAAATGCACATTTTTCTCTCAGTACTTCTGTATGAAACTGATTCAGGGGCAGAGCGCAGGTTGTGATGTCACTAAATAACCTTTCAACCAATCGCATTGGATATGCAAATCATTAGTGGAGGAGGAGGATGTGGTATTCGGAGACTTAAAGCTGAAGAACATCCATTTGAAGCAATCTAGTTAGCGAACTTGGAAAATTAATAGTGATTATTAAGATGTTGTTATGGCGTTATATTGATGGGTCTGGTTGCTGATACATAAATAAATCACTGAGAAAATGATGCAAATGTTTGGGACGGCTTTATGACATGAGGTGCTTCTCAAAAAATTAGTTAATGTAAATGTAATTTACTTGCTGCTGAATATACACTGAAAAACATGTCATCTGAGAAACAGAAAATATCTTAAATATAGTCTAATTTATCTAGTTATAAGATTAAAATAAACCAAAAGTAAAATTCTCAAAAATTAATTCTAGATATTTTTAATAAGTTTAAGAAATAGTAATGTGTATATATAGTGATATCAAAATAGTCTTGTTCTATTGTAAATAAATGTAAAACTTTAAAATTACAAAAAAAAAAAAAAAAGACTAGAGATAGATTGGGTTTATTTAATCTTATAATAGGAGTTACTAGATACATTTGACTATACTCAAGATATTTTCACTTGCTAAGATGTGGTACGAAAAGTTTTACACCAAATTATTGTTTAAAAATAAAAAGAAATTGATGTTATATCTGCTCTGAGCTTATTGGAGGTCCAAATTCTATTAATATCTTCAAATCACAGACTTGTCAAACCTTGTAATGCTAAGCTCTGGATTTATAGAACTAAACCTGAAGATAGCTGAGGATAAAGGTGTAGAGATGTTCCTATGGACTAATATTTTAATGCATTTAAGTTATGAATCTTTTGAGTAATTTAAAAAAAATTGAATTTTTGAAGGAAATAGATGGTGAGTTTTCGTTATTCGACTTTCCTACATGCGCACTGACTACAGCAGCTTTGGAAAATGATTTTACATTTAATCCTGAAGCGTACCATATTTTCTGGATTATTTTTTGATTCATTTATTTTTAATCCTACAGATTTTGTGATTTCATGTCATTGCACGCAGGCTCCACACTGTTCCATTGAAGCTTGAACTCTGACTTCCCTCACCTCCCCTTTCTTAGATGCATTAAGACATGCCTGGACAATTAAACTGAATGTCTGCAAAATTCAGTTAAGGATGTGGTCTAAAATTTCCTTTGAGTTTTTTCTCCCTTAATTTAATGTATTTTAATTTTTTTTTCTGGGTTCAGTACCAGCATTTTCTTTTCTTCTGACTTTCTAATACACGTAAACAAAATCAGCTTCAGAGCTGCTACTTAAAATAAAACACAAATTATTGCTTTTTTTTTTTTTAATCACGAATGTGGTGTCTTGTCATTATACAGTGAATCAACACGCTGTATGTTAGTATTACTGCTTTTTACCTTGTGCTCCCATTTTAGTATATTTATGGTCCAGTAGTCATGGTAAATGCATGTTACCGACCTCACATATCTGTGTCCTAAGAAGGAACTATAGTATATTTCATAACTGGTCTATTACGTTAATTCGGCAACACTAACGGGACAAAAACTAAATTAGACCCTCCCGGTGTGCGGCGCTGAAGTGCTGTTTTATAGGCTGTAGAAACGTTATGTGAAATTAAAAAAAATAAAAAACGTGCATGTGTAACATGAGCTTCCTGACTTCTCACACAGCTGTTGGTGTGTCAGTGTGTGTTGGTGTGTGTTTAGTTACTGAGTTGTCAGGTGTGCAGCTGGAGGCTCGATGCTGGAGGGGCATCGCTGAGTGATGGGCAGAATTCTGGGCAAAGACTGGCACGCACACGACAGGGAGACAGAAAGGACGGGAAGACGGAGAGGGATAAAAGGGCAGAGAGGGAAAAGGTAAAGGTAGAAAGAAGGATAGAGCGAAAGAGGGATGGAGGGAGGATGAAAAGCTAGAGTTCAAAAGGGGAAAGAGAGAGGAAATTGTGTATAGCACAATATCTCCACATTTTCAGAATTGCCTGAAGAAAACACCCATTTCTAAAAAAAAAATAATCTAAATGTATTATTTTTACAAATGAACAAAACTGGCGTTTCCTCTGAGTTTTCTCAGGTTGTGTCTTATAATGAATATCAGCACGTGTGTTGCTCGTACAAGTGGATTCTTCATTCATGTTTTATCAAATCCAGAGTTTCAGATTTACTGATCAGGCTCATTTTAACTAACTCGATTCTCCGAACGCACCTAAGACCTGGAGTAGTTTAGCCAGATTGTCGTTTTGCCTGGAAAGAGCAGATCTATCGAGACTTGAAGCCTTGATCATGGAGTCACCGACTGGTTAATGAGAACAGTACAGAAGCCTGGAGATGATATTAAAACATGTAGTAAAACATGCACAGCTTCGTTTAATGCGACTACGGGATATTAAAATCAGAAAGTCTTACTGCTTGTGCAGGATTTTACTAGTTTGCTATTTCAAGTTGTTGGTTTAATCCGTGGGTGGTGTGGTGGTGCAGTGAGTAGCATTGCTGCCTTACAGCTCCAGTGTCCCCGGTTCGATCCTGAGCTATGGTTTGTGTGTGTGTGTGTGTGTGTGTGTGTGTGTGTGTGTGGAATTTCACATGTTCTCCCCGTGTTTTGTGGGTTTTCTCTGGGTTTTCCGGTTTCCTCCCACTGTCCAAAGAAGTGCAGGTAGATGGAGTAGCTACGCTAAACTTCCCATAGCTGTGACTGCACGTGTGAATGTGTGTGTTCATGGTGTGCTGTGATGGACTGGGTGAATTCTCCCACCATACGACCAGCGTTCCCGTAACTGGCTCAAGATCCACATCAACCCTGACCAGGATAAAGCGCTTCCTGAAGATGATAAATGAGTGAATTTAAAATGGTTGTGTTCAAGTTTTAGTTGATTTTTGCTCGTTATGTCTCGCTTCACCATACTAACAGTTCTTCATCTGTCGCCTAAATGACGCATACCAGATTGTGTGTGTATATAATGCTTCTAAATGTGCTGTTTAATCTTGTTTTTGTTGCGTAAGCTGCTCCTGAGCAAGTTTGAGCTTTGTTGTCTTGGTAGCAGGTCTGACAACGTCCTCAGAAGAACGGACAGATCCAGGCTCGTGTCCATCAGTCAACAATAATGATGTTTCACTCTCATTAGCATCAGTTGAAAACCGTTTTTATTTAGACAGTGATGTACGTTATGGTAGAGATCTGTCCACGTTCCTCTCAGTGTCATCTCCTGTTTTAATCCTGTGATTGTGCAGGACGAGAGGTCGGCCATGGGTGATGTCATACACACGGCGTGTTTTAGTGCAGTAAGTGGAGGAAAAAGTGCCTGGATTTGGTTCCTAAATCCCCCCAAAGCCGTTATACAAAAGTGTAGAGGGGTGTTAGCTCCCAGGGTGGCCTGTGTGTGTGTGTGTGTGTCTGTATGTCTGTCTGTCTGTCTCAATAGCATGCAGAAATCACTCAGCAGAACCTTGTTTGGCCCCAGACACTAACAACATAACGTCACATTTTCACCTGCGATGCCACACACACACACACACACACGTACGCACGCACATCCATTTCCTCTGAAATCTTCCGTTAGACATCTGTTCTTGTCTCATCTTCCTTTTGTTCCTTTTGTTTTTGTTTTTTTTAAGCTTAAAAATATCCACCAGACGTTTGTCAAAAATGGTGCCAGTATACTTGTAACTTGGTTTTACAGCATTTTCATAATGGACACGTTTACAAAAAAAAAAAAAAAGGAATTATATTTCTGTCTGCCAGGTTTTTCCAACTTTCTGGTGAATATGTAACGAATTACAAGATTGCCTTTATTCATGAAAAGAGAACATGCAGTGCTTCTTCAAAATCCTTCATCATGTTGGAGAAAATGTGAAATTTTATTCACGTAAATAAAATAAAGAGGGAAAAAAAAGATTTACAGTAAACAAGCGATATTGGAGGCATAAAACTTGTGTATGCATTTAAAAAATTTTTTATTTTTTTTATTAATTTCTGTTGTGACATCGTTGTCACTGTCATTAATTTTGTGTTGGAAATATGATATAAAAAATATAAAAGATGTCACTTTCTTTAATGGAAAGTTGTACATAAATTTTAAAATGTTTTCAAAGAAAAGTATTATTAATATTAGTATTATTATTATTTTAAATCCTCCAAAAAATAGTTCTTCTGCAAATGTTTCAGACTTTAATCTTAGGAACACAAACATTTATTTAGAAAATGTTTATTATTAAGTTATTAAATGTTAAATGTTTTTATTATTACAGAAAATATTGTTATTATTATTATTTTTATTAGAATTATTTTCTGTTGCATTTTTCTCATTTTTTCTGCTTCCTTTCATTTCCTACAGTTTATTTGTCTTTTTCCTGTTTACAAAGCACTTTGAGTTGCATTTTAATGTATGAAAGGTGCTGTATAAATACAGTTTTTAAAATTATTATTATTATTATTATTATTATTATTATTATTACTTGAGAGATTCAGACTTGTAAAACTCAAACCAGCCGTTGGAAACTTGGAATTCACTGGAAGCTCAGACTTGGCAGCTTCCATGGTTAAATGTGTGTTTCCATAGAAACTTTTTTTTTTCCCCCAAGTCTGAGGTGATGAACGGCTCTGAATAGAACCTCCTGGTTTTCATCTTTCAGTTACAGTAACTGTAATTTCAGCTCCGTGTTTATGACTTGCAACATAGCTGTTCTCTATTTAACACCACCATTCATCAGTAAAGTGTGAACTGTACAGAGGAATTTGTATATGATATTAACAATGCAAATATTCATGTAATAATATGCAAAACATATGTAAATGCTCGTTGTGGCCCTAAACGTATTTTCTCCTGTGTTTTTCAGGCTAGTCGTCGGAGCCAGCTGTATCCTTCAGTCTCATCATGTTGCTACAAAATGTTAATCCTTCCTGATATTTATCAAAATACGTTTCAGTTCCAGACAGGAAGTTAAACAAAGGATTCAGAGTAAAGAGCAGAGGCTGTGTCTCAAACACGACGGTTCTATTTAGTGTCACTACAATGACCCAAACCCTAGAACACGTCTGTGTTTCATATGTTTGTGGTTTACTGGTGTAACTTTGGAACGATAATTATAACGATAATCAAATAAAAAGTGTTGTATAACATTTAGCCAGAAGTTATAATACCTGAACATTCCTGCACCCTACATCAGGGTTGTGTGAACCGCTAATTAGCCCATTAGCAAAAATTTTAATTTTAAATCTAATTTTGTTTATTTATTTATTTATTTATTTTTTGTCACTTTTGTAAACTGTTTTTACCTTTTATTATTTAATATTTATCAAGTATTGCTAACATTCTGATTTTAAACAGATTTAAAATCAGTTTAGGATCATATATATACTCTAATCTACTGGCCCTGAGTTTAATGTTAAGTGCCAATTTTAATGCAAAGTTATGTAGCTGAGTCATGATCATTATTTCCATCTTAAAAAAATTCAGAACAGTTTGAAACATTATCTTTAATAAGATGTAAGGAAGCAATCCTCAAGTTTAGTATAAAAGCAGGAAGTTATTTGTTTATAGCTGTTTTTTTTGTTTGCTTATAGTTCTTCAGGTTGTAAAGATTAGTTTTGATATTCAGTGATGTACAGTGGGAAATTATGCGAGGTTGTGTGCGATCAATACGTCAATAAGTCATATTTTCCTGAGCCTGGCTGTGAAGACGTGGCTTTGGAGTGTGCTGGTTTTCTGACAGGCATTGGACTGGACGCCACAGTGATGGTGCGGAGCATCCCCCTCCGCGGATTTGATCAGGTACTGCAACAAAACCAGAAGCTGCATCTGTTGTTTAGTGAACGCATACGATTTTAAATTTCACATTTATCTGTGACTTATACAACATTATAGATTTTACACTAGTGGCTCGTCTTCATGTTGCAGCGTTGTTTTACATGTCATGTTAACAGTTTGTACCTTTTCCCTGTGCATTTGAATTCTCAATTCTGATTGGTCACAAGGTGTAGATTTATTTTATATAAAAGCAGCAGGTTCATACAATTGCACTCGTTCTAATACCTTACCATTTCTATGGTAACGGCTCATTTTCAGGGACTCGTAGGACGGATGTGCCACATAAGCTAAAGTCTAGTAATAACCAGATTAAAAATTGTTCTTTATCAAAGAACAATGTGTGTAATTGTTGATACTGTGAGGATTTGTCTAAGAAGGCATTTATTCAGCATTTATGGAAGGAGTCTCCAGTGTCAGCATTTTGAAAAAGTTGGAGGTAAAGCTGTAACTTTAAGTTTTATGACATCTTCAGGAAAGACGAGTTCATGCTTTACAGTTTCTCAGTAACATGACATGCTTGAAAAAGAGAGGCGGGTGAGGGAACGACTGTTCATAGTTGTTGCTTGTTTCATCGCCATTTCAAAACATTACATGCAACTATAAATGCATGTTCATGAATAAGTTAAAATAGTATCATTTTTGGCCAAATTGCCATGTTAGAAGTGGAATAAAACACTTCAGGGCATGCTGTTATAGGAAAATAATCAACAACAGGATGGCTTCATGTTTTATTCCTTATATAATAAACTACAATATTGGTATTCTTTCTAAAAGTTGGATAATTAGACAAGCAAAGTCTTACTATCCACTATCCACATTTACATGTATTTTAATTTAAATATTTACACTGTATAATCATTATTTCACTATTTACCAACTTGTGATCATCACTTCAGCCCTTATTGTACAGCGCTAGCTGGCAGTTATTGTAATAGGAAGGCTATAATGTCGATACACGTCTGTCTGGCAGGTACTGCTGTTCATTTGGGCCAGAGTTTAATTGCAGCGGATGAAACCTGTCCATGTAAAAAGCTGCCTTGAGAAAATAATGTGCACACAATTCCTAGCTGCTCTGTGTAGTGAGTCACCTCGGCCGCTTAAAAACAGGATATCGGACCTGACCAGACATGTTTTATGTCCTTGTTTTGGGTTGCTGATCTCTAATTATTGGTTTCAGTCTAATGCCATCTTATAATCAAACTGCCATCACTATTGTAAAGTAATAGAATGTGTCGGGTGACAGCCAGGTCCAAAATTACTCCCAAAAAAATGGTGTCGCAACAATATTTTAAAAAATATTCATTAAAAATAGAACACTTGATCTGTTTCAGATTTTGTACTGAATTCTTAAGAAATAGGAAACAGCTAAGAAAAGTGTATTAATGTTTAATCATGATTAATAAATAAAGCTTCTTGCGAGCATAGTGTCCACATTTATGGATAGTAATTTTTAGGAAAATATAGAATGTAAATCATCTCCAAATCACTTTGATTTAACATGAATAATCATCCTGATTTGCCATTCTCAGTGCAATATTTCTTTGGTATGTGTTTGCAAATGTTCTACAAAATTAATTTTTTAAGTAGTTTTTTTCCTCTTCAGAAATCAGCTACATCATGCAACAGTCCTGAACTGTAAATTTTTTACATGTCATGGTTATTGATACATTTTGTTTACAAATTTTGGTCAACAACATTAAATATTACAGACTTCAATGTCAATTTTATTTTTTGTTAAAATTGGAATATTTACTTTTAATAGAAATGACAGTTTAGAAAATATTAAAATTCATGTCATGCGATATTATGTAATCAGAAAAAACTGGATATGATTTTAAAAGGATCTGGATATGCTTTTAAATAATTTTGCATGAAAGGGTTAATAGTGAAAAAGTTTGTACTCTTCCTCTGATTCCTGCAGCAAATGGCTCATTTGGTGACGGATCACATGGAGGCTCATGGGACTCGTTTCTGCTGGAGCTGCATTCCTAAGAAGGTGGAGAAACTTCCATCGGGACTTCTACAGGTCACCTGGACTGATACACAGAGCCAGCAGGAACATCAGGACACATTCGACTCAGTGCTGTGGGCTGTAGGTGAGGACAGAGCACGCGTTTATATACTGCACATTATTCCATTTAATGATTTTAGTTAAAAATCATTTTTAGTTTTTTAAAGCAACACACCTTTAATGGTGAGAAGTGGGTAAAATATTTAACCTTTGATCTGAAATCTATAAACTACATGATGCAAGTCCAAAAACTACAAAAGATGGAGATGCAAAAGATGGATCTTGTCGATCAGTAATGCTAGTGTCAAACTCTACAGTTTTTTTTTTTTCCCCACAGATGATGTGCTTGGTACAGTCAGTAGGCTACATATTACCCAATGAACAGAGACAAAATACAACAACAGCAACAACAAAAATAATGACAAATGTTAAACTAGGTGAAAGTAACAAAAGCATGTAAAAGCACAAACATGGTGGAAGTAACAAAAATGACCAAATTAAAAGGATGAACAAAGAGGAATTAAAAAAATGGCTTATACCAAAAAATAAACAAGGTGGTAGTAACAAAAATTGGCCTATGCCAGATGAAAACAAGGCAGAAGTAAGAAAAAATTACCTACATCAAAGGATTAACAAAGTGGAATTAACAAAAAGCACAAACAAGGCAGAAGTAACCAAAATGACTTGCACCAATAAAATGAAAGTAACAAAAATGACCTATGTTAAATTAAAACAAGGTTTAAGGAATAAATAATGACTACAGCAGAGGAAAAACAAGGCAGAAATAACCAAAATGACCTGTGTCGAAGGATGTAACAAAAATTAATGTAACAAAAATGGCTTATAGCAAAAGAAAAGAAAAATAGGTGGAAGTAACAAAAAAGACATGCACCAAAGCACAAACAAGGTGAAAATAACAAAAATGACCTATGCTTAATAAAACATGGAAGATGTAACAAAAAAGGCCGATTTGAAAGGATAAACATGGCAGCAGTTGCAAGAATAACCAACATCAAATCCTAAAAATGACCTATGCTAAATAAAATCAAGGCAGAAGTGACAAAAATGATCTGTGTAGACGATCAAAATGACTCACAGTAAAATGCTAAATGATTTTCAAATCATATTTCTAATAACCAAATTTCTAATTTCCCACACTTTGTCATCACTTGAACACTTTATCACTATCCTACTTTCCTGGCTGTAAAAAAACAACAACAACAAAAAAACGTCATCCTTCAAAAAAAAAAAGGGGGAAATAAAGGTAACTTATGTGTGTGCATTTCATTTTTGGCTGCACTGCACCTTTAATTCTGCTCCTGCCGTCATGTGCAACCCCTCGTCCTTAAATAAAATCTTTCAACGTTTGGTGCTTTTTTTAATCTCGCATGCAAACACACAGAGCAAACTGCAGCGTCAGCACACTGAGGACTATCATATCTGACAACAGCATAATAAAGCGTGAGTAGGAATCATCAGGGGACGTGTTAATCACCGGCTCAGGATGCAGCAGGGCTCTGAGGGTCGCCATATTCCCCGCTTCGCTCTCTCACTCCGGCCTTTTCCTCCTTTTCCTTTCATTCTCTTATGTTCTGTACATCCCTCAGCGTGTGTCCTGACAGTCCATGTCCACATTGTCTTTCTCTGTTGTTCCGGTTGGAGTTTATTTATTGGCAGTTGAACGATGTTTCCCTGAAAGCTGATGATATTGATGTTGATGATGATGATGATGATGATGATGATGATGATTACGATGATGCTTTGGCTTCCCATTGAGACAGAGAGTGATGAGGTCATAGCAGATGTCTTTATTTGTCTCTCTATATGTATAAATGTTACAGAGCAGATTAGAAGCAAAAAAAAAAAAAAAAAAAGGAAAATGACAGATGAAAACACTGTACATGCTGCTTTCTGCATTTTCAACTTTGCCCTCTCTGATTTTCTATCTTTCTGATGCTTTATATTCTGTCTCTCTCCGGAAACATATAAAAGCATTTCGTATTAACTGAGAGCGGTGGAATTTTCTAGCCTGGGATGACGCCCCACTCCATCCTGGCTGCACTCTTCCTCTTTCGCAGGTGTCTGATGGAGGGCAGGAAGGAGCAGATTTCCTCTAACATTCAGCTCTTATTGCTCCCACGCCAGTAATACACACTGGCAGTCTGTCCATTTTACAGCCCGGCTTGTTGAGACAATTTTATACTAATATTACATTTCTTGGTTTTAGCTTCTCTGTACTGTTCTCTGAGGTGTACCAGCTTGATACTGGTCATCATTACGAGACCAATGCTGACCTAAAACTCATTTATCTTCTCTTTTATGCAAAGTAGCTTGGTTAGGATCTATGTTATGCAGGTCACAAACTAAAACAGCTTTTAAACAAGTTTTGCCGTTATATAAGTTTCAGAATTAGGTTTTATTTTACAATTTATTTTGTTTGAAACTGGCTGTGAAATGCAGATAAGAAAGAAGTAACCAAGATGACCTGCAGTGGAAAAAATGGTGGAAGCAACAAAAAGCCTGTTGCCTAGATGATAAAACTGCGTGGGGATAATAAAAAAATAAAATAAAAAAAAGAGATTTTTCAGTAGCTTGTGTAGAATCTATGTTAAGCAAAAAAAAATTGTTTAACGAAATATAATTTTAACAAGTTTCTTCTAGATTTGTACTTAATCTTGGCAACCTCCCACCACTACCTGCTTCCTGAAACAGCACATTTACAATGATTATTTGCTGATCTGTCAGATCAGTGTCACGTGAACACGATAATGCATTCCGAAAGCTTGTCAATCAAATAAGCCACGCCCAGTTAATGGTGACATAACTTCTTTTTCTGAAGGTACACTGATAAAGGAACATTTATTTTATCTAAACCTGGATCTGCATAAAATATGATAAAGTTTCAGATAATGGTTTTGTCCCAGTTTTCTTTAACATCTAGTGTTTTTTTTTTTATTGAAAAAAAAGGGGGACAAGGACAGAAGACCAAAGTCCTGAATATTACGGGTTTGTCCTTGCCAGTGTAAAATCAAGGACACTGTTTCGTTCTTGTGAGGGATCTTGTGTGTTTTTGTTGTGTTGTAGACAAAGACACCCTTTCACTGCAAGCTCTTATCACACAGACACGGGGGGGAGGTGTGTGTGTGTGTGTGTGTGTGTATGTGTGTGTGTGTGAGTGAGAGAGAGAGAGAGAGATTTATTCACTTTGCTTATGTACCCCAAACTACCAAACTTTCTGCAGACTTTTAGCAACTTAAACATCAACGCAAAGTCACATTTGTAACTTTTTTGGTTAATAGTTGTTTATTGTATTTACTGTAATTTGCTGCCTCATTGTAAATTATAATGATTTATCTCGCAATAACTTCCTATTGACAGTCTTCTTTTCTTTTCTTTGTATTGACAGTGTTTGAGTGAACAGTAATTTCCTTATAAAGTAAAATTACAGCATTAAATTGTGTATAAAGTGTATAAATGTCAATATTAAATAAAATGCTTATGCTTCGATCTATTCAACTGTAAATTCACATTTAGAGTAATAACGGCTTTGTTGTACATATTGTGGCAGATTGCTAATATGGAGAAATTATATTTATAGTAATAATTGTTTACATTTATTTGCAAATGTTTACAATAATACATTATTCACTGAACCTGTGGTTTTTGTAGCATGATGAGTTTTAAATGTAGCCATAATGTTTTGCTGCCACTTTGATTTCATGCACAGCAATATGATTTTTGCCATATTGCCTGCTTTGGCATCTGGTCTCATTGAAATGAAGTAAGTGTGTGTGTGTGTGTGTGTGTGTGTGTGTGTGTGTGTGTGTGTCAGTTGGAGGAAGTTGTTCTTGGGGTTTAGGCAGGAAGTCAGTGTTCTGGAGTTTGTTGTGTTTTTTTGGTTGATAGCATCAGTGTGGTACCTCTGGGTTCTGCTGCCTTAACACTGTTTATTGTGATTCCTGTGTGTGTGTGTGTGTGTGTGTTTGGGGACTGGGGTGATGGGTGAGCGTCGACAGCCGTCTCTCAGCCTTCTGACAGGAAGTGACAGGAATGACAGTATAGGCCCCAGGTGGCTGATGGGATACGCATCCTTGTCGACTCATTAGTCAATCTGCAGACACTCACGCACGTGGTCACACACACTCTGATAATTCCAGCTGTGCAGATGTTTTGTTCAATGAAAAGATTTTGAATGAGAAAAGGATTTTGGTGACATTCATCAAAACATATCATCAAACAACAGTTCACCATCATATCACTGTATGAATACAGAGGCCACGCCTCCTTCACTGGTACTGACTGATACAGAGGCCACGCCTCCTTCACTGGTACTGACTGATACAGAGGCCACGCCTCCTTCACTGGTACTGACTGATACAGAGGCCATGCTTATTTTACTGTGAATTACAGGTACAGAGGCCACGCCTCTTTTATTGTAATTGATGGGCACAGAGGCCACACCTCCTTTTGTTGTAATTAACAGTTACACCTACTTCACAGGGACAAACAGGTAAAGTTGCCATGCCTCCTTTACTATGGCTGACAGGTACAGAGACCACGGAGACTAATGGCATTACAGGGGACACATCCTTTTACTGTGATTGACAGGGACAGAGGCCATGGCCAGCTCATTTACTGGGATTGACAGACTCAAAGGCCACGCCCACTGACTGGCACAGACTGACTGGTCACACCTCCTTCACTGATTGTGTCAAGTGTATCATATTTTGATAAGATTTGTAACAAAATATACAGTAACAGGTGTGTGTGTGTGTGTGTTAAATCTAACACTGGTGTAATTACAGTAAAGCTCTGATTGCAGGTCGAGCTCCTGAAAGTGGAGCACTGAACTTGCAGCAAGTTGGCGTTCAGCTCAACACAAACACGGGCAAAATCATCGTAGCTGATGATGAACGAACATCCGTGCCCAATATTTACGCCATCGGAGACATCGCACAGGTAACACACACACACACACACACACACACACACACACACACACGCCCTAATACATCTCTGACACAGCTGGCAGGCTGATCATATATCCGAACTGTCAATCATCTCAAGCAGCTGTGTGATTTCTGGTGCGCGCACACACATACACACACACACACACACACACACACACACACAGGCTGCTTCACTCTTCACAGCTGACAGCGCTTTTCTCCTTTCATACCTGCCAGTGCTGCTCACTTTTTTCTGTATGAAACACACCTGGCATTACAGAAATAAAAGCTTTACAGCCCAGCTGTCTGTGCCCCATCCAGCCCGCCCCACACACACACACACACACACACACACACACACACACACACACAAACAAACACACAGATTACCTTTCTCTCTGTCTATCTGTCTCAGACTGATGCAACCACCAGCTAATCTGCTATTTCCTTCTTGCTCCTCTCTTTATCCTGATTTTCTTCTCTCTCTCTTTCTTTCTCTTTCTCTTGCTCTCTTTGTCACCGTCTTTTCCCAAAGTGTCTATTTTGCTTTATTTATCTTTTTCTGACTGTTTCTATCTTTTCTCTGTCTATCTGTCTGTTTATTGGTATATTTATCTGTCCATATATCATTCTCTATCTCTTTGTCCATCATTCTGTCTTTGTCTGTCTGTTCATCTTTCTCTCTCTCTCTCTCTCTCTCTCTTGCTGTCTGTCTGTCTGTCTCTTTCTGTCTCTCAGCCTGTCTCTGAATATCTGTCTCTCTGTCTGTTCACCTGTCAGTCTATCTCTGTCTGTCTGCTATCCATCCCTCTGTTTCATCTTTTTCTCTTTCTGTCTGTCAGTCAGTCTTTGTCTATCTGTCGGATGTGTCCGTCGGATGTTTCTGTGTCAGCAAAGGGGTTTGGGTTGGTGTGAGTCAGAGTGCTGGAGAGTTCGCCTGCAGCTTTTCCTCTCTCTCTCTCTCTCTCTCTCTCTCTCTCTCTCTCTAATCCTCAGGGTGACTGACACTGACATTATGTTCCAGAGATAACCATCTCCTGAGCGTGTCAGATCTTCCTGATCAAACCGTTTAGCCACACATCCATCCATAACGCAGCCAGTACAAGAGTGTGTGTGTGTGTGTGCGCACGCTGAAGTGTGTGCATTGTGGAATGTGTGCACATCGGAGTGTGTTTGAGTGTTAGGGTTGGAGAAGCTTTCCCTTTTAACTTCACTATATCACTATATCCTGATTCCAGTGGATTAATCAGATTATAGTCTTCATGTAAATGTAGGTAGTGTTACTGTCACACTTGTTACACAATAAGGTTTATATATGTATTTGTATGTGCTCATGCAGGCGTGTCAGTCAAGTGTGTGTGTGTGTGTGTGTGTGTGTGTGTGTTTTAGGGTCGTCCTGAGCTCACCCCAACGGCCATCAAAGCGGGAAAACTCCTGGCTCGGCGGTTAGCCGGTCACTCCAATCAGCTCATGAACTACGACAATGTGAGTTTCTCACAAAGTGCATCTGATATTTTATATGTAAGGAATAAAACACACACTGTCGTGCTGTTGCAGGAGAATAATCAACGACTGGGTGGTGTGATGAAGCGAAGTTACTGTGATCACCCGAATGCTGATAATTTTTTATTACTGCACATCCTGTAGTGTTTTTTTTTATTCCTCTCACACCACAGCAATTCTCCTACAATTAAAATTTTTCAATTAATACAGTTACAATTAATACAATACAATTACAATTAATAAACGGCATGCCATAATTTTTTTATCCATTTATAGTTACGTTTAATGTAAGAAGTTAGTTCCTGTTATCGCTTGCAGTGTAGAAGCTATAAACAGTCATTCTCTCATTTTTCTTTCTCTTGGAGTTAATAAGATGAAAAAATGCCGCTTGTCAGGTTACAAAGAAAACACAAAGAGTAAATTCTTTTTTTTTTAAAAACAGCGCTGTTGTCCATATTTTCACATGAACAAGGTGCGGTATTTGACTATTATCATGTTTTTGTTTTCGGAAACTTTTTAAAAAGATTATATGTATTTTAAAAGCAGATAATTAAATTGTCAATCACTATTTATTGTAACAATAATGTTTATGTATAAATAGTGTTACTGAGCCAAACGGTGTCGTTTGAAGTGAGTTTACGATTTGCACATGCAGTTTGAGTTATGCTAAACTGGTAGCTACTTGTTAGCAGCATTTGGGGTAAACGTATCAGTGTGGATTTAATTTTTAGGGAAAAAATGTATGTTTAATTCTCTAAATCTTCCAAAGCAACATTGAGTTGGAGTGTTATGACGGTTTGTTGTTGATGGAGTGTGTGTGTGTGTGTGTGTGTCTGTGTGACAGGTGCCTACCACAGTGTTTACTCCTCTGGAGTACGGATGTGTCGGTTTATCCGAAGAAGAAGCAGAGAGAAGATACGGCAGTGACAATATAGAGGTATGATGAACTTGTGCGTGTGTGTGTGTATGTGTGTGTATGTGTGTGTGTCTCTGAGCGTGTGCCAGAGTGTGTATTTGTGTGTATGCACGCATTCATACACACCCCAGCCCTCTCACACCTGTGCATCAATGAATCCCGAACCCTTCTCCAGTGACTGATGGCTGAGTAGAGGCTCTGATTGATGCACACAGAGCCTGCCGACAGACGAGCGCCAGTCAAAAGCGCCGCCTGTGATTGGCCGTGACAGGTGTGTGTCCGGGGCTGCCTGCATCGGCACGCTCTCGCCTGAGTGTGTGACGACTCGGAGGAGGCGGTTTTCTCTTATTGATGATTCAAGCAGAGAGAAAAAACATTATGAGAGCAGAATGTCATTGAAGGTGGCGAAGAAGAGCCAAAAACGTCCTGCCTGAAGAGGTGGGATGATGGGAAACTGTCAGGCATGCCAAAATAAATAAAAAACAAACGTCTGGAATGAAACTCAGGCGTGATCAATGTGCTGTCTGTGCTGTCGGTGTAGTAACAAATCCGTGATCTACATTGTGCTGAATTTCGCAGTGATCTTCACTGGTGTAATGACTGTCTGCTAAAGTTCTCTCTTTTTCTGTCAGATTTAAAAATGAACATCATGGTTTTATGAATTTTATTTATTTAGAGAGCAGTCAGAGAGCACAAAGTCAACATGACTACTGCTAAATAATCAGCATTTCTTCATATGCTGCTTTCGGAAAGCGGGAACTCAGAACTCAGAATTACGCCATTTTCAACCTCCATACATTCAAACTGCAATGTTCGGGGAAAAAAAACACGGACTTCTCTACGTTTGTCTTTTGTTAGCAATGTGCTAGCCGGCTAACTGTGATGAGTGGTGTATATTTTCCTCAAAACAGTGAACTGTATAGTCAGTGTTATAGATTTAAGTGAATATGTCTGTATGTTGATTGATCTAAAGCAGATACTAGTGTAATATAAAGTGTAACTAATTTAAAGGTAAGAAGTGCTGCTATGTTTACTGCTGATGCTGTGAGCGGCCATGTTGATTTGACGTCACTTGCTGAACTCAGAGTTGAAGAGACCAGCTTAAGTTCCTGAGAAAGAATTCCGAATTGCGGGACGTTTTCTTTGTTTTTTCCTAGTGGGGGTTCGGAAATTATGAGTTACGAACTTCAGTCGAATGCAACAGTATTTGTTTTATTTGTAGGAAGCAGAGAACACAAGCTTCTTCCCTTTTTTTGACATCCTTATTTTATTTTGTTGTTGTTTTTGTGCCTTTATTTGTTTCTTATTTTTAATATTGCTTATTTCTACTTCTATATAGGAATATATTTAATATTTATCTAGTTAATTATTATTATTTTTTATATTATTCAGTCTATACTGTGAGTAGTTTGTTGCTGTACTATACTGTGAGTCTTGTGATTATTTGTAAAACTCTCTTAATAGTATGCAAAGGACATTTTTTTATGTGAATGTTGGAGTAGTGAAGCACATCTGGGCTGGGAGAAAAGGAGTAAAAAAACATACACAATTTGGCTACAGAAAATGCGCACTTCTATCTGACATCATCTGATAAACTTCATACTTGGTAGCTTAATTGCAATCTGTGCTTTGGTTAGTATTTTATGGGGGATGTGGTAATTCAGCACTAATATATATAAAAACTGTTTTGGTGAGGGTGGATTTAAACCAGAATATATGAAGTTCTTCATTCTTTTTTTGGTTGCCAGGTTTATCACACCTTCTACAAACCTCTGGAGTTCACCGTAGCTGAGAGAGACTCCAGTCAGTGCTACATCAAGGTGAAGACACTAGGACTTTAGGAGATTTGTATTCAAAGTGCATTCGTGTGTGTGTGTGTGTGTGTGTGTGTATGTATGTGTATAAACCTTTGTCATTCCTCTGCCAGGTGGTGTGTGAGCGGGAAGAACCCCAGCGAGTGTTAGGGCTTCACTTTACCGGCCCCAGCGCTGGAGAAGTGACCCAAGGGTTTGCTCTCGGCTTCCAGTGAGCAATTCTGTCCTCCTTTCCTCTGTCTCTAGTAGAGATTTCACTTTATTGAAGGGAAAAAACTTATTGTGTGGCCATTGCCATGAAATGACACTACAGAAAAGATTCTGGGTGAGACAGGCTTATATCATCTCTTTACTACATTAGCCCTGTCTTGGCTGATAGACTACATTTGGTGCGACAGGCTTTAGGGGTGGGCGATATGACAGAAATATCATATCACAATACTACGATATGTATCACGATATGTATGAACTGTAGCATAATTATAACTAAACCAAATCTGAGGATGCATTCTTTAGTTTAGATCTCTGCACTCTCATGATATTTTAGAGGACACCACTTAGGAAAAGCACACAGGGCTGGGCAATATGATGATATAATATCGATATTTTTGTAAATTAAACCACAATACACTTTTCTGAGATATTACAGGTATCCGCAGTGTTTTAATAGCAAACTCTGATTAGAAGCAGAAGGATGATACAATTTTCTGGCGAACCCTTAAAAGAATTCTATACAAATTGTTAACATTTTACATTTTGTCCCCTCTTTTTCAGTGTGAAATAATTGATTTTTGTAAATATTAAATACAGAAATATCACTGGCATCTTTTCTTAATGCATCACTACTTTTTTGCTGGCACTTTAGCAAACCTTTCTATCGTGTTACGTATTGCGTATCGCAGAAATGCGTTTATCGAAAGTATTGTGATGTGATATTTTTGGCATATTGTCCACCGCCTTTTGATGTGCAAAAAATAGAAGAAAAACTTCTGACCATGGTTTCATCTTATCCTGTCATATACGACCTCTCGTTAAATGTGTATAGAGACCTAAAGCTTGGAATGAACTAAGGGAGATCACTGGTGTCTCTGGTAAGCGTACGTAGTTACCACAGTTAACTTGCTTTGCTAATCTGCCAACAAAAGTAGCACAAACCCGAGTACATAACATGTAAAGCAACCAATTTTCACTCTGATTAGTATGTTATTTAATTAGTGTTTACTTACGTAGTGTTAGAGAGAGAGAGAGCGCAAGCTACTACCGTTTCTCATCGAGGGACAAATGCTGGACAGGCCACACCCACAAACACCAAATGTAGCAGTTGCTACAGAAAAACAAACTACTATTGAAACAATCAACCTGTCATTCGCTAGTGCAAACGCAGGCTAATGTAGCGAACATATAATAAGCCTGTCCAGATAATTTCATAGGTATGGCCACACAAGTTTAGTATCACTCTGCCCTCCTAAGCCCCACTTCCCAAAGTTTAAAAGTGGAGTTGTACTAAAGTAGTAGTTATGCTTAGGATAATACAGTTCCAAAAATGTTGTATGAAGAAAGTATATGAAAAAAATTGGTCTTGTGGATTTTGGTTGAGATCTTGCTAACTCTAGTGAAAAATTAAAGAAGCTAATCAACTCTGTTAATACCATACTAGCATAAAGTTAAACATGGTCACTCGAGATACATCATCACACCTTTTCATGACAGCTTTCAGAGCGAGTGTGTTTTGTCATCTGTTGTGGTTTTTACTCCATTGTTTTCTTCGCAGGTGCGGATTTACGTACTCTCAGCTATGCGATACGGTCGGTATCCACCCCACCTGCGCCGAGGAGCTCACCAAACTCCACATCACCAAGCGTTCAGGTCTGGACGCCACAGTGACCGGCTGCTGAGGTTAAACACCCCCCCACCTTAAATACGCTGAACACACGGACCCTGTGGATGCAAGAAAGGAAGTGATGTCACAATCGGGCTATAATGCTCGTTTAGCATAGGGCTCTAGTTTTCAGGTTCGTCTCACCTGCGGCCTGTCATGACCTTTGACCTCTCTAGTCTCCAAGAGTACAATGTTAGGCAGTCCACTTTAGATGTTGCTGAACTTAAAATGTTCCTATAGACAGACACTAAAACACATTTTGAGTACCGATGTCTGTTTTGGAGCTCGGCATAATTTGTGTTGCTTATCAGTCATTTCTTTTTAGCTCCATGATAACACAATAAGACTCTAGAGAAGCAAAAGTAACCGCAAAACAGGCTCATAAATCAGGATTAAGGCCCCATTACACCTCGTTGAAATGAGAGTCACAGGAGAATGGAGCAGTCCGGAGTTTTTAAAAACATATTCGCAGAATATTGTTGTTTCTCTGGCTGTACTTCCTGTTCATTACTCATTCTCCGCAGCTGACACTGATGGATGGGCTCGGTCCGTCGCCACGGTGATACACCCCGGTTCCCAGGGAAGCGGACAAACACCGGGCGAGCAGCATGTCAGTCAAACCCCGGGTCGAGAGAGAGCTTGTTTAAACCATTTTTTTTTTTTTTTTTTTTAAACTACAGAGGTTTCCCCTCAGAGCACACAGAGAAAACACACATGCTCCTTCTCTCTGCAGCAACTTGATCACTACAGATAAAGGGTGTTGTTATAAATACCCCTGTACGCCTGAAGGGGCCAGTATTCACCTCCTTTTCCCACCGTTTTTACCCCAGTTGAGCTGCAAGGATGCCAGATTGGTTTGGAGTGACAGTTTACAGCTTAATCCAGGTTAAAGTAGTAGCTAAAATAAGCCCAAGATGTGCATAATGCTAATTTGTGGCCTTTTATTTCACACTGTTAGCATTTATTTTGCTTCGTTAAATTTCACCCAGAAGTCACAAACTAACCAAATTATTATAATCTAACTCAAAGCTAATATGTTTATATCGCTCCACAATTTAAAAAAAAAAACAGAAAGTTCAGAATCTGGCATTGTGTATTTAATAATGTTTAGAATTAGCTCTGATTGGTTTTGATTGGTGTTATCAGGGAGGCAAACACTAGATAGAAAGGCTGCCTATCTAGGGACCCTACTCCTAAACGGAACAAGATTTTGGAGTGTAGTAATATCAGGGATGGGATAATAATACAGATTAGGGATTTTCTGGTTACTCCTAAATAACATCAGAATTCCAATATGGCCTTTGTTCATGGGTGGATCATCACCACAAACCATTAAGGACAACACATTCCATTAAACCACCATTACAGACCACCAGAAATCCATCAGCAAACCCATCAGAAACCACTAGAAATCTCTAGCCTTTTCTAATGATTTCCAGTAGGGTTCATTTTATTCCTACTAGATAGCTAGCTAGAAAGAAAATTAGCTGTCGTTAGTACAGTATCTATCTACTGTACGTTAGTACAGACTAGCTACAAAAAGCTACATAACTGCATTACTTTAACATATAAACTTTTCACCTCATCTTTTACTCCTACATTATAGGCTCAGTTTTGTTTCTCTGGTTAGAAATACACTCGGAGAAGGTTGCAGGGAGGCTTGTTCTGTTTTGCCGAGCGACTTTTCTGTGATTTTTACCCCAACAGAGGAGGTTTGTTTTTGTCTGATGTGCCTGAGCTCTCTGATTAATGAGGCTCGGAGTGTGTGTGACAGGCCGCTGCGGAGACCGAGACGGAGACGAGCAGCACTACCAGGTTTATTTGGACCTGAGGAGGGAGTGAGGGGTCCTGTGTTCATGTGTTTTAGGGAACAGGGGGTGCTGACTGAAGAACCCTGACCCCAGTACACTACCAATAACAATACACACACACACACACACACCCACACACACCCCCCTATAGAGGACATGGAAGGCCTGGGACTGGAGTGGAAGTTAACAAAAGGATCCATGTCTCCTCACTGGAGTTCATGAGTGTGAAAGTTCGTCCTCTATATATTTCACAATTTGTCCTACAGACAGCTGTGTTGATGTTATATTTTCATATCGCATTAATTACCACTGTATCATGGTTTATGATATTATCATGATTGTAGTTGCGTAACATGCTGGAGGCCTTTGAATGCTCCCGTCTCATTGGACAGCTTTTTGTCTGAATAGGAATGTTGAGGCACTTTTTAGGGGCATCATACATCGTAACTTTTATGCGTTGTAACATTTGTTTGTTACCTATCACTTGCTCGTTTAGCTAAGCTAAGCTGACACTGAACACAACTAGACCACCATTCAGTAATGATACTAAACTAGTAAGCTAGCTGCAAAAGCTAGTTTAATAGAGCTGAGTGCAAAAATTAGTGCCTCCTCAGTTTTTCTGTGTAAAGGAGGATAGAAAATGTAGCTGTTTGACAATTTTTGTACTAGAAAAGGATATCAGTGTCACTCTTGGAGCAAGAGAACAATTCAAAATGAGCAGACAATTAATTTGAAAGGAAATTTTGAGGGTCCAAAAGCTGCACAAAGGAAGTTATTAGAGAATATTGAGGTCACGTCCAGAAAAGGGGGATGCAACATTACACACAATAGATGTCTTGATGGTACTCGTTAAATTTTTGTCCTGAGGGGATACAGACTTTTGCACTCAATTTTAATTGCGGCTAAAACATGGGCAAAAAATATGAAGAAAGACATTTCAGTACCACGATATATCGTGTAAATTATTACCAGAACATGCCTAGTACATTCTTTGCTAATATATCATGTTTAAGATCTTAAGCATTTATTTCTGACACACAACCTCCAGGCTCACAGTTCCTGTCCCTACACACACAGACACACACACACACACTTGCACTCACTCTGAGGGGTCAGGGTTGAGCTTCTCAGGGGGTCGGTTAATGAGGACCTGCACTAAAAGCCCTCAGTGGAGAGGGCAGGTCTGATGTGCTCCGCCGTCCCCGCTCTGCGTGTGTGTATATAGAGCGAAGGATAATCTGATATAAAGCTTTGTAACTGTATAATTTATGTGTAAAGTAATAAATGATGAGAGTGTACAGCGCCTCTGTTTCATTAATCATGCAGTGTGTGTCTTCTATTTTTCCCCTCCTGAGTGTGTGAGGTCAGAGCTTCACGGGGGTCCGACTGTCAATCTGAGCTCAGGAGAAGAGGATTATATGTGCATGTGTGTGATATATAGTATCTGTCTGTCCATGTGTGTGTGTGGGTGTCTGTGTTTTTCTGTGCTTGTCTGTCTTTGTATGTTTTCTATATATTTGTTTGTCTGTGTTTCTATGTGTTTGTGTGAGTTAGTGACACACACACTGTGTGTGTCTCTAACTAACTGTTACTGTCTGTCTATCTGTGTATATGTTTTAATTTGTGTTTGTGTGTCTGAAACTGTAATCTGTTACTGTGTGTATTTGTCTGTGTGCGTGTGTCTGTCTGTCTGTGTTTCTATGTGTGTATGTCTGTGTGTGAGTGTGTGTCAGTATCTCTGACTGTTACAAAGTGCTGACACTGGAGACTTCTTCCATAACTGTTAAATAAACACCTCCAAGCAAAAAAAACCAAAAAAAAACGATTACACTCATGTCTGTGTGTGTGTGTCTGTCTGTCTGTGTTTCTGTGTGAGTGTGTCTGTGCGTGTCTGTTCCTCTGACACTGGAGACTCCTTCCATAATTTAAATAAACATCTTGCAAACAAAAAAAAAACAAACTTCACCATATCAACGATTACACTCGTGTGGGTGCGCGTGTGCACGTGCGTGCGTGTGTGTGTGTGTGTGGTCAGCTCCCCTCCCAGCATCACTGTTCCCTCTTTGACCCTGTACTCCAGCGTCCTGTCACTCAAGCACACGTCGACAATGGAGCAGATTCCTCTGTGTTTGTTTGCTTAGGGACGGGACTCTCATGCATCGCGTCTCTCTTAAAACTTTCCCTCCTGAACGCTGAGCTTTTAGCGTCTCGTCCGCTCTCCAAAATGGAACGAATGTGTCTAAATCCGCCTTGAAATGCACTTAGCAGAACATGTCAACATGTCAGGCTGCACTCGGGCCACGCTGTGAGCTTTAATCTGTCACCATTGTGGGCTGACAGTCCACCTTGCTGAGCGTGTGTGAGTCTCTACAGCACAAACTCTCTGGGTTGTGTGTGGCTTCTTACACAACCCAACAGCAATAACACATATCTGCCTTGTGTAAACATTTGAGCAAAGATGTTCATTTTCTTACCCACAATTCATCTGTCCTTGATCCCTGTTTCAGTGTGTTCGACTTAACTCGGAAACAAGAAGTCTAAATTCGGAATTGCATAAATTTCAAGTTACAAAAAAGGGAGAAAACACGGACACCTCCATGAAAGTGTGTCTTGTTAGCAACAACCTAACCAGCTAACAAACTGTCCACTCAGGGTTATAGATTTATCAGACTAATGTCTCTACGTTGATTGATCTATATTAAATACGACTATAAACTTATTTAAAGTTTTTTTTTCCTCCATGATTTTCTCTCTAATTTAGTCATGACCAATTCCCACCCATCAGGCATCTCTCCCCTATCACACAACAGCTAACAACCAGGGAAGGTGAAGGCTAACGCATGCTTCCTCCGAGGCCCATGAAGCCAGCCGAATGCATCTTTTCCAACTGCTGCTCATGCAACGTCAGGGGACGGCATAAAACCCACGGAGAAAAGTGCTATCCGCCCACTTATGCATGCATGAGCTCACAGTCACCCATGATTGGTTAGTGTTGCTGTGATTGATAGGGGAGAGAGAGAAAGTTAGGCCACCTCTCCCTCCCAGTTTTGTTCTCTTGAGCGCCCGGCCACGGATGGCTATGGCATCATCGGGGTTCACACACGCGATCTGTGGATGATAAGACAAGCACTCTTCTGTTGTACCACTCCGGAGCCAATTTTAAAGTGATATTTTACTTTTCTTTCTATATTTCACACCTTTTTTGCATAGGAATTCCAATTTTTCTTTGTTTTGCTCCTAGTTGGAGGTTGGAAAGTTACAAGCTTTAGTCAAATGCAGCATAAAGTGTCCTTGTTGACTTCCCTCATCATCTTCCCTTGGCTGAATCCTAAAGTCAATATCTGGGATATTATACACTCTTAGAACCATTTAAGGCTGTATTTGTAGAACCCTACATCAGAGTGAGTTTCAGGAAGAATGCCTTTATCAAGAGAAGAAATGAAAATTCCCCATAATTCATCACTGTATGAATGCTATTTATGTTTTTCTTAATATTTAGGTATCCACGTTTGAATGTATAAAGAAAAAGAAATCTTCATAAATAGGGAGGAGTTAGTGGATCTCTCTCTCTCTCTCTCTCTCTCTCTCTCTCTCTCTTCTCAGTGGGTATCTGACTGATGGGGTTGATGTGGGATACTGACAGATTGCATTCTGGGATGCCTGTGGGCACACGGTGTTGTTTCTCTGAGGATGACAGCAAACCATGTGCTGTTTATTTATTCAGGCTTTCTTCAGTTGCAGGAGAGAAATGATGCCTCATTTTTGTTGTCTCGAGTTACTAGTGTTTTTACAGATTGTGGATTGTTTGTTAGTGGACACGAGGCCTCTTCAGACGAAACGTGAGCATGTCCACGTGTGTGTGTGTGTGTTTAGGGGTGGCTGAATGTGGGTGCCCCTATATCAGAAAATAACTTGTCATGTGACATCAGACTTTATTAATACTAATTATAGTAATTATTATTCTAAAAAATGTTATCAAATGAGTTTCCTTTGGCACTATGAGATTTTCAGTCAAGGAGGTGTGGTCTTTGTGCCAGTCAGTCCTACTGAAGGAGGTGTGGCCTCTATACCTATTAGTCCCCATGAAGGAGGCAGGACCTTTGTTCCCATCAATCACAGTGAAGGAGGGGTGGCCTCTGTACCTGTCAGTCTCAGTGAAGGGTCGTGGCCTCTGTACCTGTCAGTGTTGGGGTTTAGAATATGGGGGTTAAGATTTGGGGCTTTAAGCCTGGATCAGCTTCCACTGCCTCCTACTGCACTCCAACATGCTAAAGCTTTCTTCAGTTTGCTCCTCTGGGGCCCAGGTTCCCAACCCTGCTCTAACACACCCACTTCAACTCGGGATGGTGTGCTAATTAGCTGATTAGTTGAATCAGTTGTTTTAGAGCAGGGAAAACACTAAAATGTGCAAGACAAGGGGTTCTCCAGGACCAGGCTTGGGAACCTGTGCTCTGGGGAACTTTTTAAACATTCTACAACAGAGGGTTTACTTTAGTCCATAGAAGTATCCCTTGAGAAACCCTCTAATCATAGTACATCACCAATCTAACCTTAATAAGGCAGACCCCCAGGACCCCTAGACTGACTTCTGATTAGCATAAAAGACGACTTGCAAAAACACAATGCATCTTCTATGGCTGTGTTGTTCACTCAGAGTTCTGTGGTGCCACAGTTGTTTATCCTGTTTTTCTGATTCAATTCCTGAATTTTTTTCCATCATGTTGAAACGGTAAAAACGATAAAGTGTTCCACTCTGTCAGCAATGCCGGACTGGGAGTGAAGCCCTGATGAATGGTGTTGTGTATAAACAGCGTCCTTTTTCAGCAGTGAAGGTCTGTGAAGGCAGACGGGAGGCAGAAACTCTGGAGATAAGTGTGTGTGTGTGTGTGTGTGTGTGTGTGTGTGTGTGAGTGAGTGAGTGAGTGAGTGATGTGTGTAATAGTGCTGCTTGAGACCTTGACTGGAAAGGTACTGAAATAATCACTGCTCTTCCCACTGATTCTCCAGCTCCATCTCCTGCAGTCCATCCACACTTTTTCTGAAATGTCTCACACAGGGTGTATCAGCACAAGGCTGAGAGAGGCTCCCAAAGACAACACATTCAAGAGATAGTGAGCATCATGTTGTTGGTAATACCTGGAGTGCTTGGGTACCATCCTTACTCCCACAGAAAAAAAAGTTTTGCTTGGCACTTTAGTCCTAAGATATGTTTGGTGTCTAAAGACTGCTTCTATGGTTTTGTGATGGGGCTACATGTCTAATTTAGCCAAAAACCCTTCTAGTAAAATCTGTCCACTCAGCGGCTGGTTTTATTCAGTTGTATAAGACCAAGACCAAGAACATAAATCAGAAACAGACTGACAAGATTCCGTTTCAAACACAGTTTTGAAATCATGACAAAAATGTTGTAAATAATGCTTAAATAATGTCTTCAGCTCCACACAAACAAAATAAGAATCCCAGCCAACCTCATCCCCCCTGAGTGGTAGAATCTGATGGGCCATTTTTTGCTAACATTTTTACCACCAAGGTGACTCATATAATAATTAGAATTATATAAAGCTGCATGTTGAGTGTTACGTGTTACCTTATTCGTATGTAAACAGTAGGCTATCTCTACTCAAACAGTCTCTGAGTTGCACTGTATGGCCAGAAGTATGTGGACACCTGACCATCACACTCATATGTGCTTGTTGATCATCTGATTCAAGATTCAGTCCCCCTTTGCTGTTATAATAAGCTCCACTCTTCTGGGAAGGCTTTCCACTAGATTTTGGAGCGTGGCCGTGGGGATTTGTGTTTGTTCAGCTACAAGAGCATTAGTGAGGTCAGGCACTGATGTTGGTGAGGAGGTCTGGGGTGCAGTCGGTGTTCCGGTTCATCCCAAAGGTGTTCAGTGGGGTTGAGGTCAGGGCTCTGTGCAGGACACTCGAGTTCTTCCACTCCAACCATAACACACCATGTCTTCGTGGAGCTCGCTTTGTGCACAGGGGCATTGTCATGCTGGAACAGGTTTGGGCCTCTTAGTTCCAGTGAAGGGAAACTGTAATGCTACAGCATACAAAGATATTCTAAACAATTGTGTGCTTCCACCTTTGTGGCAACAGTTTGGGGAAGAACCACATATGGGTCTGATGGTCAGGGGTGCACATACTTTTGGCCATATAGTGTAGCTAACAAGTAGGAAAGCTATGCATGCTGCTACAAAACATTGTGGCTTTGTGGAGTTGTTTAGTGTCTCAAACAGTTGTGTGGTTTGGTTTTTGACAGTTCATGACACACTAGTATCTATAAACATGGGCAAATTTTCTTTAGTTGATAGTTCGGTGTCACTTCACTCAAGCATCAGAGTCAGGAAGTTTGAAGGCATAATTTTTAAATAATAATACAGTCTTAATTTGACTTGCATATTGCTAAAAGAGGCTATAATGTTCCTTTATTTCTTCTTGAAGCTGAAGAAACAAACTTTGGACACCAAAACAGCAAATGTCCTTGCTGATTGATTGTATTTACATTTATTCATTTAGAATACACATTTATTCAAAGCTACTTACCTTACAGCTGAGCACATGAGGGTTAAAGGCCTTGCTCAGGTACCACAATTTGACCTTACAACCATCCGATCAGTAGCCCAGAGCCCTAGCCGCTGAGCCAACACTTACCACTGGCCATTTCAGCTAAGAGAAAATGGTGGAACTGTAGAAAGAGATCACTGCCTTGAGTGTCAAATCCATGAGAAATTGTACTATCTATACTGCTAAAGTCAGTTTTGAGAGATGAAGTAAGTGCTAATAGCTTTAATTGCAACTTCAACCATATCAAATCCAACAGAAACCCTCTGACTTATTAGTATCTCTCTGAATTTTGCGTGAGATCTGGCAGGATGTTGGAGTTCCTGGATTTCCCGATGCTTTGATGCAGACATTTCCCTCCTACACGCTCGTGATGACAGCACAGCTCTAATGTGGCTGAGGACAGATGTTTATCCATGAAATCGCAATCACAGGGATTCGGCCATGCTTCCTTAGCACTTCTGTGCTCTGATATATGGCACAGACTGGTGGAAATCTCTCAAGTCTCGCTAACACGTTTTTCTAGCCTGAGTAATTTCACTGTAGCACATTTTCAAAGGTCGAAGCAGACGACAACGCCACGACAGACCTGTAATCTGAGCTAATGTTCTCCCACTGTGTATATGTGAGAGAGAAATGACATGAGACAGTGTATCTAGGGATTTCTTTCCTCCACTTTCATCCAGACAAACAATATACCGGCCCCCTCCTTGGACCCAGGGAGAGCGTAAATGGAGACGCCACCAATAATTCATGGCGACGCAGCCCATGGCATCTGACCAGCCCGGGTTTTCACGCCCCCCCTCGATGGGGTCACGCTCTTGCCTCGTCCATTTGCTTTAATTGGCCTGGGCTGAAGCTAATATCCCATCACACAAGCTGAGAGACCAGATGACCTCATCATAGTATAGCTGATGACAAGAGTATTCCAAATGTTAGCTAACAAGCAACAGACAAGAAAGCATATGGTCTGAACAGAGTTCATAGATGACTTGAATAGCAAACACCCTAGTTTGCAAAATGACTTACTACTGTATTATTAGGACGTTATTTTGTAGCATGCCAAAGACATCCATTCAATGAGTGTTCACACCAGTATAAGAGAATTTACAGTACACAAAACCAACACAGGACCAGGTCTACTTGTGTACTTGTGGATTGTCCTCTCAGTGGCGTAATTGCAACATCATGTCCTATATAGAACCTGTAAAGTTCTTGAAGTTAGCAGAATGTTCTGCAGATGTTTCCATGTAACGTTACCAAAATCAGGAATCTGCTAACTTTATGTGGACGTCCCAGAAGTGTTGCTAATCTGTATATAGTGGCTAGCTAAATTGCAAATGATCTGGTAGCATGTGAGATAGCTGACAGAAAGCACACATAATGCTAAACAAACATGACTTTTAGCTAACCTCATATTTCATTACACAATC
Source organism: Pangasianodon gigas (assembly GCA_022758105.1). Classification (NCBI taxonomy): domain Eukaryota; kingdom Metazoa; phylum Chordata; class Actinopteri; order Siluriformes; family Pangasiidae; genus Pangasianodon; species Pangasianodon gigas. Next base: position 17,164,091 of record CM040477.1, read on the forward strand.
TTTTGAAAATTAACTACATTTGTAAAATAACTCGGTCACAGCCATTTCCCTATGTTGATGTATGCTCAAATCTTATTATGGGAAATTAACATGATGCCTCAGTCACTGAAAAATCGTGTTAAAATGGATTCTAGCTTTTTTGGACATCTCAGAAAGGGCAGTTTTCTAGACATTAATTCTAGCATTTGAGACATGAAATTGTAAGTTTAGAAGTCTCCAGCAACACCATAATCTCCCCTCATTTTGTTTTCTGTCAGTCCTGGGCTAAATATTATTTTAAAGGCTTTTAAAATGATCCTGCTGCAAAAAAAGAAAAAAAAAGAAAAAGGAAATCTGTTGGTTCCTCGTAGTATTGTAATGGTTGTAATGAATAAAAATGTCCAGATTTCCAGAAGTTTCCTGCTATTATAGCTATCAACTCCTCCTTCTTCTTCTTCTTGTTAAAAAAAAGATAACTGGGCACTGTATGATTGGTCAGTATGTTGTCGGTCAACATTTTTCCCAGATATGATGTAGTCAATGAAGTATTGTCTTAAATCTCGCTCCCACCCAGCACCTGTGAACTTGTCTAGTGTTCTGTCTCATTTTAGGAGCCCTGGAGAGAAAGGGTTGGTGCAGCCATCAGCCAAGCTAATCCAAAGCGGTTTAAAACACTCTGGTTTCATCTAATCTTTTTTCCGCTTAGACCCCGAGCCTGAAACCTCGTCCATGATAGGAATGGACAAATACAAGGTCTCTCTCTTGCCGCAGCTATGAAAGGCCACTGTGTGTTCTGGGGATTAAGAGCTTTCCCCCCTCCCCTCCTCTTCTCTTTCTCATTTTGACCAAAAAGGATAAAGATTGAAAAAAAGACATGTCTGTTTAGGATACTCAGTGTTTCGACATTGCAAGGGGCTCAGCAGGTTCATGTCTCCTCTTTTGTTAGTTTCTGAAAGGGAAGAATTAGGGACAAAGCTCCCAAGTCACTATATGTCACTAAAATAGTCACTAAAATTGTATTAGTATGAATAATAATTATTGACTGATGAATAATAACTATGACTGCTGACAACTGGAGTGTTTTAGTTGTGTATATGGATCATTTACAGTATATGTAACATTCACTTTTTAATTTATTGTTTAGATGTAATTTTTTTTTTTTTACATTTGCATTTTTATAACTATAACATCGGTTTGAAAAGAATTTGATTGTTAAACAGCTATAACAAATCCTTAGTTTCATGCTTCGCAGAAACAAACGCGATGAAATAAAACCCAGGCACTATCGAGGGCGTCATTGCTCCGCTAAAGGGGGTCCTTCAGGCTCACTGTCGCGTGTTGATTACGTCACCGGCGGCAAATCTGTATCAGGTTGGTTCCTGTTCTCAATTTTAAGGCTGGCCAGCGTTTGTTTTTCAAATATTTCGAAAGCCGTACCTATATAAGGGAAGATACAGCATCGTAATCATGTCTGTATTTTATAAAATTGTTCTGAGGTTTTGTTTGTCCTCGGTAGAAAAGGAGAAATGAGGATGCAGCGTTATTTATTTCTCGGTTTTGGGTTGAATCCCAAACGGCTCCTTGATCACTATGTAGCTGGCTATGTGTGAAATTGGTCTCCATTTGGGATTCACTCATTCCCAGTTTGATTTCTTCCTGCATTATAAGCCAAGTTCTCACACAACGTTATAATATAAAATAATCACCCAAAAAAATGGTTTTGACAATAAAGTTGAAAGTGCAAAAGTTTATTTTTCATTTTATTCTAAGTATTCTGCATCATGACCTCTAAACATACACCAAGAGCTGCAGAAAATATTTTTGAAACTAGCCAAAAAGCAAAAAGTTTCATGAAACTTTCTTTCCAGATCTGATTTTTTTAAAAAAAAGGGCAGTGCATGAGATCCAGAAGAACAGGAAAATTTCACCTGAGAGGACCCAAAAGCTGTTCAGAGCTGTGACAGCTGCTGGTGGTATTAGACACGAGGATTAAAAGCTTAAATCTGTCAATTGCTTGTCAGTTAAAGTAATAGAGTTGAGCAATGCGTTATATCATCAATGTAATAATAAGAATAATGGGAGGCAAATTATTACACACACACACACACACACACACACACACTTAAATGCAGATCGGCAAGCGTTTCGAGTCCATAATGTTCCACTGCGTTCATGCCGTGTTTAAACTAAACTGTTGTATGTTTATCTACTATCTACTTTTAGTTTCTCCTCAAAAGACATTTTGGGGAAAAACACTGATCGAGTAAATAATCTGCCTTGTTCATGACTGTATTTCTCATGCGCCTTCTCAATCACTGCTGATAACATGTGCTGATCTTCTGTGGGATCAGAGCAGACGGACTAGCCTTCGCGCCCCACCCTCATCAGTGAGCCTTGGGCACCCGTGACCCTGTCGCCAGTTCACCGGTTGTCCTTCCTTGGACCACTTTTGGTAGGTACTAACCACTGCATACCAGGAACACCCTACAAGACGTGCTGTTTTGGAGATGATCAGACCCAGTCGTCTAGCCATCACAATTTGGCCCTTTTCAAAGTCACTCAGATCCTTACGCTTGCCCATTTTTCCTGCTTCCAACACATCAACTTCGAGAACTGACTGTTCATCCCACCCCTTGACAGGTGCCATTGTAACAAGATAATCAGTGTTATTCACTTCACCTGTCAGTGGTTTTAACCACTGCACACAATTGTATGTTGCATTACAGTTTCCCTTCACTGGAACTAAGAGGCCCAAACCTGTTCCAGCATGACAATGCCCCTGTGCACAAAGTGAGCTCCATGAAGACATGGTGTGTGAAGGTTGGAGTGGAAGAACTCGAGTGTCCTGCACAGAGCCCTAACCTCAACCCCACTGAACACCTTTGGGATGAACTGGAACACCGACTGCACCCCAGATCTCCTCACCAACTGTAACATCAGCGCCCGACCTCACTAATGCTCTTGTAGCTGAACGAACACAAATCCCCACAGCCACGCTCCAAAATCTAGTGGAAAGCCTTCCCAGAAGAGTGGAGCTTATTATAACAGCAAAGGAGGAATAAATCTGGAATGGGATGTTCAACAAACACATATGGGTGTGATGGTCAGGTGTCCACATACTTTTGGCCATATAGTGTATCAGGACAAATGGAGATCAAATCTAGTGGGCGTGTGTCTCTGTGTAATCAGATGACACGACTGTCACTGATGAACTGCATGAATCTACAGTCTGGGCTAGAAAGAAATCAGCCATTTAAGACATTTGTCGAGCAAAAAAATCAGATATCAAAAATGAAACCTTATATTGATGTGTTTTTTTATCTTTGAAACACAGGTGGCTTAGCACTGAGAGCATATTTATACCAGGATATAAAAGAAGACAAAGGGTGGAGAAGTTATTGAAGAATATTTCTACTACAAACCGGTCATATGTGTGTATTTAGTTGTGAGCTGCTGATTACACAGTATTTGATTGATTGCATTAAGAGGTAACACTAGAGGAAAGTAGTTGTTCTTGTGTCTTGTGGTTTTCTTGGGAAATGCTATCTGTATGAAGAGGATTAGCGCTGATTGATTTTACTTACATGTTTCCTGGTGCAGGTTCTGGAAGGTGGGAAGGTTACGAGGATCCTCGCTGCTGATTGGATGAACACCACACTGGTATTACACTGACTGAGGTAGACTCGGGATTTTATCATTAGCTATTTTTATTCAGAGGAAATAATAAGGACTTTCATGCATGCATTGTTTTAACTGATCTCTAAAGTGTTGCTTGTATCTTATTCTGCTTTTCATTCAGCTGTCCTAAGTGTGTGTTATTTTACGAACCAATATTTCAGTAATAGCAAGCTAATTTAAGCCTTTAAAATTAGTCTTCATCAATGTTCCTCAGTCCTCCTCCTCCTCTTCTGTTTTTTTTAGCACTTCCTGTTCATTAATGCACTTATTAAACTTCATGAAGTGATTGTTAAAGAGCTGATAATTTGAGTGAGGTGTATCAGAGCAGATAAAACAGGACTGCAAAACATAGATCTGCTGTTTACTTAACTCAAATCGTATACTTACACTGTCTTGCATAAGTATATACCCCCCTTTTAAACTTTTTGACAATTTGTAGCGTTATAACCTGGAACTGAAATGGACTTAGTTGGAACATGTCATGAATCTACAGAAAACAACCCATAAGAGTGAACCGAGAAGAAAAATCAATGTAACTTGTAAAATTATTTACAAATACAAAATATAGATATGTTTTTTGTCATTACATAAGTATTCACCTCCACCCTGTTGCTGTGAAACACATAAATTAGTTCTGGTGTAACCAGTTGCTATCAGAAGTCACATGATTAATTGAAAGGAGTCAGCTGGTGTGCAATTAAAATGTCTCAGTATACATACAAACACATGTTCCTGGAAGAATCCAGAGTCTGTTAGACACCATAGCTAAACAAATAGCATCATGAAGACCAAGGAATAGTACCAATCAGGGTTTGCTTATAAAAACATATCACCATTTACATACGTTATTTAAAAAATAATGAAAAGAAAGAATATGAGGCAACCACGACTAAAAGTCAGTGACCGGGTAAAGACAGGATTAGTCAGATAAGCAACAGTGAGGTCAAAGGTAACTCTCAGCATCATACTACCACCACCATGCTTCACAGTTTTGTTCTCTTCGGACCAGAGAACATTTTATCCCCATGTTTGCTGAGTCTCCAACGTGTATGATTTCATAAAGCCCACTCTTCCATGAAGCCCAGGTTTTTTTTTTATAGTGTCCAGCTTATGGTTGTCCTGTGAACATCATCTCACATCTGAGCTGTGGATCTCTCCAGCTCGTTCACTGTTTGTGTGCACGTGCGAGTGTGTGTGTGTGTGATGGAGTGGACAATCGCTTGTCCTCATCAGTCCGCCCCTGAACACACCTGGGGAAGGAAACGGGTGACAATGCTAACAGATAAGAGCACACTACCTGCTGCTCCCTTTGTTAACCACGGTCACTAAGACCTCTTAAATCAGTGACAAAGTGTTCAATCAACACACACACACACACACACACACACACATGGGCCTTATCTCGTCCAGCCTTGGCACTGCATTCACGCCATTGGCAGGAACAATGCAGACTCTTCCCCCTGACTGACGGGGGTGTGTGTGGGCACTTCACTCCATCTGTCTACCACAGAGATGTTTTTCCAGTCCACACACACCAGCATTCAGACCCTTACAATATAGGGTGTGTGTCCGTCTCACTTCCTGCTCTGTTTGTTTAACTCGACTTTATAATAGCGCTGCGTCTCCATCCTCCATGTTTGTTTCCTCCACTCGAGGATTTGACCTTATTTATTTTTTCAAACAGGTGAAGTGGGGTCTAAACAGCCTATCAGTTTTACACAAACACACACACACACACACCCTTCTTCCCTCCCATAGTCAAGTGGAAACGGCCACCGAGCGAGAATGAGAGAGGAAACACAAGATAAGCGTGTTTCGATAAAGAGAAGAATGAAGGAATGCCTGAGAGCTGAGGTATGATCTCATTAGGAAGGGCAGGAACACCAGCTGCAGCTCCGAGAACGACACATCACCATCACCATTGACCTTTATCCATCTTTTATTCTACCGCTCCCTCCAAAACCCTATATTTATATATTTATACTGAGCATGCTTTCATTCTTTTTCTTACCATGCAGAAGAGGCACTTCAGCAGCATCACTCATCACTGCACACTTTTTTTTTTTTTAAAGATATTTTATAAAATTTATCCACAATTCATAGATTTTTTGGGGGGGGGGGTTTGTTTATTTAATGCATTACATCAGGGTTGTGATAGGGGTTAGGGGTTATCGTGATCTTTAAATATCATAATATTTAGGTTTGCTGAGGTTTATCGCCAAACAAAGCACCCACATTATGGAAAAAAAAAGTTTACAAAATTAAAGTACGGAAGAAAAGCAGAAAAAATTAAACAATTTGCACCAAAATGGTTTTTCACACATGCTCAGTTGCCAGACGAGTGTCTTATCATGTTACTGTGTGGCAATATTGATAACTTGATATCATATCGTCCAGTCCTACATTAGACATCAAGCACAAAAGCTGCTTGTGATCATTTTGTGTTTTTTAATGGCACCCTTCTTTTTAGGAAGGGGTTTTAACTCACCTCTGAATATTTTACACATTTTAATTTAATTTATTCATTAATTAGACATTTATGATTATACTGAATCACAAAATCTGTCTATTGATTTATCTATCTACTCATTAATATGCAGATCTGTGTTCCATTGATGCGCTCTCCCCTTTTTAAACATCCAGAAGCGCAAAGTTTATATCTTTATCTATCCACAATTTATTCTCATTTCTTCATCTAAAAGAAATTTTTCATCCACAGTGACTAAAAAAGGAGGGAGAAACCCCTAACCTTGCAGCACTCAGCTCCCCACTGACATTTTTTATTACAACTTTTATTTAGTCATGATTTTTTAAATTTGACTTTTTGACATGAAGGAATAATCACTTACAGGAAGCTTTATTTTCAAAAAATAAAATGTACTGTGTATTTCATTAAAAAAAAAAAAGATTTTATCAAAAATAAACACCAATACAGATTTTAGGAAAAAAAAATACACCTTTACCAGATACTACTGAAATACGTTGTTCCATATCGTCCAGAAATACGCAGAAGCATATGTTGGCACTCATCGCTTCTTTATTTATGCAAAAAGCGACATGTGAGTTCACCTCTGACCTTCATACACCTTTTAACTGATTGGTCTTTGAGATTTTATGATTCTGGAGATTAATACCTTTTAGATATTATCAGCTGAGGTACTGATCTTGCTGCTGACTTTTTTTAACCGTTATGTAATTATTTTTATTATATTCTCAATTTTTGTTGCAGCAGTGGAACTCATTTTGGATGAAAATCTCATGTACAAATTGTTCTCCTTAGCTCCAATGGAGTCAATTATCCAGGATGTGTTTCTTTCTTTAGATCAGTACTAAAGCTACAAGGCTCATGCAGCTAATGTGTAAGAGAATCTCACATCTACTAGTTCAGCATCAGGCTTTAGGAACCACACGTCTTATTCACATGCTTGTGTAAACTCAAAGGAGAGGTGGTGATGTTCAGTTTCTCAGACAGACGTATTTGTGGTTTCTGAGTCTGTATGAAATGCTGCTTTGTATAAAATTGGATAAAATGATGTCACAGAGCTACAAACAGTCGAATCCCTTCAGTCTGGTGTCAGTTTCCACAGGCGTCAGACTCAGAAAGGAGGCGTGGCCTCAAGTTTAAACGTGGATTCAGATGATGATAAAGTTCAGATTTTTTGAAAATACATATTCATTCTGCTGTTTTACAGAGATGCCTCTGATCTGGTGCACAGGATCAGTAGCAGGCCGAAACCAGCAAAAACTGGTGGAGAAAAAAAGATTGAATTTAATCCAATCCTGTAACCAATGGAAATGTTTAGAAATGTGGAAATGTGAAGAGACTTGATTGTATTTTTTGTTAGGATTGATTTCTTTATATTCATGCTTTATTATATTTGCTGTGCAAGTGAAAGAGTTTAACCGAAGTTTTCCTGCATTTTTTTAAGTCAGGTGTGTCAAAAAAAATTAAAAATATTTTTTTAACAAGGTACTCAAGGTTTCAGTATTGGTGTCACTATCAGAAAAGAAAAAGTAGTGTCGTGCCATC
>CM040477.1:17171877-17188812 GCA_022758105.1 Pangasianodon gigas
GACGCCAAACCGGTAGCCGTGTGGAGTGCGACGCCAAACCGGTAGCCGTGAGGAGTACGACGCCAAACCGGTAGCAGTGAGGAGCGGACCTGTTCAGCTTTATTAATTCCTCCACTACGTTTTGCATTTCCATAATCTCCCGGATCTGGGCGGCTTATTTATGAATGGCGGGGTATGACAGGCGAGGAGGTGACGTTCCCTCCCTCCATCCCTCCATCCCGACTCTGAACGAGGGAAGGAATGCGTCCGTGATCTTTTGAAGACCCACGTTAAAACGAGCGCCCCTCCTCCCCCTCAGATCCGCTGTAAGGGGGCGATGGTAGCGTGCGTTTGATCTGAAGGTCGCCAGCCCCTCGCCGGTGTTGAGAGATACCTGGCTGGCAGGCCTCGTCCTCATTTAATAACGCACAGAGGGAAGAAGGGAACTGGCTCTCTCATAATTAGGGCCTAATTACCAAGCAGGTGTTGAGAGACGGCTTGAGACGAGACAAACTGCCTTTATCCACAGACTTAGAGTCAGATTACTGGAGCTGTCTTATCTGTTCCACAGAGAGAGGAGAGAACCTCAATATTCCCTCGCTGGCTTTCTTTTCGTCCACTAGCTCCATACACCATCCCTCCATCCTCCATCAGATGGGACAGACATAGGAGGAGTGGAACTTTATTAGTCTTTTTTCTTTCTTTCTTTCTTTATGATGGAAAGCTTAATTGCCGGCTCTTTGGACAGACCTGCAGATTATTGATATTGTTATTAAACCTACTACAGATTGTGATCCAGCAGGTTTGTGGAATGTCCACTGAAACATTAGAGTTATACCTTTAATGATTAAAATTACATCCTTCGAGGTTCTTGAAGAGATTACAGCAATACAGTAGTGCTGCCTTAAAAAAAAGTTTGATATTTAAAATTTTTTTTTGTTTATATTTAAAAATAAATTAACACTGAAAAGGAGGAAATATTTTAAAAAATCTATACAAATTTAAACATTTTACAATTTTAAAGATTACGTAAAAAAAATTAAGATCAAATCAGCTGTTTCAGTCAGTTTATAATTATTTAAAAAGAAAATATTAGGTGATGTCATTTAATAACCTGGACTTAATATTATTAACTTTCTCTCATTTTCTGTCTCTGATAAATCTTGTACATTTGCTGTGTTCAGGAAGCGGTCTATAAGAGCGATTAATCTGGGTTTATTTTAACTTCGCCCATTTATTTTTAAATGTATTTTTATTTTATACTTTTCCCCTTCACTACATTCCACACTATATTTTCAGATTTTGGAGTTATTGGGTTCTCTACTTTTTTTTTGTCAAAAATTAGATAATGAGTTATTTGCATGCCACTGTGAGAGGTTTTACACTAAGATATTGCTTAAATATATTTTCAAAAGTTGCTACAGTCTGCTACAGAATTGTTGGAAAGAACCTTGTAATTTCGAGAGCTTAATTTGTCGAGGCTGCGTGTCTCCATTTGTCGGGGAAAAGCCTACCGGCATTAGACTCGTATTATTAATTTTATAACTACATAAAAGATAATTACAGTGGAATTAAGGAATTAAGTGGGAGAATCTGTCAAGCTAATTTTACTTTGATGAGAAATAAATAACCTGTACGATGTTAAGGTGGCATTCATCTCAGGGGGAAGTGTAGAAGTTCTACCCTTACTTTTACTGGCAGGAAGTGGACTGTACCACTTTTGTGTGGAGGGGAGGGGCTTGAGTCCACTTTCTGCCAACAGAAATACTTTTACGTGTCCTATTTGGATGATTAGTTCCATTTAGTTTTATTTAGTGGCCAAATTGTAACCTAGCTTATTTTTGTTCCTGAAGATAACCTCAAAGATGGTCCTTAAAGTACCTAAATGATGATGCTTTGCAGTTATGTTTCTTTAAGGTACAGAAGAAGAAATCTTGAAGGAACTACACCAATTAAGTAGCTTTTTCTGAGAGTGCAGTTAAGGTTTTTATGGTAGTCGTGCCACTCCAGCAGATACGGTACTTGGGTACTTGACTGGTTTTTTTTAGCGTTGTCTCCAGCTTGATTCTGTAGAAATATATACCTGTAAAACCTGCTGATGAAGAATGTTACTCTGCTCATATGTCTCTATGTTAAGCTAGATCTTCCATAAGCTTTAAAGCAGTGTGACAAAGTACAGTATCATTACATTGGCAATAACGTTGGTCATCCCATTAAAGTGCTCAAATGCAATGCAAAAATTAGCATGATCATATTAGAGATCACACTTTATTATTTTCACAATATTTTCCCGGCATGGCAGAAGGAGTAAGATCAGGACTCTTGCAGAGGTTTAGGAAACAATATAGTAGTGTTAATTTACAGCAACTGTAATTGGATAAAAACTAAGCTAGATGACTTCACGTTACATAAAACAAAAATGTTTTGTAAGAGAAAAATACCTCAGGCATTGTGGATTATAGAATAAAGTGATGTGTATGTGTTGTTTGTTTGTTTGTTTGTTTGTTTGTTTGTTTTTAAGCAGACTGAATTTAGGGGTGTGTCCTATAGAGTTGAAAAATATGTTGTCCAGAAAATTGGCCAGTGTTTATTACGGCAAGTGTTTTTCAAAGAGTGCAGCTGGCTTCAGCAAATAAAGTGAAAGTAATGTTAGGTCAGGGTTAAATGTTAAAAAAAATAGATATTGTGCTTAACCAAATACAATTTGGTGATTTTTTTTAATTGCTTGTCTTGGCAACTTTGTCATAATTATTGAAGTATATTTTGTGCGTACAATGGTTACATTACATCAGAGACAACTTTAGACTGATAATAAAAATATTACTCTGCCTACATAAATAACAGCACCTGATAGGTAAATATTAATTGTTATGTAAGGAATAAAACAGTTTGTGTGGTTGTGCGGTTTGTTCCCGCGAAAGTGCAGCAATCGGATGCGAGAGTTCAGTGCTGTGGTCTACATATTTTAAATACAGATTTCTTTTTGACTCCTATGTAGGCAGCATTTTTGGGGGGTTTGTTCTTCTTTCTTGCACAGCCACTCGTTTGTTTGTTTTGTGGCCTTTTCACGTTTTTGTGAACAATTGGAGGGTTTTGCCAAAACGAGATTGAGTGACAGCTTGTCATGAGCTTGTTTTGATAGTTTGGGGTTTGTACACAGTGTGTGTTCCTTCGTTTGAGTTGATAACCACGAGTGCACTATTGTGCAAACAAGCAGCCTTAAACTGCTGACTTTGGCTTACTGAGATTGAGGAGAGCGACGTGAGCGAGCAGCACATTCCAGAAATAGACTAAAGTCTCACCAATGTTGAGGACAAGCAGGTCGTCACCTTGACTGAATATTAATAAACACAAGCATAGTTACAAATTATTCACATACAAGGAATTTGATTTGGAAATTTCTTACAGTGACAGAGATGGTGGCTGCATGGTTACTGATGAAATAGGAATCATGATTTGATTTTATTTATTTATTTATTTATTTTTGCTTAGAATTGAAATCAATATTCGTCCTTATGATTCTTTGATAAATGGAAAAAACCATTAGGAATAAAACACTTCATGTCGTAATAATAATTAACAGTGAGGTGGTGTGATGAAGCAGAGTTCCTGTTACCACCCTGATGTAGATTATTTTCCTATATCGGCACGTCCCAAAGTGTTTTATTCCTCTTGTACCGCAGAAATTTGCCAACAGTTACAAGTGTTTATTATTTAACATAGGACAAATCATACTTTTTATTTATTTATAGTTAACTTGAATCTTGTGGAACGTCCATGAAACTAGTTCTCACTTATTTTATAGCAGGAGTAAACAGTCGTTCCCTCACCAGCATCTCGTTTAATCACTCTCTTAAATTTAATAAGAAAAAACGCAGCAACAATAACGTATTAGCATGAGTGCATTTATTCGAAATCAGATTTGAGAATCTACAAACGATCTGGTGAAAATAATAATAATCATTATTTTAACCATTATTATTTATTCTCTCTCATGCTAATATTAGCATTCATTGTATCTCTCTCTCTCTCTCTCTCTCTCTTTTTTCCATCCTCCTGGAAGAAAGTTGTGATGTGTTCACTGATAGAGTGTATGCTTTTTTCCAGCGCCTCCGCGTATCAGGAGCCACACAATAAGGGCGCCTTAATCCATCCTTAAAGCCAGCCAAATCCGCCCTGTCATACAAACTCCCTCCTCTCGCAACACGCACACTCCGCCGCCTCGACACAAAGCTCAGCTCTTTGGCAAATGGATGCTAAAAGGAAAAAAAAAAAAAAGATGAGGCAACTGTTGCCAGGTTTTTTTCCCCCCTTTTTTTGATTCAGTACAGGAGAAGTGCCGATGGCACTTCAAACGACTTGAGCGTGGGCACGGCCAAAGAAAACATCAGAAAAGGTTTTTTTTTTTTTTTAAGCAGCAGCAGGCGAGGATCTGTACAGTGTGTGAATGACGCAGTGTTGTGTTCAGTTAACCTAAAAAGCGCTCTCTGGAAGGGAGATTTAATTTCACCCCAAGTCTCTGAACCCACTCAGAATCCTTAAACGGGCTCCAGAGAGGTTGCACTCCGATCATCATGGCTTCTAATTTCAGACTACACACACACACACACACACACAGACACATTCTTGTATTGTGGTACTTGTAGACCACAGTGTTCTTATAAACACAGTAATGCATGAGGTCACACACACCAAATGGGCCAAAGCTGAACTAACAGTTTTCAATGCATTTCCCTTATTTTTGTCTTTACAACATTTTAGGTCCTTGTAAAATTGGTGTGTGAACATGTCCCCTTTAAAAAGATTCATTCAAACTTATACTGACAGTTGTGTTATTTAGTCTCATAAACTCATTAATTTGACAAAACACCCCCACACACACACATGCATGCACGCCAACTTCACAAATCACACAAAGCTAAAACTAGTGTTACATTTCTCGTATGAGGACCAGGATTGTTGCATCCATTACTCCTTTTTGGTCCCCACAAAGGTGGTTTGTGTGTAAGCAAGTCCCCATACAGTAATGAATACAAATTCATTAACACACATAAATCCTGAGCCCTTTTAGTAAGTTTGGCTTTTGGTTTCCGGAGGTGTATTTTGCATGTAAGTGTGTAAATTTGTGTGTGTTCAGACACATGCACACCTCATGGGGACTAAAGATGTGATGGTGGTAAAAATCATGGTCCTTAATATATATGAAGAGAACTTATGGTCCCTATAAGTACCATGTTACCTCTGTGTGTATGTGTGTGTGTGTGTTTGAATTAATCTATTAATGGCATCTTTATCCTGTTCACATACTATCTTTGTGGCGACCAAAGGAACATTTTGGTCCCTATAAAGAAAATGCATAAAAATTTGTAGTGAAGACTGTGCTTAGAAACTTTACATCTGTTTCAGCTTTGGTGTATTCACTGTGTGTTTTTGTCACATTACTGTACCTATGAGACCATGTGATTTTCATAAGTACTGCAGTACAAGTGTCTCGGTCAGTTTAATAGTCTCAACATGGGGATAGAATATGTTGTTGGAACAAAAATCCTGGTCCTCATACAAACACCCCATTTTTGGTGTTTGTAACTTAAGATGGCAGTGTTTTCTGTCACATTATCATTCCTATGAGACAATATGGTCCCTAAAAGTGTTTGTGTAGCATACAAACGACCTTAATGCTGTTTACAAAGACTACAGACAAGTTTGAGTCTCTGATTGTAGTATTCTCTTTAAGACACTGGGGACATTGTGGACAAAAATCCTGCTCCCTGTAAGTGAAATTTTATTTTATCTAAACCTGTGTGTGTATGTTCTCATGTTACAGTACTTATGAGAACCTGTGGTCCCCACAACTGCTGCAATACAACTCTGTGTGTCTGTGTTTCTTTTTCATGTGAACCAAAGACATTGTTGGAACAAAAATCCGGGTCCTCATAAATTATATACATTAAAATATATATGAGCCTCTTTGATGTGTGTAACTTTGTAACACGGGTATCATTTGTAATGTATGTTTACTGCACTTATGGGACTATGCGGTCCCCAAAAGTACCACAATATGTGTGTTTGTGTTTGTGTAGTATATAAAGAACCCTAATGCTCTTTATGGAGATGGTGTGTCTCATTGTATTAGCCTCTTTATGGGGACCTTGACAAAATTCCTGCTCCCTATAAGCAAAATGCATTAAAATGTGTATGAGAAGACTGTAATCAGGAGTATTTTATCTAAACCTATTTGTGTGTGTATTTTGTCTTGTTACTGTGCTTGACCTAATGTGGTCCCCACAAGTGCTGCAATACCAATATGTGTGTCAATGCTTGTAATAATCTCTATATAGGACCCAGAGACATTGTTGAAACAAAAACCCTGTTATGTGTCCATTCATAAGGAAAATACAATAAAACATAACAGGCTTTTTTGATGTGTGTAATGTTAGTGTGTTTTCTATAACATTACTGTATTTATGAGACCATGTGGTCTATAAGTATGTGTGTGTTTACTACAAGTGTGTATGTGTGTACAAATACAAATATTACGTGTGTATATGTGATTGTAATCATCTCTTCATGGGGACCAAAGAGGTTATTGGGGACAAAAACCCTAATCCTTATAAAGGGAAATGTATTGGAATGTGTGGATGAAGCTGTAATTGGAATTAATTTAAACCTATTTGTGTGTAACTTCTAAGATGTGTGTATTTTGTCATGTTAATGTGATTGAGACCATGCAGGCCCTACAAGTACCACAATACAATAGAATCTGTGTGTGTGTTTTAATTAAACTCTTTTACCTCCCTTATGGGTATCAAAGGCATTATGGGATCCTTATATGGGAAATGCATTGAAACATGTTAGGAGTTTGCACTATTTGGTTTGTCTGACTTCTGAAGTCTGTACATATGGTCTTTGAAACCATACGGTCTCCACAAGTGCACAGTGCAAGTGTGTGGTCGTCTTCATATTTATTACTTTATGAGGACTGAATGTGTGATGGGGACAAAAATTCTGGTCCTCATAAGGGAAATAATACTGAAGCATGTACAGAAGTCTCATGCTGAAGTGCCGGGTAGTACCAGGTAGGATATAGGAGAATGCTGGAGTGCTTGGCTCTTAATTAGGAAGGTAGAGCAGAAAGTAGGCTCCGCTTGACAGGTTAACACGCACAATTTAACCACTAACCTCCCGAAATGAGCGCCAGCGAAATAGCAGCGGCTCCGGTTTCAGGGACAGGGCCAAGGGTGATCGAGAATCAGACGCCACAAAGAGGGATCTTCATTAACTTTCCTGATCTGTATCTAAAATCTCGCCTATATTGGATGCCACTCAAGAAGAAAGCTACCATTCTGTCTCTGTCTTTGTTCTTTCTCCTTTTTTTCACTCGTGCCTCATGCCAGGTCCACTTAATTTCTTTACAAGCCATCACAAAAAGAAAATTCGTGAGCAGATGTGCTGTTGTTTTTTTGACACACGCTTTCCGTCTGCATTAGTGTTGTGATTGGCTGTGAAAAGTGCCGCTGGTCACAAAGGTAGAGTCTCGGCCTGTTTACAGTAATTAAGTTGTCTCGCACCGTGATTCATGACACATTGAGTAAGAGCTGTTATCACGTAGAAGGCAAAAGAAAAAGGCCCGTACAGCTTTCTTCCTCCTTAAACCCTGGCTGGCTTTATTTTTATTTACAGTTTTGTCTGAATCCTCAGGCACTAAGCCAGTCCTGTTTAAAAATGCTTAAATGATTAGCAATCAGAACAGGCTACCTTTTCTGCGCAGGAAAAAGGGCAATTTAAAAGCTAAACTGCTCCAGTTTGTTTGTGTAAGCGCAGATGAAGACAAATGTAACAACTCGTTAAAGCTGTATTAATGGGGAATGGATGAGCGAACACTTCTGGTGCTAATACTTCAAATTGTAAATGACTGATTTTATTTATTTTTTTTATTTCCCCTTTTCTGTATTAATCAGGAGATTGAACCGTAACTTGACCTTCCTCTGTATGTGTTATAATGCATTCATCTTCTGGGCTGTGTGCTTATTTTATGGAAAGGTCCTGAAAGAATGTGATGGGATTTTTTTTATTTATTTATTTTTTTGTATTGTAGTTTGCAAGCTCTGCATGCGCTGCTTCGTGGAGGTTTGGACCTGAAGATGGCTTGTCCTCCCCCAGACCCTGTGTTTACTCTGAGGGGATCGGCTGCCTCTGTTAACACACTCCACTTTCACTGCGCTGAGGCGGGACTTCCTCTGCTGTACTCAGGGTGAGTGTCTGTCAATCACAGACCGGACTGACATATTGGACAATTCTTAAAAGTTCTTAAAAGTTCTTAAAAATGTGTACTAAAAAGTCAGGTTTGATATAACAATTACAAAACTAGATAGTGTATCTTGTGATTAATATCTCTGTTTCTAATCTTAATGCTATTACCTTTTTTTGGTGCTACAGATCAGGAAAAGGTTTAGTCCACGTGTGGAACCTGAGCACCCGACGAGCTGAGAGCGTTTTAGACGGCCATTCTGGAGCTTCGGTTATCTGGGTCAGCACCATTCGCTCCACAAACACCTTCCTCAGGTAGGACAGGACCACTCCCCCTGACTCAGTTTAATGCATTGTAGTACTTTTCAGGTAAGGGGCTATTTGAGGTGAGGTGCTTCTCTTTTTTTTTGTGTGTGTATATTCAGTCATGGTCGGGATATGCAAGTGTGTGTGTGGGATTTGCACGAGGGTCGCAGCACAGTAGCACATTCGTTGCACACAGGAAGCGTCGGGTTCTGCCAGTGTTGTCTTCTGGAGGCTGATGGAAGTAAAACCCTGCTCGCACTTCCAGCGGAAAACATGGAGGAGGTGAGCATGAACAGTGACTCTTATACCTATACCAAAAAATGTATTACATTTTTTTGCAATTATGTCATCAAGTGCTTTGTTATCTACTTGTGGTCGTGAGTTGAAATTGGTGGTCTTAGAAAGGACAATGTGACGCCCCCTGATGGACGATTCAGTGCCACTGCGAGCAAAGACAGTCGTCAATAAATTTCTGGCAGTGTGAAAATTTTTTTATTAAAGTTTCAGAGTGTGAGCGTAGCTGCAATACTAGTCTAAAAGCCACGAATAGAAGAACGCAAAACTCATGGAACAGCTACAAATATGGTAGTGGCAAAACGTAAACATTTAATTAATTAATATAAAACGTCCACATTAATTAATATAACATTATCAGCCTACATGTCTGGCTCTCTGTATATAGTTTAACTCTAGGTCAGGTGCTATGAGTGGTTTGTCCAAGTTGAAATAAAATTACAGGTAAAATAACGTTTGCATATTTGCATATTTTTGCATGAACTGAGTCATACAATTTTGCAAGTCATTTTGCCTAAACCAAGAGAAAATAAAAAGTAGATGTAAATTAAATCTGACCATCAGCGATTTTTAAAGTCAGAACACTTTTTGTGTAATATTCGGTGAAGTTGTCCTTTAATAAAATATCTGCTTTACCTTTACACCTTTTTTACCTTTCCTCCTTGTAGAGTGTGGAGTATCTGAGGCTCATAATCCCTCTCTCTTTTTCTCTATCCTCACTCTTTATTCTCTCTAACTCTCTCACCTGAGGGGATGAGCTCTCGTCTTAAAGCTCTCTTTGTTTAGAAAGCGGAGGGAAACGCCGCTCCAGATGTGCTAACCTGTTAAAATATGAATTGGCTTTAACTAAGAGTCGTTTAATCGAGCCCTTAACGAGGATGTATCACGACCATCATGGCCGCCCCTGAAGCGTTGGCCTCGACCCTTCACTCATTCACTCACACCGGTCATTATGGCTTGTGGCTCTAATCAGAGTGTATACCTGTAGGTGGGAAATATATGTGCATGCCTATGTGCCTAAAGCTGTGGTGTGTGTGTGTGTGTGTGTGTGTGTGTGTGTGTGCGTTTGTGTGGTAGTACACACTGACTGTAATCACAGGTTATCTTGGGCTGATTATAAACCATATGGCTAATGGCATAAGATTTTAGCCTGTGGCTTACATACAACAATCTAACAGTTGTTGTAACATGGCTGTACAGGAAAAAAAGGCTTATTCTTCTACTGTGGTGTCTTACAACTCATTCGCTTCTGTTTAGAGCCAAAATATCAAGTCAAGACTTGATGAAGCAGAAAACAACACAGGCTTTTGGCGAACATGCTCATTTTATCGACGGCACAAAAATGTCTCAGCAGCAAAAAAAATAAATAAATCTAACAACAATTAGACAATGGTGATGTTTTGCAAATTTGCAAGCTTAAACTTAACATACACATTCTTTCACAATAAAAAGAAAAACAGGGAATGATCTTGTATTCAGTTTTTCTCTTCTGTCATAGAAAACTGGAGATCTGTAAACATAAAGATTTATTAAACTTTTTTAAAGCTGCAGTATGTAACTTTATGGGAATTCTAGACCTCTGGTTGTAATAACGAATATCACAAAAGAACATTTTTGAATATCAGGTGTTTTATGCACCACTTTTCCCACGCACAAGTCAGAAAAAGTCACGCTGAGACACCAAATTTACACCAAAGCACTGGTGAATTCTTGAAAATGACTGATCAGAGGTTGATTAATTTTCTGTAACAGAAAATTATTATTTATTTTATATTGTTTCTGTAGTAATCTGAAGTTTTCTGTAAGGAGCTGTTTATTTAACATTTAAGGAAGGAGTCTCCAGTGTCAGTGCTTTGTAACAGTCAGTACGTTTTCCGACATCTTCAGGACAGAGGAGTTTACACTTTTCGGTTTCTCAGTAACATGACAATAAAAGAGATGCTGGTGAGGGAATGATTGTGTATAACTACTATAACATAAATGATAACAAGAACCAGCTTGTTCCACATCGCTAAATGTAACTCAAAACGGATAAAAAGTTTGAAGTATTGTTTCTTAATCATTTTGCAAAAACATAATTGCTGACAAATTGCTGTGGTGTAAGAGAAATAAAACACTTTGGGACATGCTCATATAGGAAACTAATCAACTCTGTGGTTTTACAGTAACTCCGCCTTAATCACGCCAACTTGTCGTTGATTGTTTTTCTGTAAAAGTGTGACACGGCCGTTATTCCTTACTTACTGACTTAATGATGTGGCTATTTTAATTTTTTATGTAAATATTTACAAGCTACAGTTATATTAGTTGCTAGAATATTCTCTTCAAAATGTTGGGAGAATTTGCCACATGTCAAAAGCATTTTTAGCTGTTATGACCCGAACTGTAGTCACTCTGTTCTGCATTCATACAGCAGTGTAAGCTTCCTCCTTCCTCACGTCCTGTAGATAAAGGTGATGGAGCTGGCAAGTCGGACGCTGACCTGCTCTTTAATCCCAGACGATAAACACGGCATGCTGATGTGCATGAAGATGTGGCAGGTAAGATCACGTAGTTATGCACTTTCTATACACTTTCCTTACTTGTTATCAAGATTAGCCTCTTAGCTTCAGGACAAAATTAAAGATGCAAATTTCACACACTGTCACAAACATGTCTTGACTAATCAGCAACATTTGGGATAATGATTGTGTGAATGTCAATTTTGGCTGAACTATTGTTTAAAAAAGCTCCTTTCACTGTTTTTCCTCACCATCATTAGTATTATCCGGTAGACTGGTGGATCAGCAGTGAATGATTTACGATGCTGCTGTGTCCTGAACTGTGTTTCCTTGACTTTTTTTTTTAGTCTCATCTTTAGTCCAATAAGTACAGTTGCTGGAATCGTAGTGGCTTTCGGCTATAAATCAACCACTGAAGCTGTTTTACAGCCAAGAGCTCGTATTTGGCCCACTCATTAAAAAAGCCATGCAGTTTCATGCTTAATTAATATCTCTTCTTGTAATATTTATGGCTTTTCCAGCCGAGTGTGAGAAGTGAGCACGAGAGCCGGGTTGTTTGGCAGGTATTGCTCGCTGGCTTGCAGTTCTTTATTATTTTTTTTTCCTATATCCCATTTGACTTTGGTTGCCTGTATGACTTTAAGATTATCGTTCTGAAGCATCATTGGGCTGTGTACAGTTGTGCTGATATATTAGGATATTCATCACATATTAATGTGGCCGATAATCTTCACACACACTGTGTTTTAGTAGAATCCCAACAGGAGAGACATCTCTTGTGATGTTTCACAATATCATGGTGATATCAAAAAGGTATTTTGTTTTAAATGTAGAAATATATTTATTGTTTTTTTACCTTATTGCTCATCAAGTTCATATATAAATATTAGTAAAACGTCATTTAGTTATTGTTGAGGATATTAATGAACTTGTTTGTTATACATTAGTTATATTTATAATAAATGCAATAAGCAAACAATTATAAGTGTAGTAATTATTATTATTATTATTATTATTATTATTATTATTACTACTTAAACAAGGAAACTTATCTGAAAGGTTTCTGGAATAAATTTTGTCTTTTTATTAAATTATCTGTGACATTTTGTGACTTGATGCTGTTTGGATTTTAAAAGGTGGAGCTGTTAGTAATAAGGGTGGAGCTTTTGTTAATATATGGATGGATCTTATATATTATAATGTGGGTGTGGCTTAAGGTTAGGGCATATGTTATTATTGCTAGGGCTTTTGTTAATAAGAATAGGGCTTATATAAATGTGGATGGGGCTTCTGTTAATATGGACAGGGTTTAAGTTATTATGGGTGGAGCTTTTGTTCATGAGGGCAGGGCTTATATTAATAAGGGATTATATGGGATTTTATTGATAAAGGCGGGGCTTTTGTTAATAATACACCTTATACTAATATGGGTGGAGCTATTAAGTGAAAGAGAGAGAGAGACCAGAAGGAAACTGAGCGAGAAAGTGAATGTGTGTGTGAGTGTGAGTGACTGAGTGTGTGTAGGAGAGAGAGCAATAAATAGTGACGTGTGTGTGTGTGTGTGTGTGTCAGTCAGTGTCATGCCATTTTGTGGTCAGTTCTCCAGTCTGTCAGTCACCCAGAGGCTGTCTTTTTATCCTCACCATCATCCCCACTGCTTTAGATGCTAACACACACACACACAAAACACTCAACACTCTTACACACACAGGTTGTGATGGAGCCTCCATGTTGTTGATGGTGGAGCTGAAACAGATTGCTTGTTGTTCTTTAAGCTCTGTGAGTGTAACAATTGGACAGATTTAACACTATATTTAGTAACACCCTCAGTTTTCTTCAAGACACTTTTCTTTTCTTTTCTTTTTCATGCTCTGGGTTTTTCTCTGTGCCTGGCAGTGCTGCTGTGTGATTGGCTGACGGGAGGGAGTGCCAGCACATGGTTGCAGGAGCTCTGAGCCTTGGTGTGATGGTGTGATATGTCAGGTTTTCAGCACATAGCGAGAGGGTGCACTGGTGTAAAAAGAAGTAGAGGAAATGTTTCAGTACAGATATCCATCTCTACTCGGCGCCTGATGAAACCGTGACGTCAGTTCCTCTACTTCCATCACCAAGGGCTGTATTTATGTCACCATATAATGGAACTTTCTTGAGCATGAGATATCCTGTACATTGCACTTTTTATTTAAATATAGAAAGAGGAGATGGCACCTGAAGCTAAAAACTGCAGTACTTTGTGCACTGGTGGAAAAAGCTCCTGCTCCTTCGGCTCGACACTGTACGGGAACCGGTAAGGGATCAGTGTAGAATCCTGTAAGGGTTTCTTTTTTAAAGGTTCTAATTATAACCAAAGAACCCATTTGTTCTCATCTACATAGACTATGTTACTCTGTTATGTTCACACAAGCAAGCAGTGCTTTTAAACCGTTTATAGTTACATTTAATGTTGTGGAATGTCCACAAAACAAATTAGTTCCTGTTCTTACTTGCATTATAGCAGCTATAAACAGTCCTTCCTTCACTAGTCATTCAACTAGTTGTTCCACATTTCTGTCTTGAAGTTAATAAGACAAAAAAACCCAGCTTGTCAGTTTACCAAGAAACCAGAACACATAAACTCCTCTGTCCTGAAGACTTGTTACAAAGCGCTGACACTGGAGACTCCTTCCATTAATGTTACGTAAATGTCTCCTAACAGAAAACTTCACCATATGTCCATACATCCAGCGTACAAGTCCATGTGTATGAACTGTTACTGTAAAAACGACAACATATTAGAACAAGAGCATCAATATAAACCTGTGATTTATGTTACAACTACTGTCAGAGCTGCTTTTATATAAAAAAGGTGGTGTAAATTGTAATAAAATGGTAAAACGTTCTGAGTTTTCTTCCATCGTGTGAAAGTAGAGAACTGGGGAAACTACACGGATTGTTGGATTGGTCTGAAGAATTTACTGGAGACAGTCATTTGTATTAGTTACTGTAGAATTGTCATAGAATTGAGAAAATCTCAGCTTAAAACCCACTCTTGCCATGTCACTTGTTGCTCTCCCTTTTTCCTTCCTGTCTACTCCTCTCCTCTATCATTCTCTCCCCTTATTCTCCTCTCCTTATCTCTCTCTTCACTTCTCACCTCACCAATCCTTCTCTGATTAACTTCCCTCACTTCTGTATTTCTCTGTTACTTATCTCACATCTCTTCTCGTCCCCTGTCCTCTCTCTCATTGTCTTGTCTCCAGTCCTCCCTTTTCCTCCTCTTCTTCCCGGGTTCCTGGCTCTGAAGCAGCTGTTGGATGATGAATCTTCTCCTCCGGCTCGTGCCGTAATCCCACTCAGGAGCTCTTGCGCAGGCCAGGCCGCAGAGGAGATAATGAATTAGGCGTCTACCCAGGGTTCTGTGACCTCTGACCTGTGACATCATCAATCAGGGAGCTCCCACACTTGGCTGAAGTGCATGGGCCAGAGGGCAACAGACGCGAACACTTAACAACTGTCTGTGAGGCTCGCGCACTGATTTCCACTTGTTTTGTTTTTTATGTCACGCCCACGAGGGATATGTTTATATGCGACTCGTGATTCTGTCTATAATTTGTTTAGCCACGGAGGAAAAAGAGAAATATACCATCGCCCGAGAGGATGACCTTTCAGAGGGAGAGAGAAATGAATCCCCACGTTTTGGTCTGTTCACATATGGAAGGGATTTTTCATTGCCAGTGTTTTGAGGATGGAGGGTACACTACACACGGATGATTTGTAGCGCGTCCTCGGCTTTGTGGAAGTGTGGATGGAGAGCAGAGGGGCCAAAAGAAAAAAAAGAATAAGGACTATGTAGAACAGTCGCATGTGTATAATACAGAAACTAAAGTAGCAAGCAGGCATGCTGGACTTCAGCCTTGGGATTTTCTTTGCCGGTGTGGAATAAAAGTCCTCCCAAAATCAAAAACATTAGGACCAAATGTAGTAGTTTAGCAAACTATGGCTAATAAGTTCAGAAAATGATGGCGGCAAAAGTCCAGCTAGTCAACAAGCAGCATTATTATTAATTGTATGTGTGTGTTTTAGATATAGATGACTGTTACATATTGAGACCCATTTATCAATCCGAATATGAAAGGATTTCTTCATAAATGGCTTGTAAGAGCTTTTAGACAAGAAATTTGGTATTCACGAAAATTCCATAATTTCGGAAAAAAACATTCGTATCCTACTCGTGCTCCGGAGTGTGTGTAAATTTTTATGCGAAAGAAAACTAACTCATGTAAAGCTCGACTTGATCGACTTCAAATCATATAATTTGCATGGATTACTGTACTTTTTTATTTGGAATATACTGTCGAGGTTAAATTGCTTATTTTTATTACGCTCATGCTTAGTAGACGCCTTTATCCACTTATAGAAGAGCTTTGGAGTCTGGATCAAAAACACATCCTCATGCTAGTTCACTAGGTCAGGGACTAAGAGAATCATCCAGAGCATTTAGTGAAAACCAGTCATTTATATTATTGGCATTAATTAAATAGTAATATGAAAAATAAAGAAAGTGAGCCAACACAAACCCATAAATTAAGAGAAATAAAACTAATCATTTAATTATGACAGAAGAACCGGCGCTGTATAAACGGAGGACGGGTCGATCCGTCTGCGCAGAGCCGTAAGCCGTAAACAAACGCCTCAGCTGGTGGAACATTTAGGCAGGGAAAGGATGTTTAAAGACCAGTAT
Organism: Pangasianodon gigas; assembly: GCA_022758105.1. Classification (NCBI taxonomy): domain Eukaryota; kingdom Metazoa; phylum Chordata; class Actinopteri; order Siluriformes; family Pangasiidae; genus Pangasianodon; species Pangasianodon gigas. The sequence goes on from CM040477.1 coordinate 17,187,925, forward strand.
GATTTTCTGTGTTCCATCTGTGGAAGTTCTGTGTGCCATCTTCTGGTTCTGTTTGCCATCCGCATGGCATCTTCTTTTAACACTGTGCAACACTTTAGATCCAGCGCATTGGCCAAGACACTGAACACACTTTTTAAACAGCAGTTTCGCTGTGTGATGTGCTCAGTGTCCATGATCACCTCGGTGCAGAGTAGATCATTTTTTTCCTCCTCCATTTTCATGTCACACCATTTTCTTGTTACTTGACTTAATTCACACCTACTTTTCTGTCATTTTGACCTTTTCAGGTGCTGTTACACTGCTGAATCTTTTTTATTGGCGTAGAAGTGAGTCACAATAACTTCTACTTCTGCCTTTATGCCTTTTCTCTCATCATTCATTTTCATGTTTCCAGCCCTCTGCGCTTGAACTCTTGTGCAGTTGTGTGGGCGTCACTTCGTGCAAATGAGCTGTGTCGGGAACGTGTTTTTGCGCTTTGCAGGCGAACATACACACCTGAGTACAAAGAAATTCAGCGGTTGCAAAACTTTTGTAAATCTGGATTTACGTTTGTAAATCCTTTTGTAAATTTTAGTTTGGTTTAACTTAGGCAAGCATTTACACACAACTTTACTAAAAGATTAATAAATGAGTTTCAATGTGTGTATATTCATGTGTGACAGTATTTTGTGTCTGTGTTAGACAAAGAGTACTATTGCATATTATGTGTCTGTTCGTGTGTGTGTGTGTATGTGTGTGCTTATTAGATACAGATAACTATTACTTATAGTGTGTGTTCATATTTGACAGTTTTGTGTGTGTCTGTGCGTGTGTGCGCGTATTAGATACAGTTAACTATTACATGTACATGTAGTGTGTGTTCATATTTGATGGTTGTGTGTGTGTGCG
>CM040477.1:17194625-17262671 GCA_022758105.1 Pangasianodon gigas
TCTCTCTCTTTCTCTCTCTCTCTCTCTTTCTCTCTGTCGTGCTGATAAATGGCCCGTGAGAGGTAATAAAAGCATCAAACCTGAACAGGCTGCAAACCAAACCCAAAACACATCTGCAATAAAACTGTAGCAGTAGTTCTCAGTGGGAGGCGGCAATAAAGGCTAAACGGGGCGAATTGGAACGAGGCCCTGAAGAGACAAATCTAAATTCTGTCATTTCATCTTTAATGTTTATCATCAATACAGGTAATAAATTAAAATGTATGGCAGTGTAAATATTATTAATACCACAACGTAGTCGAATTCTCAAATCTGATTAGTCAGGAGGTGTTGATTAATTTTCTATGACAGTATGACTCTGTAATTCAAATCACAGGTTTATATTAATGTGTTTGTTCTAATACGTTATCGTTTCTATAGTAACAGCTCATTCGCAGGGTTTTATACGGCGGATGCTCCACATAAACGGATTAAAAAACAACACTTTGTTTTGGTGAAGTTTTCTTTAAGGAGATTTTTTTATATTAACATTTATGGAAGGAGTCTCCAGTGTCAGCGCTTTGTAACAGTCAGATGTAAAGCTGTAACTTTTTTTGACATCTTCAGGACAAAGGAGTTTACGCTTTTACAGTTTCTCAATAATATGACAAGTTTTGTCTCATTAACTGATAAAGAGAGGCTGGTGAGGGAAAGACTGCTGATAGCTGCTCTAACGTAAATAAGAACAGGAACTAACTTGTTGTAGAACGTCTGAAATACATTACGTGTCACTGCAAACAGATAGAGTAGAGCAACACTCTGGTATAAGAGCATTAAAACATTTCAGAACATGCTGTTAGTGGAAAAGAACAAACTTTGGGGTGGGGACAGTGACTCAGCTTCATCCCACCACCCCATCACTGATTATTTTCTGACACCAAGTCTTTTATTCCTTACATCATATTAGCATTGTCATGAAAATGTTGAGCAGTTATTATTACATGAAATGATGACATCAGCATAATTATGATTGAAAGCAGCCCTAATTTTATCATGATTTATTATATTCTAATATTATTTTTTTTAAGGGCACCCGTAAAAACAATTTTACCTGTGAAATGATATCTCAGTATGAAACTGTAATATCAGCACATGCCCCATGAGTGTGCCAGTAGACGTGTTGATATTAAATATTCATCTCATGTTTCTGTATCATCACGTGTCAGTATTACTTTACAGGGTGTCCCTTCTTTTGTCAAAGGCATCGTTAAACTCTGTCTGAAAAAAAATCTATATAACATAAACTAAGTCTAAACTATTAAAGGTACAAAGATTTAAACTGCTTTCAGTAAGTAAACAAATGAAATTAAAGAAATGCTAAATTAAATAATGCATTGCAATTTTTTTAAATGGCCTTTTTAAGTAAAATAACATCACTTCTTCACTACTTCATTTGCTATCTGAGGTTTTCTTCTTTGAGGCTAATATAGCTCACGGGGAATGGAAGCCTACAGCTACCAGTTTAGCACTGTGTAAAATGCATGCCTTAGTCATCACACACTCGCCTTAAAGAAATAGTTTGGTCCAGTTACACCATTTTAGATAAAATAACAGAATACAGGAAACTTTATGGCTTTATATGAATAATTCATGTGTATTTGAACAGCTAGTAAATATTGACCTTTCTCCTTTTTTTTCCCCTTCTTATTGGTTTAAAACTGCTTCTGATGGAAGCCAGGACCGTGTGTGTGTGTGTGTGTGTGTGTGTGCTGTCAAGACTTTGTTGGAAGTGATGGACTGGGAAGCGGCTCTTATCGGAGGCAGATAAATAGCGATTCGACCTTTTGGCCAATACACACTCCCTGTGGTGTTTAATGTCTGGAATGGAAAGCGGTTTCGTGTGTGTGTGTGTGTGTGTGTGTGTGTGTGAGAGAGAGAGAGAGACATGGGGTTGACTAAGAGTAATGGCGCATGCATATCACCTTGCCCGTGTGCATGTGTGAATGCAGGGAATTTTGTGTGTGTGTGTGTGTTAGTGAGTGAGATTAGGGGACTAAATAAGCCGTATCCGTCTGTATGCTATTTGAGAGAGACTCGTAGATGGACCCCAACCCCCCGGCCCCCGTCACATGGTCGGCCCTGATTTTCCAGAATGTGGCACGCTATTGACCTTTGACCCCAATCATATCAGCCCCATCAGTCCCAGTCTCCAAATACAGCAACCTCCATAAAGCCCTTCATGAGTCTGTAAAGCGTTCTGAGCTGTATGTTAAACATAAAGTGCTGTATGCATGAATACATCAGTAACCTTTAGTATAATAATAATAATAATAATAATAATAATAATAATAATAATGATGTCATTTTATATTCTGGCTACCTACACTAATAATAGTTTTATTTATTAAAAGTTTCATGTGATTATTATAGACTAACTTCATCATTTGAAAATTTACAAATTAAAAATGTAATTTAATAAAATAAATGTTAACCTTAGAACAGGCTTCATATATTAATATTAGAAATGAAATACTACTCAGAAATAGTAACATTTAGTTTCATAATAGTAACAAAAATCATAATCATAATAATCACCTTAAACTTGTATTATACTTATAATATTTACTACTTTATTTAAGTATTCATATTTAGTTATTTAAGTGTTTATAACAGCAATAACCAATTTCTTCATCAACAATCATTATTGTTGTTAATAATTATATCAAAAAATGGTAAAATACTAGTAATACAGAAAGTAGTAGTAGTATAGTGTAAGAAAATATTATGGAAGTAAATGAAAATGTTCTAAGCACACACACACACACACACCTGTCAGCTGCAGGAATAATCAGGGTGAAGCTTTCCTCATTAATGAGGTTGTTTTTGCTCACCGCGCTGATGTACTCATCATTTTTTATGTGTCTGATATGTGTGTAAGAAGCTGGGATTTTGGCAACCAGGTGTCAGGAGGCTTTAATCACAGGTTTTGCGGCAGTGTGCGCGGCACTGTGTTTCTGAATAAGCGGTGTGTGTTTCCCCCCTGCAGACGGACATGCTGCTTTCTGTCAAAGTGATGATGAGTTGTTTCAGTGTGTCAGCGTGAAGTCATCCAGCTGTGCCCAAACTCGGATAGCCTCCCCCCCCCCCAAACAAACCATCACACCTGTGCCAAGAATGCACTGTAGTGAGCATTTTTATTGGCTATCGCACATTCGCGAACACGTCTCGGGACTCAGCTGGGAATCCAAGGTTGAGACAAGAGATGGAGTTTTTGGCAAGTGTGCATGTGTGTATGAGTGTGTTTGTGTGCTAGAAAGAGATTAATATTACATACTTGTGTTCAACCCAGCTTGGAAGAAATACTTGGGCAACACTATGAATGATGGATCTTAAAGAGTGATGTATAAAAGAGTTGGAACTTCATTGCAGAAATTTTTCTAGCATTCGAGCCATGTCTCCCCGGAGAAAGGCTTTAATTAATGAGAGCTAAACAGCTTTTATTAATGAGATGAAACAATTGGTGAGTTTTCCATCTTTGGACAATGTAATTGCTCTTGGATCCATGTTTCAAAATCATCTACCATCTAGCACTTATACAAGCAGATATACACCAATGTGGACAAAAATTTTTAGGAAAAAACAAAGCTAAATTTTAGGCCACACTAAACCAAAAACCCAATTGTCAGGAAGCAGAAAGTGGTTGGATGTAAGGATATTAACAAATCCAAATCAGCAAACAAACATGAAACACACAGAGGTTGATCGATCAGATTTCCAGAACAATATAGGATAAACAAACTTGTAGTCCAGAAGATGAAGCAAAAGGTCAAAAACTCATAAAAGCAAACAGAAAATAACACTTGGAGATGCACACATGGAAATGGCAAAGATAAGAGGTGGCTAAGAGCTTTGAATACACTGGATGAAATGGGGCTAACCCGGAAACAGGTGTTGTTAGGTGAAGATGGGTGAGTTAGAATGATTGAATGTCTTTACTGGAATTGGAAGTGGAGTTGAGGTGGCTCCTGGATCCGTAATGAGTTCGGACGTGACGCGTCCTTGCGAGATCAAGTCAGGTACCAATGTGTGGAAACACTCATCGGGTGCTGTTCTTGGAAGCTCAGGTCAGATACCAATGTGGGGTAACACATATAGGATGCTGTTGCTGCAAGTACAGGTTGGGTACCAATGCGGGGTAACAGATTGTGTGCTATACTTGCAAGCGCAGGTCAGGGTGCAATGTAGAGTAACACACATCGGGTGCTGTCCTTGCAAGCACAGGTTGGATACCAAAGTAGGGGTAACACACTGGGTGCTGTCCTTGCAAGCTCAGGTTGGGTATCAGTGTGGGGTAATACTCATCACGTCCTGTCCTTGCTAGCTGAGGTCAGGTACCAACGGTGGGTAACGCATATCAAGTGCTGTCCTTGGGAGCTGAGGTCATGTACCAAGGTTGGGTACTAATGTGAGGTAACATTCACTGGGTGCCCTCCTTGAGGAAATCAGGTACAGATATGAGGTAACATTCATCGAAGTTCAGGTTGGGTACCACTGTTGGGTACCACACACTGAGTGCTGTACTTGCAAGCTAAAGTTGGGTACCAGTGTGGGTTAGTAGACGTCTGTTGCTGTCCTTGCAAAGTAGGTCAGGTACCAATGTGGGGTAGCACACATCAGGTGTACACAGATGAGGTAACAACACAGGGGACTGTAGAATGAGTATCAACACAGAATGCAGGTTAGCTATCACACTGGAGGACAAAGACTGGATAATAACACATGGGGCCAGAGATCAGGTATGCCGATTGGGTACAAACATGAGGAAACACAGAGATGGAACTGTTCCTATGTTAATAGGGGCTCAAGTTGAGAACTGACAAACAAAGTGCAGATCAGGTACCAATGTGGGGACGCAGGTTGGATGATAACACATGGGATGTCAAACGGGTAGTGAATCGGGGTATGCAAACTGGTACCGACAAAGGGGCATGGATTACGTACCAAAACAGAGGACGTAGATTGGGTAAAAACACATGGGGGTGTATTTCAGGTAGTGAAGCCGCTTTGGGAATCAATGCAGATGGGGTAATGTTTCTATTTTGTCTATATGTTTCTGATACATGGGATGCAGATCAAATAATGACATGGTGATGCTGATTGGACGGTAATAACAAGGGACACAAATCAGATAGTGAATCGGGGTATGCAAATCAGGTACCACAGTGGAGGCGTAGATTGAGTACTGACACAGGAGACACCGATCAGTTACTGACACAAGGGACGCAGGTAATGATGCAAGGAAAGCAGGACACTTATTGGACACTTAAAGGAACTTATTAACTATTTCCAATTCTCCTTGCTTTTTTTTTTTTAAATAATTTGTAAAGTACTACATTTTTTGTTTTTGTTTACTGTCTATTCAGTAGTTTTCTGATCAGAATCTTCAGCATGTTTTTTGTAGATATGATATTTTATGCTTATTTAGATTATTATGGTGTCCAAAATCCAGGTGCATCTCTGATAAAAAGGGGAAAAACTAAATGGGTGTTTACACAGTGAAATTAAATGGGAGGGTAATCTCTCTTTTCCCCACCTTTCTGCAAGTCTCTCCTTTTTTATTTTATTTATTTTCTTGTGATCTTTTTATCATCCTGGTATGTTCTCTTAATGAACTGGATGTATTTCCCTGACACAAACTACGGGAAGGAAAACAAACACAGATAGGCACATTAACCCATCATTATCAGCGCAGTAATTTGGACCAGATGGACCATTTAGAGCTAAGCATACCAGCTTTAGTGCGGAGCGATCCATCTCTCTCTCCTTCTTGCACACCCGCTCTCCTCCTCCTCTCGTCCGTGGGAGAAAGTTGCTCCTCAGATCTCAATGTTTCGCAATCCCTGATTGAGTTCCGTTCTTGATCAAGCCAACCCGATGCTGTAGGAGCCCCTGTGACCAAGGTCAAGTTTCTTTGGATATTTTTGTATGGGAATTAAGGAGAAAGGGAAATTTAATAATAACTAATGACCACCCATAATGGTAACAAGTTTTAAACATTTCAGGTTAGCTTATGTGAATTTAAATGAACTGCTAAATGCTAAGACTGCTAAAATTCCCCAATTGTGGTAATTATTAATTCCCTGATTATGGTATTATTCATTTCTACAAATTGTAAATTGACTTCTGTTCTTGATCAGGCCATCCCGATGGTGTAGGAACCTAGAGTTCTTTAATTTTCTTATGGGAGTTAAGGAGAAAGGGAAATTTCACAATAACTAATACCCACCCATAGTGGTAATATTAACTTCTGAACATTTCGGGTTGGCTTATATATACAGTACTGTGCAAAAGTCTTAGGCACATGCAAAGAAATGCTGTAGAGCAAAGATGCCTTCAAAAATAATGAAACTAAATGTTTCTACATTAAAAAAAATACTACAAAGAGCAGTAAACAGTAATAAATGAAACAAAGTCAATATTTGGTGTGACGATCCTTCACTTAAAAAAAACAAACAAAAAAAACAGTATTCTCCGGTGCAGTGTGTGCAGTTTTATAAGGAAATGAGCTGTAAGTGTTACTGAGCATCTTGCAGAAGCAGCCACAGTTCTTCTGGAGACTTTGACTGTCGACTCGCTTCTTATTTCTGCAGCGAAACCCAGCAGCCTTCATTATGTTTTTTTTGTCTGAAAAGTGTCTCTTATGGAATCTGCTGCTTTCTTTACTGACATACAAACATTTTTCTGTAACATTTAATTTTTTGTGCTGGAAAACTAATGTTTGGAATCTAAAATGTTTTTGTACTGAATCAATAATGTAGAAGTCATAAAATAAAAATCTATAACAAAGTTTGTACTAAAAAAAAAATAGGGTGCCTAAGACTTTTGCACAGTACTGTATGTATGTATTTGTCTACTATGCTATGTCTTAGCATGTGTCTGCTAAGACTATTAAATGGCTTTGAATATCAGAATAGTTTAGAATTGTTTCTCTGAATTCCTATGAATTTGTAAGTACTAAGGCCACTAAAACCTAACCATAACCACTCATACAGGCTAGATTATGCCAGTTTCTAAGAATTGTGCTAAGAACACTAGTAGTAACATTAATTATTCAGAATTTTCTGGTTGTCTTATGTGAATTTCTGAAAGTTGTTAAGTGCTAAGACTGCTAATACTCATCCACAATGTTAGACTCGGCTTTTGTGAATTTTGTTTAATTGTTAAATACTAACACCAGCGAAACTCACCCCTAACTGTAACTGTGGCAATTCTGAATATTTTATACAAATTGTATGTGTAAGTGAAAGTATATAAATTACTAAACCTCACCCATATCCATAACCTTAACTCATGCTTAACATGAATTTCTATAAAGTTGCTTAGAGTTAATGATGATTAAACACACCCATTGTGGTAACATTATTTTCATGTTCTAAAATTTAACTATGCGTTATCTTTATTTTTATGAAATGCAAAGTGTTAATACTGCTAAAAACCAAATCACAGTGCTAAAACAAACTATAGCTATTGTCTATGCTTAAAACTCTGCTTAGAAATGGCTAGGAATTTGTATTTTTGAATCATGGACTTTGGATCCTGAGCCTGTATTACCATTTATCTGAGCTGTCCCTTTTTTTTTTTTTAACCCATGCATTAAAGTGATGTTTGCTAGCGTTTCTGACACACAGTGCTTTTGCCAGTGCATTCCTCTCCTCTCTCGCTTTGGGAATACCTGGCTGCTTTATATCTTCCACATGCACGCCCGAATGGCTCTGATTTTGCGAGCAGGAGCACGAGCACGCTGACAAATCCTTCACTGTCTCCAAACACAGACGAGTCCATCAGTCTCTCCGGACAATGCTTATGAAGTCGATTTTACGCTCAGCCGTTTGATTCCAGCATCGAGACCAGATGCCTCTTGTTGAGACGCAAAACACACACACAGGCATGCAAGAACACATGCACATGTATACATTCAAAAATATATTCATTATAATTACACACAGTATGTACTTTTGCTCAACACACACCCAAAAAACCTGCAGTATTGCTACGTGTGTATTTATTTGCGCACACACACGCACACACACATCCCTACTTGCTTAATATGTATACACTATTTTTTTTGCTCTCTTATGTACCACACATATGCATACATATAAACACACATACTGTATATATTTGTGTACACAAATACATGCAGTCTTGCTACACATACACACACATACACACACAGAATTATTTACTTATACAGTGTCTCTTGCCAAAGACTACAAACACACACATATATGTGTATATAATAAATACAGATCTACACATTATAGTTGCACACTCTGGTGTGCATGTGAAGAGGTCATGCTTAAACAGATGCATGCATTTACACAGACAAAGACTTGCGTCTGCTCACTCAATAGTACACACACGTGTAGAGCATACGGCATGTGGCCGTTCGTGCAGCACGTACCTTCGTGTCTTTGCACCAGAGAGCGAGTGAAGATAATGATCTCGCTGTAATACTTTACAATATGTCACAGTGCTGCCCATTATGGAGATTTATCTGGTCTCCGAGCCGCCGTAGATCACAGAGGCTCTGTAGATTGGTAACGTTTAGCAGGCGGCCATTTCTTCCCCTTATTTATTGGGTCCCCTACGCCGCTGCCCACGGCTTTTACTGTCAAAGGCAACACTTAAAGAAATACAAAACTTCCCAATGAAAGCTTTCAGCAAAATAGCTTAGCTTTTTCTTTTGCTCTTTTGCACATTCTGTCCGTCAAAGACAGTTTAGCCAAGCCTTTTATGCTTTTTACTCCAAACCAAATAGTCATAGGAGAAACGTTTCAATGTTTAGCGGGTGATGAGTGAATCGCTGGAGTCGTGCGCAGATTTCCTCTGCCAGGTCTTTTGGGAGTCTGTCATCGCATCAGCTGATTGGTGGATCTGGTCACAGATCTTAGCTTTGTTCGGGTTTTTTTTTTTTTTTTTTAATTTATGCGTGTGAATACACAGTAATTCGAATCACTAAACAACAAGCTCATTTGTCTCACTTGTTTACTAGTCACAAAATTAAATAGTAATTGCTCTTCGCTATCCAAGACCGATTGACCCGGGCGAGGCTTGATTCATTTAGATTTTGTGTGAAAGCAAAGATTAAGGGTGTATTTCATACATTAGTTTGTGACAGAGGAGTTTCTATTCCTAATTTATTCTAATAAGTAATGGGCTAATTAGCCATTTGTACAAGCTTGGCAGGCTGCACAAGGGCTGGATCAAGACTTGAAAATAACAGCCATCGAGAATAGTTTACTTTGTTTCTTTAAATTGTTTACGTTCTAGGAGGAACACTAGCAAGACATAGACATGGCTTCAAGTGATTCTAAGGTACTGTCTATTTTACCCCTTTGTTTCTGGTGTCAACGAAGAAGTTGGTCACTACTCTGTGACTTCCACATTTGGTCTATGTTTTTATCGAAGCAAAGTACTGCGACAGCAAATCCAGTCCCCGCACAAGACTAAGAAATTCAGGGTTGAAGATTGCTCAAATACCCAACAGTGATTCTCTGGAAGTCCTAACATTTGAAACTTCCTGTCACTAAGACAGAACCTTAACCACAGTGTTACCATGGCATACAAGTATAATTCAAGCCTGCTCTTCCAATTTGGCCATTGTGATTGTTTGTAACCAGCCAAAACATCCCAGCTAACCTTGAGCTCCTTCCTTCTGGCTTCACAGATTCAGGACTCTGTGTCATTGACCAATCCTGGAGTGGCCCATCTATGTGTCCGTGGTGACGGTAAGATCGTAGCAGCAGCTGGCTGGGACGGAAGTGTGCGGATTTTCAGCTGGAAGAAGATGAAGCCACTTGCTGTCCTGCAGCACCACAAAGATTTGGTTCACAGTGTGGCCTTCTCTGACCATCCAGAGCCTTCGAAACGTCTGATGGCGGCAGGATCGAAGGATCAGCGCATCAGTCTCTGGTCTATTTACACAGAGAGCTGAGTCACGAATTAACCTTCTTCACTTCCTAGGGTGCAAAATTCGAATGTATGAATATTAAGGTTACATTGAAGCATATAAGCAGTTTTCTCCCTCTTGAAAGGTTCTTGCTAACTTGCATCGCATTACAAGAAAAGTGGGTTTTGAACAGGCTTAAAAGTTTGAGCTTGGCACACAGAAACACACAAAGCACGATGATGGATTTTATGACTGGGGTTCTTGTGCAGCCCTGTACTTCCAGCCAGAAGGATGAACAATCAATAATAATCAATTAAATAACTGAGACGTGAATGGAGTGAGTCTTTAAGAATACTTTCAGAAAACCCAGAGACCATATGCCTATTAATTCAAGCCATGTGTTCCAGCATGGCTCCCATTTCTTTGTGTTTATCTGTGGCTATTGAAGTTAACACAAGTCTCCATCTGCTCTGCACTCCAGGCCTGATCTAAATCCCAGAACACAGTGACTGAGCATCCTTCACCAAACACCATCAAACCCAAATGTTGGGATGGTCTTGTCATACCTGTGTGTGAATGTTGGAAAACATCTTGAATGTTCTTCACCATTCACACGGGTTCATTAAGCTTGGCAGTTCTTTTACTGGAACGTAAGCCAAGCCGAATGACATCTGAGTGGTGTGTAGTGGAAAATGTTAGTGTTTAATAAAGAATGTTGGGTTGATGTGTGTTGGGAGCTAGCATACAGCATTACTGCTGAAACACTTCTACATCAAGTGGCATCCTGAAAAGAACAATCTCTTGTCAGGTAATTCATTAGCCGTCTTTACCAAGCTTAAAGCTCAAAAGGTCAAACGTTTTGTTTCAATTCATCAAGTATGGTCAACTTAATACCACACAAACACAAACTGGCTGTGTTTTAATCTGTTATATTGTCAGGCGCAAAGCTGAACCGTTTTCCGTATGCAGTGTTTGCTTTCCTGCTTCAATAGATTTGTATTTGCACTCGCAAGTCGCACCTGAGCGGCTGTGCATAATTCACGGCTTGTTTTCTTAGAAACCGGTGGCGAGCTTAAACGCTGCCCTGTGGACTGACCCTGCCTGCATTCATCACACTGAGTTAATCAGTAGCGCACGGACAGGCCTGTTTGTTAGCAAGATTCATTGGGGCTGCTTAGCCAAGAAAAAAATCTGTTGAAGTGGGCAAATGAATTGTGACACTGATTGTGTTATTGTGTTTTATTACACTGAAATCTGTTCTAATTCATGAGTGAGAGTGTGAAAGATTAATCAACTTGTTTTTGAAATAAATGAGTTTTGTTTTTATTTTACTGTGTGCTGTTCTTCCACAAATTCACCAGGGCTATATTTAGGATAGCTATTACTCCTTCATGAACACACTCTCAGAAATAAAGGTACCACACAGTACTTTTCATTGTCGCTAGGGTGGTACATTTATACCTTTATCTAGGAAGCTGTATGTGGTGTATCTTTAATTAGCTTTTAGTAAAGGTTTCGAGGTACATCAGTGGTCTTTAAGATCTAATTATATACCTTAACTTATTTTGTAAAGTAAAACATGCATAGTAAAGGTACAAAACATGCAGAACATGTACCACTGATGGTACCAACCCACTGAGGTACCTTTATTTCTGAGAGTGCAGGGAACACCAAAGCATTTTTTTTCCGCCATTATCTAAATTTTCCCGCCACAAACTAAATTTCCTATGATTTTTTTTTTTTAATCTCGCTTTACTGTCATTCAAATGCCATCATTTACTTCACATGCAGCGTTCAAGTAACCATAAAATTAATAATAGTTCAAGTTCAAGTGTTTTTTTTTTTTTTTTTAAGTCACGCGGGGATTCACGCGCCTCTTCCCTCAGACGAGGTGGCGGGAAAACATCAAAATGTCGCGCGCAGTTTGGAATATCCCATCAGACTGTACCGGAAGAAGACGGGGGGTTCTTGTAGAGGAAAAATAACAGCGGGCGAGTCGCCGGCCGGAGGAAGGTGGAAGACAAAACCACCTCAATTCACTATGGACCTTCATTAAGTCGGTCCTTGTCATCTCTGGACATCCTTTCGAAGTTTCGTCCGTGACCTCTGGCCGCGACTCCCCCCCGAAATGATAATGGTTTCCTACCTCCGTCTCCTGTAGACTTTGAATCCACCCAACAAAGCCTTCCGCTATCTGTCTGTAATAAATCACATCGCCGGTGTTCATGCGCATGCGCGAAGGCGCCACGACTCTCAAACTGTACTTTATTGCCTATATAGTGCATCATTTTGTTTGTTTTGTCTGACAATAATCATATGAAACCAATGCACTACCTAGAGTTAGTGTCTAGTCAATGTACACTGGTTTTCATAAGGGTTTTTATTTTCATGACAAATGAAAATCATCATGAACTACTATTTAATATTTCAATAATTGACTGACTAAAGGTTTAAATGGACTGTTCTAGTCGCACTTCTTTTTTCTTAAAGGTTATTTTAGTTATTAGAAAGCTGAATCACTTTTAAAAGCAAGCATACACAATGACAATCTCAACCTACCTGCAATTTTAATAAAATAATAATTAAAAAAAAAAAAGTGCTGGGAATATAATAAGTTTGTTTTACACTGCAACTCTGATCAGGATCAAATTAATATATAACATCTGTGATCATTATTTTAAAACTTTATCCCTGACTGTAAAGTTTTGGAACTTCTGCTTAGAAATAATAATAATAATGATAATAATAATAATAATAATAATAATAATAATAATAATAATAAAGCACTCTGGGAAATAAAGGTCGTTGGGGTGGTATCATCAAGAGGATATGTTTTGTTCCTTAAATTATTAAGGTACCTTTAGGTACAAAACACTTTTCCTTGATGGTACCATCAAGCGCCATGGAACAGTCCTCATCTGAGAGTAAAGCCTGTATCAAAATAGTACATCATTACTGGCCACGTTTTATTTTGACATTATTAATAAGTGCTTTTTAACAGTGTAGTCATTCAAGAAGTCAATAAATGCCTCTGGCAACAAGTACCTGCCGTGCATAGTGCTAACACTTCAGCTCCTGAGGTCACAGAGGTCATTCCTCTATTGTCCTCCCACTTCAGCAAGCCTCCATTAGCAGTACAGGACAAACTGGGTATTGTGTTCAGGGCTGCTGAGGGTTAGACAGGGGGAAGAGATGAGCACTTTCATGACCCCCAAGCTAATTTTACACCTCACAAATCCCAGCTTGTGTCTCCATGAATCCCAGTAAAAAAAAAAATATATATATATATATATAAAATGTATGTATCACCGTCGTCTTGGTGATGTGTTGTTATGTGTTATGACGTGTTATTATGTGCTATTATGTGCTATTATGTGTTATGACGTGTTATCATGTGTTATTATGTGTTATGACGTGTTATTATGTGTTATGTTCGGCACAAAATGTCCGTCAGCGATGGCTAATGTGGCGTAAAATATGAGAGAAAACGGAAAATGTGATTCATAAAGCCTTTAGTCTATGAAACTCCTCATTATGTTCTTCTAAATGTGTCCGATCAGATTTAGAGCCTGTTTAATTCTGTCTAAAAAGTGTTTATAATAATAACAATAATAATAATAATAATGATAATAATAGTAATAATAATAATAACAGCAACAACAACAACAATCATCACCATCATCTTTATCTGTAAGAGACTAACATGCTTTTAGATCATTTTAGATTAAAGAAACAAAACTGTTTACAAGCTAAACATTGTTTATTAAATGTTTTGGTTTCATGGGCTATTCACGACATTTCCATACTAATCTACTGAAATCACAGATTGCTGATCTTTTAACTGTATAAATTCGGAGGTAATAGATTTTTTATAGTGAATTAATAAATTGAGAAACAAACTTTCCTTTTTTTATTGACAAATTATGCTATTCTTATTTAAGAACTTTTGAAACATATTGGTGGATATAACCATAGTACAAACTTATTATTTACTTCAATTTGGCATTTTATAAAAGCAGCAGAGATCAAAGATTTTTATTGTCGGGGGAGAAAATTATTTTTATTGTCGGGGAAGAAACAGTCTGCCGAAAAGCCTTTAACCCATTTTCCGGCGGTTTATTCGCAATAAATATTGATTTAATTTTTAATCCTGTTTGTAACCGCCCTTTAGTGATTTCTAAAAGTGGAAATAATCCCAGATTTAATCTGTAAATCGTAGTTATAGTAGTTATTGCTACACCGTTAGGTATTATTATTATTATTATTATTATTATTATTATTATTATTATTATTATTAAATTTTCAACAATTAATTAATAAATAAATAATAATTAGCCTACCAACAATGCGACTAGTTATATTTTTTAAAATTCTTCGTCTGTAGCTTTTAAAGTAGGTCCATCATGTAGTCAGCTGGAAGTCATTATTACCCGAATGTTGATGTGGTGTCTTTTTTTTTTTTTTTTTTCCGTGCTTATCCCACCACTTTTCCGGTGGGGTAACTGGTGTCCTGTGCGCTTATTTTCTGCCCATCAAAGACAGCTCGCGGAAGTATCCATGTGGCTCATATAGATATATGCACTCTGTGTGTGTGTGTGTGTGTGTGTGTGTGTGTGTGTGTGTGTGTGTGCTCACCTGCTAGCTCTGTGCTTGCATCAAGAACAAACACAGCTGTGAGCAGCCCCTAAAGGAAGAGTGCCACTGCCCAGTGTCCTCACGGGGCAAAATCATTCCCGGGAGTCCCTGTGCTCCAGACTGCTCCTTCCTGCCCTCTGATAAAACCCAGGAGGAGCTGTTCATGACTAACTCTGACCATAATAACACAAGCTATAGAGCTGCATTATAATACACTCTAATGTACTATAACACTTATACACATTAAGATGCATGTTACAGTGACATTAAACTTGCATCATAGTTAGCACAGTAAATATATTACTTTATATTACTCTATATTATTAAATAAATTACTGGTGTTCTAATAAGTGGATAATTTTTTTTAGACCTGTTTTTTTTCCTCATGAATCATAATCCCTTCTAGGTCTTACTGCTTCTCTCTGTCTGTCTGTCTGTCTGTCTGTCTGTCTGTCTGTCAGTTTACACAACCTGGATGTTTTTTTTTCTTCTTTTCTTTCCTATGAAACTGGTACCTCAAGCAAAAAAAAAAAAAAAAATTATACGAGCAATTAGTCGTCACCCAAATTGCTGGAAACATTGTTTAACCTTTGACACGGCAGAAAGTCATTAGGTGTCAGAGGTCACAGCTTGTTTTCCTCTCTGACAGTCGCTTTGTGGAAAAAATGGGGGGAAAAGTGAGATGCAAAAATAGAGTTAAATCAGGATGTGGTAATGGCTCATGTTCTGCCTAGTGGAAATCATTTTGTCTTTTTTTTATATTTGATTTTATTTATTTAGGTTATTTATTTTTGTTATTGGCTACTAAGAATAGATCTTAGGCCTGAACATTAAATTTTATTGCAAAGGATTTTCCTAGATGTTTGTATGTTTTAATAATTTCTATATAAATGTTGTGTTACAGATTATTATGTAGCATCATCATCATGATATTTTTTCTACAGTTCATGATGCTTTTATTATATTATAATAAATATTTCATATGTGTATATGCTGCTAGATATTATGTTTTATAAGGGATTCAGATGTACTACCAAACGGTTGAAGCACGTTATTCTTTACAAAATGAAAAACAAAACCATGAAACATCTGATGTTATCTTTGGTGCTGCTGTTTTTTTTGTTTTGTTTTTTTTTTTGTTTTAAATTCAAGTTTCTTCATAATAGATCAAAAGATCTTCAACATATCCAGTCGGTGATGTGCAAATTCTTGTTTTGCCCAAGGAACCGGTGTAGAATCTATGTTTGAAAAATGTAAACACGCGCGTGTGGCGGCCTGCACGGCGCAGGTGGACTGACGTGTCTCTTTGATGCCTTTGCAAGTATGAATTGTGTTAAATTGTCAAGCCACTGTTTGCCAGACGACTCCGGATTTGCTGTCCGGAATAACTCTGCGGTCCTGTCTCTCTCCCTCCCACCTTCCTCTTCTCTCTCCCTATGTGTGAGGTGAACTTTATGTTTTTGTTGAATGAACCAGCTATAATTTTTATGCATTTGGTTTGCAGTGTAATGAAAATGAAATCATGAACATGTTAACGTTTCAGCGCTACCTTTCCAAATCAAACATGTATTAATCATGTTTAGACACACACACGTAGAGCAAAGGAGCCTTTTGCCCCCTGGGCTGTAATTAGATAAAGCCCTTGGGGAAATCTGACAAGGACTGAACAAGGTAATGGAAAATGATGTTGAAAGTAAAACATTTAATGCTTATTTTACAGATTCAGCTAGGTCATTCTGTCCAAATTTACTTTGAACCGCAGTAAGTCAGTGCCATGGTACAAGCTTCTCCGAGTTGCTTAAGATGGCCTAGTGTTTCAATGGATAGTAACTCAATCAGGAACAACAAAAAAAACATAAAATATCCCAAGGCGTCTCAACACCTTCAGATCAGAGCAACATGCAAACGTCTTGCCTACCTAGAAGCTCGATGGGCTCAAGAATATATAACTTATGGCTTTTTTTAAAAGCAAAAAAAAAAGTGCATCCAACACAAAATATCAATTCCAGTCCGCAATAATGCATTACTTCTTATTGTGCTGGCGTCTATACTGTAGTCTTCAGATCCTCTTTCGCCCTTTTAAAAGTCTGATAGTGTAAAAGTCACCAGGGCAAATGGGAGCTGAACTCCATTCCACCAGGCCTTTCTGGTTTTTCCGTAAATACATTTCTCCGTTTAATAAATATGGCCGTTCATCCATCTCTTTCCAAAACTCAACCCAAGCTTTGGACATGGAGAATTGTAGGTGTGTATATGACAGAGAGCGCGACCGTGTGTCTCGAGGTGTCTTTGATTTGTCTTTGTTGTTGTGAGTCATTATCTCGGCCCGTAGTCATAATTCGGTGGCGCACTGCTGGTTGAGTACATGTTGGCCGTGGCTGGGTTCATGTGAGGGGGGTAAGTGTGACCCCGGATGCTGGGTAAAGGGTACGGAGTCGCCCTGGTTTTTGCCCCTAGGTAGTGTTCATAGGTGCTGGGGTATTTGTAGGGGTGATGGTGCAGCGTGTCCGCAGCCTGGTGCCCGTCGATACGCAGTTCATGAGGCGGACTACGAGGTCCGGAGGTGAGGGGGACGGCATGGAGGCCGCCCGGCACCGGCAGGGCGGGGCTGAGCACACGGGACATCAGCTGGTGGGCTGGGTCGGCATGGATGGGTGTGCCGTTGGGGTCACGGTCGTAATCTCTCCTGCTGTCCTCTGTGGAAAGAGTGAGAACAGCTTGTTAAAATGTTATTGTTACATTAAGTGTCCACTGTGTATGTGCCAATATTTAATTTTCATAATATGAAAAAATAAGTATGACTAGGCAGCTAATTTATTATAGTTTAATTTAATTTTTTACATTGATACATTGGTACTCTCAGAGAAAAAGAGTACTAAACTGTATCTTTCCTTGTTGCTACTCTTTTTGTACCTTTAATGTCTACCTTTCACCTGGAAATGTGGATATAATGTACCTTTAAAAATGGTTTAAGGTACATAATTGGGCGGTAATTATCTTTTAGGGTAAGGTTTAAATTTACACTACATGCACCTTTGTAGGAAAAAGATACATACTAAAGGGAAAAAGGAGTAGACTTAAGGGTACCACCCCAACAACAAGGAACAGTACAGTTTAATGGAACAGAATTATAATGATGGCATAACACTATGATGAAATGTTGAATATTGTGGCATTGCACATCCATATGATCAGCACATGCTTAGTGTTTATAATTTTTTATAAATCAGGGTCTGTATAATTGTACAACTGTGCAACCCCGAGGTCAGCAGATTATTAACAGTGACATTAACATTAACAGTGTATTTCAGGAAAATCACAGTGGCTTCGAGCGCTTCAGCCGTCACTCCAATGGAAATGTTTTAGTACAATTGGGTTTGCTGTTGGGAAATGAAGTGTGCTGTGAGGCAAGGTAAGTTATAGGTCTCATCTGCCAAACAGGCTAATGCGCTCAGGAAATCGCTGTTCCACAGAGCCTGAGTATGCGAGGGGGGAAAATGGCAGGGAGGATGTTTTTGGTCTGTGCGGCGCATGTCCTCTGGGCATGCAGCTGTTCAAACTTCTGTGTATTGAGGTCTGCAATCTGCCAACTGAAAATATTAAGTGTTTGGCCCTGTGGAATGTATTTTTCAGAAATAAAATGTCACCACTATGTCTGATGCTGGTGTGCTCTGATGCCAAATCACAGTAATGGCTTTTCAGGGGTGGTGGTGTCTATTATTGCTGCAGCATGCATTTACAGGACATATGTTTGTATTCAGGTAGCAACTGAATATTCAGAGTTCTTGCAAATGTACATGGCGTAGCAATAAACAGCAAGACTTGGAAACTGCACTGTAGCATAGAAGGGTTAGTCATGAAATCTGTACCGATCAAGCATGTTATCTCAATCTATATTCATTTCATTTTTTAAAACACGCCAACTGTAAACTCATTTGAACAGATTTAGATGGTTCATAGCTACCTTTCTCTGTACCGTTCTGCTGCGGGGGAGAAGACATTGGGTTCCTTGTCCGAGCGAAAGCACTGATTATTGGCAGCGAGCCTGGCCTGTGATTCCTGGGCCTGAAAATGAACACAAAGCAGTCAGTAGAATAAACACACAAATAAATAACTGTATGTGTTTATAACTGTACTCATACATCTGCTTATACATTCCACATTCAAACCTTCACAAAAGCTAAATATCTCAATACTGGGTCATGTTAACACTTACTGGCAACATTAGTCTTTACAGTTTTCTTTTCTTTACAGTGCTGTTTATTATACGTGTGTTTCCCAGTATTCAAGTTCTTTGTTAATATACAGCTAGTAACATAAGTACCTTGTTGCAGTATCATAAGTGTTACCTTTTTTTTTTTTTTTGATCATCCTCAAATCATATTAACAGATGTTACACAGCCTTAGATATAGATACAGAAATTAATATATTTGATATTTCTTAAAATATCTACAAATAATTTGGTTTTTGATAAGTTATTGTCAATACTTACCAGTCTTCAGGATCACAGTCTCTAAATCCCTTTGCAAATGGATTACTGGCAATTTTTAGCTGTGTTATCTGCCAAATAAAATGTAGGGGGGAAAGGTTAGATAGCACATTATTATTATTATTATTATTATTATTAGTAGTAGTAGTAGTAGTAGTAGTAGTAGTAGTTGGATGCATAAATTAGCATTAATATTTTGTTGTGAATTTAGTAATGGCAAGAAAACTCAGAGAATTAACCAGAATTCATTAATAGGTCTAATAGTTTTCTGAAAATAAGAAATAACTAGTGAAATAAGTGAGCTCCAAACATTACACTTTATCACACTAGTTTTTTTTTATTCAAACTATTTTTTTTATTTTGGATACTGAGATTCAGCATAAAACTGCGTCTTGATGGAGCTAGTGATCCATCTTATGTTTCAAAAGTCTTCATTGTTTATTGAGTATCCTAAATCATGTTATATTACAGCCTTCATGTTATCATTATACCCCTGCTGTCCCATTCCACCATCACAGAAACTGCTGCTTGCTTTACTTTTCACTGGATTTTGTTTTGCTAACAAAATGCTAACAAGATTGCTAATTTCATTCCCTAGACTAAATAGTCAGTTTAGGTGTTTTCTTCTCTCAGCTTTTTTTTTTTTTTCAAATAAACATAACTTTCCGAGTCTTGTAGGTTTTTTCCCCTAACAAATAATTAAAAATATTTAATATTTTCAACTCTTTAATCAAACTAGCTAGCATTAACGGTAAGCGCTAGATGTGCGCGCGCGACATTCCGGAGCAGCACGTTAAAAGCGCGCGAGGTCAAACTGATAGAAGACAGAGCAGGAGAAGAAGGAGGAAAGAAAGACAGAGAGAGAGAGAGAGAGAGAGAGAGAGGGAGAGAGAGAAGAGAAAAGAAAAGAGCAGCATACACACCAGCTGCGCCCTAACTTCACTGATATGACAGTGGTGAGAGGGAAAACCCCTTCATTCAGCACATACACTAGACATCTGCGCGAGATATTTGAATTTTTATGCTAACTGTTTTGATAGTTTGAGTTAGCAGCTAGTCAAAGTGTTGCACTGTCGCGTGAAATATTTTACACAATCATACACATAGTCCAGAGTTTAAAAAACTACATGCATGCATTCGTTTTTTATCGATATAAATGTATATATAAGTAGGTTTATATAGGTTTTATTTAGGTTTATAAAGTCAAGTCACCTTGATTTAGCTTATAGTGCGCATTAAAAGATAACTGTGCACAATAACAGCAAGTATATAGATGCCTCAAACTGAAATCATAAATAAAATACAAAATGGTCTGTTTATGCTCATCTTGCTTATCTTTCTATTTGAATTTTAGACCAACGCCACTGATTTGATGAACCAGCAAGGTTTCTGAAAGTCTAGCTCATTTCATGCACTATTCCTACACATTCTCATGTGTTGACTTCTGCAATATGAATTTAGCAGTAAGCCAATTTCAGAAACAGTCCTCGCCACAGAAATGGTTTCCTTCAGGCCTAAAAGCCGCCTTAAGCCCCGCGTTGAGGATTGAACTGTGGTTATTTTTGAGCAAAACAAATAAACCAGCATTTCAGTTTACTTGCCTTCCAACACAAGAGCCCTGCTTGTCACATGGGCGTGCTAGAAGGAACTGGTGATAAATCAGCGGGTGAGTGAGTTCCTACCCTGTGGTTCTGGTAGGCTGTGACTGCTGTGAAGCGGGTCTCCTCGAAAACAAACGTCTTATAGTTCTCCTCCGCGTACTTCTCACTGTCCTTGCGTGGGTCGACGTAGACGACATGAAACCTGGGCTGATATCTGTGCATGGAGTTCAGGATGATCTGCAGGAAGGGACAAACAGGGGGGTTAGAAATCCGATGGATCATAAGAAATAAAAATAAATATAAATATAAATACAAATACAAAAATACATATACTTCACAAACCGCTCAAAAAAAAAAAATAAAAATAAAATAAATTAAAAAAAACCCTAAAACAATACTACTACTACTAATAATAATAATACAGTGAATGTTTGCCACGACGGCATTTCCCGACAATATCCTGATTAATTATGCATTATGCTAATAATCCAGTCAACCAATCACTACAAGCGTCCACTCAGATCGCTCAAGGAAAAAAAAACAAATTAAGCAATTCTACTACTACTACTAATAATAATAATAATAATAATAATAATAATAATACACTGAATGCCTGCCGCGCTGGCATTTCCCGACAATATCCTAATTAATTATGCATTATGCTAATGATCCAATCAACCAATCACTACAAGCGTCCTGAGCGTCTCGGCCAATCGCAAAGGCTTTAATGTTTATTTACAGCTGTAGAGTGACGCAGTGGCCGTATTTGCGTACACACACACTCACACACACACACACACACACACAAATGATAGCATTTTACAGCTGGATGCAATTTGCTTAAAGGTACCAAACGTGGCCGTGGTGCAGTTTTTTGGATTTTATTTTAAAACGACTTCTGCTTCTGACTTTTTTTTTTTTCTTGTCATGAAATATCACCTTTCTTTCTCTATCTTTGTGAAAAAATGTTAGTCTGTATTATAAAGCAGTCCTTAATATGTAATTGATTAAAAGCTTCTTGCATTAAAAATACAGGTGACCCATATTATATTTTAAGCGTTGTTATATATAATATAATATAATATAATATAATATAATATAATATAATATAATATGAAAGCCGCGTAAGCGTATCCTATAGCCTATATGCAGACTCCTGAATATTTTTTGAAGATTTAGAAACAAATATCCTCACATGTCCATTATCATCCAGTAGATTGTTGGTGAGTTTAAGTTTGTCGAAGGAGACGATTTGTTTCATCCACTGAGCTCCTTTAGCGGGAGAGTCGGGGTGATAGTGAACTCTGCCCGGGGTCGCGGGGTCAGCTTTACCGGCCACCAGCCACGAGGAGCTGTGGAACGCATAGCTTTAATCCAGAGAGAGAGAGAGAGAGAGAGAGAGAGAGAGAGAGATGAGCATCACAGTGGCCAAGTGCTTATACATTCAAATAATTCTTACTATGTTTATAGGCTTATAGATGGACTTACATATATACAGTAGGTAACAATAGTTATAACAATATTAAACTTCATTTTTAATATACTCTTGTATTTTAATATACCCTAGTATTTTAATATACCCTAGTATTTCATCTGAGTTCTATATTCTCCATCTGCCTTCTTAATATATTTGCTTTCAAGCTCTTTTAAATTGCTTGCTAACTGTACAACAGACTGTTTGTGATTCGGAGAAAATCTACACCTGGGATGAAACACTAGAGTATTATATTATATAAAAAATCACAGCTCTCTGCCGTATGATTTGGGCTCAGGTTCTAAAAATAGCATCGTGGCTACCGGGCTGATAGCGGTATTAGTGCTGCACAGCATATCGTTTATTAATCGGTGCAATATTTTGCAAAAGGCTGCAAAATGTATGTATGAAAAAAATGTACATTTGGGACCTAATAGCTTCTGGACAATAGCTTAATGCTTTGTTGCGTTCTGTAATTATTCAGTGACGATGCGACAAATAGGATTCGATGTATTCCCGCTGATTAAGTGGACATTTGAATCATCCATATCCACATATCCCATATCCAGACAGACTGCAGCATCGCATTATAGTCACTAGTGCACAGACAGGAGGATTACAGGCTAAATCAGCATGATGTGGTAGACTGGAGATAAGAAGTCCTACATACACTGATGGAGCCGACATTAAATCTACTCAATCTGATTCAGCTCAGAAATATGGGTAGCAGTGGTTTTCTTGTTTCCAGCTCCACCGGTAATCACACCAGACTTTAAAATGAACTGTAGACAGTTGTCTCTTACATGTTTATGCGCCAGATTATTTTCTAAGCAGTTTTACTTTATTTTAAGAGAATGCGCAAATTGTCGGGCAACTTACCGATACCGTTTATCATCGACTGGTAGGAAATCCATCAAAAGCATGTAGTCAGCCATTGGGTCCATCCCAAATATTTTCACTTGGAAAGTAGGAAACATTCGTCTGGAAAAGAGGAAAAGTAAACAAAAGTAAACAACACTTTGTTGGAATAGTTTTTTAAGAGAACAATAATTGAGATATTCAGTAATATGGATTAACAAAATTTACCAGTGTATTGCATTTATTTCCGCTCTAAACCTTTTATATATATATTTTCCAGTAACTAATATTAACATTGGGGTGTATAAACTAAAATTACTGGTGTTTTATTATGTATATATAGATGTATTTTTTCATCCATACTGTAAAATGTACAGAGTATTGATTTGGCCGAAAAAGCTGTGTGTGTGTGTTTTTTTTTGTTGTTGTTGTTTTTAATATTTAATATAGAGTAGTATTTAATTTCGGCCTGGTATTTTTCCAGTGCAGAATGAAACAATACCCGACTTATATTTTCTGCTTTGAGGCGCATAGAAATCTTTTTTTTTTTTAACATATTTTTTGTTATCTATTTGGTATTTGATGTCAGTCTATTTCTTCCCTCTTTTGTGTCTTTCACTCTCCCACCATCTCCTTCCCTCTAGCCACAAATTTGGCCTATAAGTAAATAAATCAGTGCGGATTTTTTTCCCTGCTGTTTGGGAGTGAAAGTGATCCTCCAGCTCGTCGCTCCATTAACATCAGAGTGTATTCAGAGGTGCAGTTGTGCTCAGGTGAGGCTAAAGTAGCTCTGAAAGTGCTTTCTCGAGGATCTGATGTTGGGAAAGTTTTGGGAGTGACAGATTACCCTGCACGCACTGGACAAGCATGCAAAATAATCCCACTGCAACGCTAATAAAATCTCTCTTTTCCCCCATCTGTGTTTCTTGGCATATCCCACATGGAACATAAGGAGTTATAGTGCAAATCCAATAAATGTAATAGACAATAATCATGTAACCAGAACCAGAATCTGGCTTGAGAAGAGGATTTTGCGCGTGCAAATAGAAATGAATTCGATATTAATTCATCCATAACTATTTAAGTAGATGACAAACAGTGAGCACGGTCTGTAAGGTCTTTCAGTATGAAATGTTTATCACTGCACTGAGGCTCGTTTTATCATTTTTATTATATTTTAAATATTACTGTCCCCTCCTGATCAATATAGATAATCCAAACTCCATTTAACGCCCAATGCACTGCTTATAGCTTCTCCAGGCCCTGTGAAGATCTACAGACCACTGTCCTGTGAGTAACGGTATTATTATTATTATTATTATTATTATTATTATTATTATTATTATTAAATGTTAAATCATTCCAGATACTGTAAAACATGTATTGTTTTAATTTTAAATTTCATGCTTAAAAAGCATATAGATTCTTATTGTGTTATTTGATTAACACTCTGAAATCTTGAAGGCAAAATTATAGTAAAATATCATAAAAATGTAATTTAAAAAAAATGCATTTTGCAGTTATAACCTTCACATTGATAATGAGGTTGCATGTGATGTATTAATGTTTTTTCTTCCTTTCCCCTGACTCAAAAATAAAACAGTCATTTCCACATTATGTGTTGAAATACCTTAATGTTAAAAACAAAACAAACAAAAAAAACGTTAACTATTTTCATGCTGATGATTTTTAGTGCAGTGAAATATCCGCCCTCTCTTTCCGGCTCTTATCTGAACATCGTATTTGAGCAAAGTTTTGTGAGCATACTTGTTTTCTGAGGGCTCTCTTTCCCTTTCTCTCTCTGTCTCTTTCTTTTTTCTTTTATTTTTGGAGTGAACTATCCGAAACGTTTCGTTCTATCAGTTAGCTGGAAGGCGAAAACACTGCTTCAGGTTCACTGGCATTTTGTCTTTCTAACCGATTTTCCTCTTTTGTCAAGTAATTCTATAATTAACTGAATATTTAGGTAAAAATACAACAAAGAATGTTTACAAATCACAAGCTAGTTATCTCCACTGTATTTTATTAATATTATTAATATTATTATTTCTCTTGAGTCTATACCTGATATTACTTATAAGCTATTTGAATCCATTACATGAAAATAAACGAGATCCTTTATTTATATTATTAGTACTGTTCTGTAATGCGACGTTAAACGTAATATTAACATCATAATAATGAATCTAAAAATGTATCATACTGGGATAGGGCTCGTTTTTCCATCAGTCAGCTCTTAGCATCGTGTGGGAAATTATTATTAGTGATGATTTGTAGTTCTTTAAAGCTTGTGCTAAACATCCTTTGAATATTCTAACAGTATATAAGTCACTATTATACATTTTATCCTATCTTATATCAGGGTACAGGCGCGCGCGCGCGCACACACACACACACACACACACACACGCACACTCCATTATAGTGTTGCAGGCTTGTGCATTGCTGGCAAAATAGAGTTATTAGTTATAGAGTTATACAAAATATTTAGCACTTCAGCTCAGTGTTTATTAGTTTGCAGACTGTGCAGTAAAAATAGTAGTTAATCTGTTTCCTGGTGATTTTCAGAAACACACACCTTAATATCGTCAAACAGAAAACCTTAATAATTAATGTCCAGCACAGAGTTTACCGGTGTAGGGGTTAATGCTGCTTAAGGGTTAATAAACACTTCACTGTACTAGTATTAATAGTTAATAAATACTCCACTGTACCACTGTACTGCTATTAAGAGTTAGTCAGTACTTCTACTGTATAAGTATTAATAGTTAATAAATACTCCACTGTACCACTGTACTAATTTTAAAACTTAATAAATACTTCAATATTCCACTGTACTGCTATTAATAGTTAATAAATACTCCACTGTACCACTGTACTGCTATTAATAGTTAATAAATACTCCACTGTACCACTGTACTGCTACTGAGAGTTAGTCAGTACTTCTACTGTATAAGTATTAATAGTTAATAAATACTCCACTGTACCACTGTACTAATTTTAAAGCTTAATAAATACTTCAATGTTCCACTGTACTGCTATTAATAGTTAATAAATACTCCACTGTACCACTGTACTGCTATTAATAGTTAATAAATACTCCACTGTACCACTGTACTGCTACTGAGAGTTAGTCAGTACTTCTACTGTATAAGTATTAATAGTTAATAAATACTCCACTGTACCACTGTACCACTGTACTAATTTTAAAGCTTAATAAATACTTCAATGTTCCACTGTACTGCTATTAATAGTTAATAAATACTCCACTGTACCACTGTACTGCTACTGAGAGTTAGTCAGTACTTCTACTGTATGTTTTAATAGTTAATAAATACTCCAGTGTACCACTGTACTAATTTTAAAAGTTAATAAATACTGTAAAGTTCCACTGTATTAGTATTAGGAGTTAATCCACGCTTCAATGTTCCACTGTACTGATATTAATAGTTGAGAAATACTTCTACTGTATAAGCATTAAGAGTTAATAAATAGTTCAGTGTTATGTACCACTGTGCTAGTATTATGTGTTAAATGCTTCAGTGTGCCACTGTACTAGTGAATTTAACACTCTGCATATTCAGAGTTAATTCAGTTGAATATGGGCTCAGTGTTATATAACTCTACAGCTGCACGCGTGTGAACACGGCTGGAGTTCATAAATGAGTGTTAATTTAACATCGCAGGTGTTAATTCAGCCCAGTATTTCAGCATGATTTAAAATCAGGACAACGCCGCATGTGTTAATTCGACAATTTAGACATGTTAATTCAACGCTACTAACATGCTGGAACTGTTTCCCTGCTGGTAAGTGGTCAGCAGGCTGGTACTCAACCCCGGAAGAGTGTTAACACACGGGTTTCAGTGCAGCGCTGAGTTACTCACCTCCCGGCCTTGGTGACGATCATTTCTGTTCCGAGCTGATTAAACTCGTCCCAGAGCGCCTTCATCTCCAGCTGCACGCTGATGTTGGCCACTTTGGGGTTCTTCTTCACCAGAGACTTATTCGGCGTTGAGGAAGAAGAGGAGGAAGATGAGGATGAGGAGGAAGAGGAGCAGCTGGTGGTGCCCGGGTCGCCCTGCGCTGCCTCGGAGCCCGAGTACGGCGGGTAACAAGCGGCCTGTGGGGCAGAAGGGCACGACTCGAAGTGGCCTTCATGCTGGCTGCTGTAGGGATCCCCGGGTGAAGGAGAGAGGTGGTGAGGATGAGGATGGTGGGAATGAGGATGGGGAGGATGAGGATGGTAGCTGCCCGGCGCGTTCAGGCTGTTCAGGCTGCTCGTGGTGAAGGCTGCAACATCGCAAAAATGGGAGAGCTGCGTCAGCCACGGGCTCGAGATGGCTGAAATCATTCCCAAAAACGCAGAAAGCAACAAAAAATTAAAAACAAAAAATTTTTTCTTTCTTTTTTTTTTTTTTTTTAGCACTGCTCTGTAGGGTTTCAAAAGCAAACGCAGAAAAAAAACGCACACTCGGATATTTTACACAGTCCGGGATGAATATTCTCAAATTAGTTTTGGCATTGGTTGAGAAGTCAGAAAATCCGCAAATGTGTTAATAGGAAATAAAATAAAATAAAATAGAAGAAATGTTTTAAGAAAAATAATCAAACTCGCGCGTGTATATATATTTCCCGAAGCGGCAAAAAAGCAAAAACAGTTCTCTGCTAACACGCTTCGCAGTGTGTGAAACGTTCAGACCGGGGAAAATATAAAGCCTTAATAATATAAAGCCATCCAGTCTGTGGTAAAAACGCGTCGTGTCGGTGATCACGAGTTCAGAGCTCGTGCTGTTGTTGTTGTGTGTTTTTCTCTCTGCAACTCCTCCAATCTGCCTCTCCTTCTTCTCCTGCCTGTATGCTAATGCGAAATCCAGACTTACTTCTCTCTTATCTTCTCCCCATAGGGCCTCCCCTTCACCACACACACACACGCACGCACACACACACACGCACACACACGCTTGCACGCGCACGCACGCAAATCCCCGGTTCTTGTTTCTATTTAGATAAGGCACTGCAGGTATACTCTCCTCTCCTTTACCTTTTTTTCCTGACTGTCACAGACTCACCCAACTTTTTTTTTTTTCTTCACTTGTAGTGCATTTTACAGATTGCTTATTTCTGAATGAAGATGCATTCTCGTGCTTTTCATCTTCCTGCTCCGGTTAGTGTATTGCAGGTTAAATGGACATGAGGGACAGGTTTAATTTAGACAGTAAACTTGTAAACAAAACTAACATACATTTCAAAAGGTCCAAAATCTCATGTGCTTCTTTGTCCTTTTTTCCCTTCATATAATTTATTTTCCACAGAAATGCTACAAGTCGTGGTCTTACTGCTGCAGTATTCATTTTTAATGTTTTTTTTAAAAATTTATTTAAATTATTTTTAAGGGTAGTCCCAAGATATCATATTCAGCCATAAGTTGGAGTCTGAGTTGTGGTAAATTTGGGTTTATGCATAAAAAATAAAATAAATAAAATTCGCACACACGTTTGAAGACTAATATAATGTACTATTTTTTTGCATATTAATTTTATTTATTTTTATGTTTATTCAGCAACATGTCGTGCAGCCTAATCTGCAACTTTTGCATGTGTCATTTTGTAAAATTTCACTTTCTGTTCTTTTTGCATGCCTTTGCACCCACGCGTTTTTTTTTAAAAAAAAAAAAAACAAAATTCTACGCAATTATTTCTGATTAAATCTGAGTCTTCTTCAGACTTATTGCTCTGAAGCCACGCGCTTCAGTGTTTTATCTGCATGTGCATGCCTGCAGTGTGCAGCAAGAAATGTAGAAATGTGAAATGTCTGAACGACGGGCACGAGCGTCTGCGCGAGCCCTCGCCGCTGAGAAAAAAAAAAAACGCAACGCAAGATGATTATTTCTCTCTCTCTCCCTCTCTCTCTCTCTTACCTTCCATTTCCCTGGTCACCGTGCTGTAGTGCATGGTAGTAAAGGATCCGTGTTTGGCAAAAGTCGCGTTTCCTGCTGCTGAAATCAGAGAGTCGATACTGAAAGCGTTTGCTTTTGGAGAAAGAGGACTGCCTTCGTCCATAGGAGACAAATCCTATAGGTCTATAGGATAAGACCAACGTTTTTCCAAACTCCCGCTATTCCCAGTTTTCCCTCTTTTCCAGGCCAGAGAACAGGGAGATCAGCTGAAGAAAGAAAGTTTCGCTGTTTCGTTTGCGGTGGTTTTTTTTTTTTTTTTTTTTTTTTTTTTTCAAAGCCAAGCCATTTCCAGTTCAGCCACACATGGTCTGCTTGTCAGCTCGA
Source organism: Pangasianodon gigas (assembly GCA_022758105.1). Taxonomy (NCBI): domain Eukaryota; kingdom Metazoa; phylum Chordata; class Actinopteri; order Siluriformes; family Pangasiidae; genus Pangasianodon; species Pangasianodon gigas. Next base: position 17,223,896 of record CM040477.1, read on the forward strand.
CTTGTTTTAAACGCCCCGATTAAAAGACTGTGTCCCGACATGTCTCCTGTCGTATATGAAAACAACATTGCTCATCCCGACCAAGGAAAAAAGGAGCGTTTTCTTTCTGCTTTTTAAAGGCGAACTTACCCCCACCATGGAAGAGTCCTGGCTCGATGTGTGCCTGCAGGAGAAACTACTGCAGACAGTGTGTGTGTGTGTGTGTGTGTGTGTGTCAGACTGAAAGCTCCACGCCTACTAAAGAAAGTAAAAAAAGACAGTGCATGCTTTTGCATTGGGATGTTTTATTTGAACAGCAGCGTGTCAGTGTGTGTGTGTGAATGGAAAGGCTGCAGTTGTACTGTAAATGATTCAGGATTAATGATTAATTATTAATTATTGCACCTTTCAGATGGAATGCAGAGGGTGTACTGATCACTGCGGTGAAAAATGGAGCGCAGAAAACTAACGCTAGAGATGACAAACCTGTCATATAGTATGTGAACTCACACACTCCTGATTCCGTGCACGTGATTACTGAGCCATTTATTACGTAAATGTACACAATTCTGAAGAAGAAACCGGAAGTACATGCAGCGCACTTCAGTAATAATAATATATTTTTTTTAAATTTGAGATAAAATTGAAATGAAGTTGTAGTTTAATTAAAATTACACGTAGCCAATTTCCTGTAGACTTTCAAACAAAAGTCCTTCATCAAGTGCTTCTGGAGGTGAAATAGCAATTTCTTGCTTTTCTTGAATGAATTTTATCCAAAACGTTTCTCTGGAATTTTTCTGCACTATAGGCTTAATTTCATTACAACTACTATTATTATTTAAATTAAATAATTGAATTAAATTTGGACCTTAAGACAATGACGACATGCAAAACAAACAATCAAACAAACAAACAAACAAAAGCATACAAAAATGATAAATTTAAGGAAAATAATGTAGGCCAATTGCATGATATGCAGAATTTGGAAAGTGCATGCAGTGCAAAAACAGAGAATAGCAGGACTTGAGAAAGGACATGAGAAGCTACAGCACTGGAGGCTGCTAAAGGACCTGAGAAATTCCTGCATTTAGGACCCACAGGACGTGTAAGAGAAGGGAGAATGACATGTAAGCAAATGCAGAACCAGCAGCATGATCCGGACACGCTGAGCAGAAGTGAAACACAGCTGGGACATTGTACTTGAAGCTGGTTTTCTTTGGCCTTGCTACTTGACCCCTTTTCTAATCCGCTCTACTGTATCGAGCTGCTTATCGCCTTCTCGAGCTCCATCATTAATGAATGACAACTAAAAGTCGGTGTGTTTTGCTCGAGCTGCTGCGACAGGCACCGGATTTGGCTCTCGTTTCCACCTGGGCTCTAAGCAGAGAGGCAGCAGGACTCTGATGGGCTTAACTCACTGCGGGCTTTATCAGCATCTCCTCCTCTCGAAAAGTCCTAAATAAACCCGCTCCATGAGCTGCTGTTGTTTTTAGAGAGAGAGAGAGAGAGAGAGAGACGGCCATTAATGATGTTGGGATTTAAATACTTTCATAGTAAAATACCGCTTGGACCAAAAAAAAAAAAAAAAAAAAAAATCATGGTATTTAATTTGACTTGATACAAGGACATATAATCTAAAATATTGGACATTCCAGGACATTAGGACATGAAGAAAAGAATATCACAATAATAAATATATAATTCATATTACCTGTAGTTAATATGCACATAATATTTTAATATTATCAAAATATTATCACTGACAACAAAAAACACAACATACTTTATTCTCTGCATTTGTTTTTGCTTGATTTCTGTCTTATATTTGGATACTACTATCACATTATCTTTCTGTCTTCTTTCTTTCTTTCTTTCTTTCTTTCTTTTAATCTTCAGTCTTTTCTCACCGTCTCTTGTTTTCTCTTTCCTTGTACTAACATTATTTTTTGTCGCACAAATAATAAATAATTTAATAATTAATTAAATAATATAAAATAATAAAATAAAATAATAATTTAACAGATAATTGTATTATATTAGTAATAAGAATAGTAAGAGTACCGCCTGTATTTTGGATAAATATATATTCTTCTGATTTACTGATGATATCAGGAGGGTTTTTTTTTTTTTAAATCCTTGTTTTCTGAGCAACATAATTCCGGAGTAAACTCAGATCATGTCCCGGGTTTTTCTCTCTCGTCTTTATCTGATTCGCTTCATCATTGCCAAGTCGGAAGCTCCTTTGTAAACACACAGGTGATAACAGACAAAATACAGAGCTCTGTTAAACACACACACACACACACACACACACAAGAGCAAGAGAGATAGGAATGCATTTAGGCGTGAAGGTGTGCAATATTGTGAGTGTGTTTTTTTTAATCATAGAAGACTGCAAGATTTTTTTTTTTATTCACTTAGCCTAATAAAAATAGGAGTAAGATAGAGGTCATCGAAATGCACTTCTGTTTTGTTTTGTAGATGATGCAGGACTGTTTTGTTGTTGCTTTTTTGTGCAAATTAAGCATTCAGCAACTGAAAACGCAGGAAAGATCAGCACACTATTGCAAGTGCTGCAGGAATTATGTGTGAAAAAAGTTATAATAATCGAGTAACTCTAGCAGGATGAAGTTAGGAGCAGTTAGACTGAGAGATAATGTCAGACTTAGACGTGTTTTAGGAGGACTTTCGTATCAAACACGACCGAAAAGCTCTCACTCGTTAGACTTTCTGAGTATTTTTTCATCTCTTCACTGCAATATTCACTCTTTCTTGCAGGTTAGAAAATGAGCAGAAATATTTTGTAGAAATGAAAGATCCTGCCTGGTGTTCAGCCCTCTGATGCAGTAGCCATCTGATTCACACTGAACTCGTTTTGCTAATTTGCACTATATTTCTGACGTCATCATGCATTATTAACTTCATCAGCTACTAATATATGTTTCTACATGGTTGAATTTTTTTTTCTTCTTTTTGTGCAGTTACCATTTTAAAGGCCCATCATTAGCACAACGTACACTCTGAACACACTGTCTGATTAATATCTGATCTAATGCACAAATGCCCTGGAGCTGGTTTCACTCATTTGCACTGTTTTAATCGGATCATTCATTATGAGCTTTATGTTAGAGTCGCTGCGCGTGCAGCTACATTATTCTACTTCCTGTTGTTCTGCTCCTTAAAGGCATTCTAACTGCTGAGAAAAAACTCTGCTCCGGAAATCACTTCCATAATCCATACACACACTCTGCTGAGTCCATCCAAACAACGCAACTCGTCTAGATACTGCATGCTGGACATGCACAGGTTCAACACACACACACACACACACACATTATAACCTTCTAGTACAGTGTTACTGCAGCCATTTTGTTTTTCCTGCCTCGTGGTTATAGATATTTTACTCCCCAGATTTTTATACAGTTTGGAAAATAAAATGACTCACACATATTTTCTCATTTTCATGCTCGCTGTAGATCAGTTTGTCTGCTTTTGTGTATCACAGGATGGGTGAAAAAGTCACTTACCTTTTTTGTTTGAAACCCATTTTGTTACTTTGCTCATTTGCTTTATGTATTATTGAGCACTGATTTATTTCCTTAGTTTGTTTCGCTGCACGAGCTGGTTACACTTTAACATTTCAGATACATTCTAAAACCCATTTAACATTTTCTAAAAATCATTGTATAATCCTGTAAATTCAGATTTTCAAAACATCTGATGACTGTTTACAGAATATATAATTACATAATTATATAGCCTAGATATTATTATTATTATTATTATTATTATTATTATTATTATTATTATTATTATTATTATTATATAACATTTGTATCTTGGACAGTAATCAGTTTAATTTCATTTTAATTTCAGTATAATTAAATCAACCCTTTTTTAAAAGAAGTTGATTTCATTATAATTATTCAGCTTCATTGACAAATGTTTTTATTCTTTTATTCACCTGAATCACAGTGAAGACATTTTCATTTCTCCACATTTCCCATTTATACTCAAACAGATAACACAATTTAGAGCTGAATTTAAAATATTTCTGGTTTTGCATTTTTTCTTTACATTTGCAACATTTCACCAAATAATAATGCTGAACTAAAAAAGCTGCACTCTCGGGTTGCCATGTTGGTGTAACGGTTTTCAGTTTGATTCACGTTAAAAAATAACAAATAATCAATTACACAATTTTGGAATTATATCCTTCAACTCAAACTGATGTTATTTCTAACTTAACAGAGGATGAAACCGGCACAACATGGCAACACTGACATTTACTGAAGAGTAAACTACACTAAACTTCTGCTATTATTTCTCGAATTATAATACGAAGCAATGTGATGTGATGTGGTGTGTGTGTGTGTGTGTGTGTGTGTGTGCGCGCGCGTGCGTGCGTGCGTGAGGACTGTTTTTGTCCTTTTGTGTTCCTGTCTCAGTTTGTAATAGCAACGACTTTATTGTTCTAATGAGACATTTAATACTCATCTGTGTGTCTGTGTGTGTGTGTGTGTGTATGTGTGTGTGCGTGTCTGTGTGTGTGTGTGTGCATGTAGGACAGTCCTGATATCCACCCGTGTGTGTGTTCACTGCCGGCCACACACTGGTTTGGCTTTGCACTTGACTCGAATAGATCAGATAATAATAATAATAATAATAATAATAATAATAATAATAATAATTCTTTAACTTACATTAAAAACTGTTTTAGACAAGATTAAATTAAAATTAATTTAGTCATTAAAATTAATGACTAAAATTACTATAATACTAAATTAAATATCATTATAAATATCTAAATCAGTGATGAATCATTTTCCTGTCCAGTGTTTCAGAAATAATTATTAATTAGTAATATTGATTGATTTATTAGCCAATCTGGAGATTTTTACGCAGCTGAATATTTTTATGAAACACTTGACCTAGCTCTAGAGCTGCTGTCTTTATTAAACATCTCTATTTCATTCTGTTTTTTTGCATTTTGAGCAAATCCCGGAGAGGGAGAGAAAACAGTCAGGTGCTAATGAGAGTGTGAGATCAATTAGCAGATAATAAATCACAGAGTGTCAGAGGAGCACGCGGAGGTGATTTCAGCATCCGTATATCAGTGTGTGCGTGTGTGTGTGTGTGTGTGTGTGTGTGAGTGAGGCAGTGGGGACCGCGTATATAAAACTCTATCCTATCTAAATATTAGCCCAAATCCCCGGAATCAGACCCTCAGGAAGGGAGCAGTTGACCGCTGACAGTCCGGCTTTTGCTGAGCAGCTGCTCGCGGAGGCTCTTTATGGAAAGCCAAAAGGTCCATAAACCACTGCATCTCAATTCACCTACTTACACCATGCACTAAAAATGTCTACTCTTTTTATGAAGAAAAAGTGCATACTTTTGAACGTGGAGCAAAAGAGCAAAATGCAAGTACCGGGACACAGTAACACGTCATGTAACGCACACATGTAACGTAACGCACGTGTCATGTAACGCACACACACCGCCACCGTAAACAACCTCCTCGTCGCATTTCAGCTTTTCTTCATTCATTATTCCTTATATAATTTATACTATATCATTTAATTTACCATTCCCTTGATGTATTTTTACACATTTCATTTACATCTCTCTAAAATGCGTCCTTGCATTCATCACAAAACTTCTCCTCCCTCACGCAAAGGAGTTATGGGTAATATTAACTGAAAAAGTGTCCACAGTTCTACACTTCGAAAATCTGCCGGGAATAATAGACCATCCGGGTACCTTTGGGATACTCATTTCAATATACTACGATCTGGGACACACTAATTCTAATCTCGGATACTATTTAGGACGGATAGTAGGCGAATTGAGACGCAGTTCATCAACCAGAGAACCAGCGGCTACAGGGTGTCCTGTAAGTCCAGCATCATAGGAGGAAAATAATCTTAACAATGGCAAAACAAAAGCTTTTATTTACATGACTTGCTCATTCTTCGCAATCCACAAATTCCTATGATTTTTTTTATATGAAAATATAAAAATATACATTAACCCTATGATGCTGTATGGAATCCCCTGTATAATTAATAATAATTATGCTGATTTAATAAACAAATGAATGAATACATAAATCATTCAAAAACACAACAAATAAATTAAGAAAAATATTTTCAATACTAATTTTAATAAAATGATTTCTATTTTTAAATAACAACAAAGTTTGTGTGTGTGTGTGTGTGTGTGTGTGTAGTGCCCTGAAATGGACTGGTGTTCATTCCTTGGTGTATTTCCACCTCATGCCCAGTGTTCCCGGGATAGACTTATAACTTATTCACCACAAAACTTGACATTTCATTGAATAACAGTGAATGTTTAAAATGTTCAAAAATGTTTAAAATGTTTAAAAAGATGTTTAAACATCTCATGCTATTTCTCAGATTTTAGCCAACGTGTGTGAGACAATCGTTTGTACATTCAGAAGAGATATGTGGATGGATACGCTTCATACTAGAGCTTGTTGCTTTGAACTGAAATAACAAAAAAAAAAAAGCTGTGGCATGTTTGTAGATGCAGGTTAATGTTGGTCTTGTGAGCAAATGTTGAAGTATAAAGTATGAATTATTAGTGACTTTTAGATGTAAAGTGGGCGGTCCTAATGTCACACTTCGCTTCCAGTATACTGTATATCTATAGTTTTTAACATACGCTTTCTCGCAAGCTAGTGAGGGAAAGGAAAACCAGGAATTATGTCTGACTCTGCTAACGCTACAATCCAGTGGGTCAGACAGTCTCAGTTCTCCCTGCTTGTGTGCTGCTTCTGCTTGAGAGGCATGTTTGGGATGATTATGACCCATTTGGCTTTCCATAACACCCCACCCATGTTGATTTCATGTAGTAGAGAAAACCTAAAGGGACTGCTGTTTAAGAAAAAAAGTTATATTTTAACCTAAATGTTTGCGTTCTTTAAGATATATCTCGATTCCACTTTTTTTTTAAAAATTAAATCTGAAATTCAATTTCGAAAATATTTAATTAAATTAGAGGAAAGAACAATATGTGTTGGCTTCTTTAATTCTTTTGTCCATTTAATCGAAATATTACTATTACTACTACTAATAATAATAATCTTCATTTATTTAACACAATGTGCAATACTGAATGAAAGACTTGATTATTTCTGAGCGTTAGTTTCACTATTCTTTATGCATTTATTTCAGTGTCTGTGCACGTGCATGGTTCATCACAGGGTTATGTAGAAGGTAATTATTACAGTAATAATGATTATTTAATGCACGCTCTGCATGGTATGTTTTAGGGTTTAGTTTAAACTTAGTTTAAACTTTTTTTCAGTGTGAAACAATGAGAGAGAAACATTTGCGACTCTTCTGGGGCTTTCTGTCTCTTTCTGTCTGAGAAACGGGAAAAATGTGACAATAAGCAAGGACACGAAATGGGGAAACATTTACAGTAAACACACTTCCGTTTTGGCTCGAAAAGAAAAATCCGTTTTTGTTGAACTGAACTTTTTTTTTTTAATGATTATTATTTTGGTCATTTGAGTTCAGGACAATCCGACACAATGAAGCTCGAGCACAATGAGTGTGAAAATGTTTTTCCATCTACACACACACATTTACCCTGAACTCAACACACACAGAATTAGTCATTAGTTTTGGGCTTCACTTTGAAGGTCAGAAAGATTTCAGTGGAGCTGAAATCAACGCGCTTTATTTATTCATACGGGTTTTTTTTTTTTAAAAAACCTTTATCATTATTTATTCCTCTTTTATCACTTCAGATTCAAAATCATTCGTAAATATTTCACTAAATTTGTTTGTCTGAGATTTTACACTAAACTAAATTCAGCATTTTAAGGCACATAAACATTTGATAAGGTAACACTGATAAGATTTTTTTCTTTATCAAAATTATAGAAGCTCAGTATTCCTCAGTGTGTGTAATAGAAATAAAACCAAACATACAACATGACAAAAAGGCTGTCATTCCACTGCATTTCTATTTTTAAATATATATATAAAAAACACTACAGGAAATTCAAATCAGTGTGTGATCATTTATATTCCACACTCCACCATTTTATGCCCTAAAACTGACAATAATTTTACTATTTAATTTAATTAGTTATAAATAAAAACAGATCCACTTCACATAACCAATCTCTGGATATTTATATGAATTATAATATAATTTGTGTCACTGAACCCCAGGAACACCTTCTTTCTTGTCTGTTATTAATCATTTTCTGTGCTTTTGGTGATTTAATTGTGTAATCATGATACAGATGTTTTTTTTTTTTTTTTTTAACTAATTTATTTGTCGGGGACAATGCCAATTAATAAACAGTACTGTAAATGAGCCAGAGTTAGCCCAGATGTAGTTCCTGATGTTTAACAGATGTGAATAGTCTCCCTGTAAAATAATTGTAAGTAAGATATATTGATAATATAGATAATGTTATAGATAATATTGAAGCTAGTCATACGCACATCATGAAATGAAAAGGGACACAGGAGGCTTTTGTGTCTCTCTCAGAGAACTCCTCCGTCTCTGAGAAGAGGCTGAAAGTCAGGAAAAAGAGAAGGGCCCTGATTAAGGCTCCTGGTTGGAGATCTCGGCCACCTCGGCCTCCTGTGTTTGTTTATTTGAGCAGAGGAAGGTTTTCTCTCCGCATGTCTCTCCTGAGTTAACAAATACAGCCATGACAGCTGCCATCTGGAGCAATCAGCAGGTTCCTCCCCCAAAAACAAGGCCACCAAACACCAAAAAATCATGCTGTCAGGGCCAAAAACTACTGAATGTGTGTGTGTGTGTGTGTGTGTACATCCTCTACAAGCAGATGCAGGGGATATCAGATGTGTGTGAGTGGACGTCTCTAGTGTAAACCTGTATGTAAGGATTAACCGCACTGTATTTTTATTTAGAAATGCAGCAGCTGCAAAACAATTGTTATTAGATATTTATTAGAGAGAGCACAATGCCGCGTTTTCCTTTCCAATACTAATGCCAATACTGAAACCTTGAGTATCAGCTGATATCAATACCTGATGGAGTTTTTTAAAAGGTCTTTTTAACTCAAGTACTTTAAAAATGACAAAAAATGAAAAATACATAGCTAAAAACATGACTTATCTTTTTTCAAAATCCTCTTTTCAGTTAAACTCTTTCACACAAAAATCACTTAGAGTGCAAATATAGGCTGTTAACTGTTATATAGTAACAGTATAATTATATATAAAAACTAAACCTAACCAAAACATATAGATCAAGTCTCTTTATATTTAAAGACTTCCAGTTCCAAAAGAAGCTTTTCTGTTTATATTCATACTTTTTTCTCTGAGATCTGATCCACCATTTTAAATTGATCTGATACCAATATATATCTTAAAGATGTATACATTCAGAGAACACTTCCTGCTTCTAATCTGCATTCTTTTATAATTTAATACAAAGTCTTTCATTACAAATTATATTATCAGCAACAACTTGAGTAGAAAAGTAGAACCTTAGAAATGTTTACATTCATTTCTTCATGAGTTTCTTAGGATTTGGTTCATCTCACTTTTGCATTAATGACACTCGAGCTGGCATCAAATCCACCAGAGTCTCATCTGAACATGTGCTTTAGTGGAAGAGATAAAACTCGTGGAAAAAAATCTGAACTTTTGTACAAAAGAGTTAGCATGATCAATATCACACATTTGCTAAAGTTTAGCAAGAAATAGTGCTGAAATTCAGTATTAAACATTCAAGATATTGAACATTTCCTTTCTAAAACTTTCTGTTTATTTCCAGTTTTAAATGGGAAAAAAATTCAATCTGGTCTCAGTATACTTGTCCGAGTGCCTGCGTAGACACCTACTCATAAATTCATGCACTGAAATGATATATTTTTAAAATGCTAAATTTTAAGTGTGGAATGTTAGAAAAATCAGTGTACATGAATGTTTTTATAAAAGTTTTTTTTGTTGTCTTTTTAAATGCACTGAGCTAAAAATGAAATTACAGACTAATATGCAGCATCAGCTGCACTGCTGAAATATTCAATATTAAAATATTAAATAAATATTCAATTTTAAAGTTGCAATTTATTACAATTACATTAATAGAGAGAAATGAATTTATATATATATATATATACATTTTCTACTACTAGCAACTTTGCTGCCAGACCAAATCTTTTTATTTTTAATTGTATAATGGTTCTTTAAACGTTTTTGTTGTTGATGTGATTTTTTTCCAACATAGTTCCAATAAAGTTTTTCCAACAAAGTGGTTTTTGTTTGTGATGAGAAATAATTCTTCAGTGTATTGTGTAATAAAAAAATTAACAAATCATCTATAAAAGGTTTCTTTTTAAATACAAAACTAATAATAATATTGATCTTCTGTGACATTGTTTACAAAGAAAAGAAAAAAAAAGCTTTTTGTCACTTTTTTTCAAGATTGTGAATATAAGTGATGGCAGGCAGTGCTTCTTCGTGACTACTTTAATTGAAGTTAATTTAATGTAGACAGTAAGGTTCATCATGATAACCCAGAATGACGGATGTTGAAGCTGTTTTTAAAATGTTTCTTACGGTAGAAAAATGATAAACGTGACCAGCACATCCTTGAGCATGTCTAAAGGTCCAGATGGCTGTAAAGCGGTTCTCATTAAACAAATTTCTCAGTGTGGAATGTCCTGAAAGCACAGATGAGGGCAAAAAAAAAAAAAAGAAAAGAAAGAAAGAGTCAGCTCTGTTCTCTGCTCTCTCCCACCCTGCTTTGTTTTAAAGCTGGGAAAAAGCTTTTAGCTTTTGAAAAGTATCCTTTTCCTATCGGAGCAGAAGCCCCAAGCCCATCATCACCTGGGCCTCTGCTGCTCTCTGATTGGTCAGATCCTGAATAGCTGGCATTCCTGCCACGAAAAAAGCCACGATATGGAAGCGGGGCAGCGCTGATCTCTCAAATTAATTAAGGCCTTTTCTCCGTCTGCTCTATAATACATCCTGAGCCTGCTATTAAACATGAGCACAGAAGCCAAGCACATTATAAATCTGTCAGTGGCTCTGCTTTCTTTTACTCCATCCAGGTTCAGGAGTCAAAATGTGTTTTAAAGTTGAGTCACTGTCCTGAAAACCTCGAACGCTCCTTAACGATGGGATTGGAGTCTTAGGGATTCACACTCTCAATCTCTCTCTCTCTCAAACACACTCTCAGTCTCTCTCACCCATTTCCTCCTCTTTTCTATTGTTCGTTTTCCCCTTTTTCATTAAACATGTGGCTTTCAAGAACTTTGAACCAGGACCTGATGCCTGCTTGCCTGAGTCAGAGATCAAATATAAGTGAAAATATGGGTGGGGACTGGGTAAATCTCCACACGAGCTTAATAATATCTGACACGTTTGATCTTATGAGGACATTTGGCTGGTCCCCACAAGGAAAATAATTTTTTTTTTTAACAAAAACTGCAGATTTTATATTAAAAAAAGGAAACAAAAACTAAAGCTTTTCTTTTGTTACTGAGGTTAGGGTTAAATGTTAAATTTAAGTGCCGCATAGCATTAATCAGTTGTGTTAATAAGCATTTCAGTGGAAGGTCCTCACAACAACAGTACGATAAACGTGTTTGTGTGCTTTCCTGGACGTGTTTAGAGGAAAACTGCTTCCCGGATACCTTCGACTAGGGCTGGGCAGTATGATGATATAATATTGATATTGTGATTAGTAATCTCATGACACACTTTTCTGAGATATCTGAGAAGCATTGTGATATCTTTTTATGACTATAAAAAAATAATCACAAACTCTGATTGGAAGCAGTTGATTTGATGTTAGAATTTGGATTAGAACTGAAGGATTTTATATAAACAGTTTAGTAAATAGAATATGGAAATCAGACTGAACTATATTAGCATCTAAATCACTTGTAACATGCGATTGTGGTAAACTTTGTGCTGAGAAAGGAAGTGATTCAGTTTCAGGAATTCATTCGACTGTTTTTTATCTCTGTGATGTTCTTTTGTGTATGTTTATGGATGACTGTGTGTTTCCACAAAGGTAGCTACAACTCCACAAACTGCTAGCTATAAGTTTCCTTTGCAAAATTTTTACAGAATTTTATTCTTCCACCAAAGTTTTTCCACACTACTTATGTGCACTGAATGATATATCGTGATACATATTGCGTATCAAAGAAAAGTATTGTGATATGATATTTCTGTTATATCGCCCACCCCTACCTTTGACTATAATTCTTTTTTATATATATATCCCCAGGATGTCCCTGCCCTCAGCTCATCTCTTTCCTTCCCTCCTGCCCTCTTTAAAGATCCTAAATTTAGAGATTTATCAAAATTGACTTGACATTCTCGGACAAACACCAAAATCAGTTGATGTTTCAGTTCCTCCACTTCAGCAAATAAGAAAAAAAATCGGCTCCTTATTACATTTCACTTACATTATTTTTCAAAAACACCAGATAAATGACCTGTCTTGTGAATTTGAAAAAAGTCCCAACATTGGCGTGTCTGTGCTCGCCGGCGTTCCCTCGCCTTTCCTCCATAAAGGGAAACTGTTAACTTTTCACCACATTAGTTAACACACCCGCTGTGGGACGGACTCGGCAGCGAGGTGGTCTTCCACAGGAAATGGCTAACTTGTTTCATTTAGCGACCCCCCTGCGTGCCCCCTGGATGGTCAAACTGAGCCCCGGACTCTGGAACGCCAACGTTCCCGACTCTCTGAAACATTTCATTAGAATAGAAATGCACTAAACAGGCTGTGAGCAAAATTATTTATAGTTGTGTGTTTAGTTTCGCATCATCTTCCGGTCCTGTCCTGGTAAAGAACGGGAAGTTTAGCGGATGGGTGGATGATGGGAAGTCCATCCTCAGACGCCATCGAGTTTTTAAAGCACTAACCCAATCAGGGAAGCTTCAGAGATGACTATAAATGGCTATGTGTGGACGCACGGATGCACGCCATGATCATGTCAGGGGTCGTGTTTTTTTCCTCTGTCTTGTAGCATCACTCCGGTTTCCAATGTCAAGCCAAGGTGCATTGTGGGAAAAGAAAAGACTCTCTGAGCCAAACAGATAAACAAACTCGTTCATCCCCACACAGTTCCCATTCTGATGAAATGAGAAATTTGTATTTGATTGAATGAAATCTGTGGGTTTGGATTTGCTCAATTTAATATAAATGAATCTGTCAGAAAAGATTAAAACAATTAACTCCACCCCTAACCACGCCCCTAACGCTAATTTGAATCATTTTTGAATTTGTAACATTTCAACTAATTGGACTTGGCAGCTGTTTGTAGCTAAATTATAAGCCAGCTTGTTTCCTTATGGTCTACATTGCCTTTAAAAATGTATAATAATAATAATAATAATAATAATAATAGTAATAATAATAATAAGTTTAGTTAAGTTGTCTAGCTTAGTAATCAACTCGGTATTCAGTTTAATTGATCTTTTCCCAAAAGTTATCTAGAATATTCATAAGAATTAGCATGACTTCATTTGTATAAAAAACTACAAAGGTTAAAGATAGTAAGTTAGCATTGGGGGCGGGGCAGCATTGTTGAATTCTCACTTCTGATTGGTCAGAAGGTGTTGATTAATTTTCTGTTACAGCAGCTCTGACAGTAACGCAATTGCACATTGGTTCATCACAACCGCTCATTGTAAACTGTAAAGGTGTAAATGTTTGTATGTGCAAGTGTGTGTAGTTTCCTCTTGAGCACATCCAAAATTATAGAAACACTCAATGTGTGTGTGTGTGTGTGTGTCTGTGTGAGTTCATGCATATAGTACATGCTTGTGAGCCTGCATGTCTTCTTTTGTGTCTCCGTGTGTGTGTGTGTGACTGTGTGTGTGTATGTGTGTGTGCAGTTGGCTAATTGCAGGCCCTGATTGGACGATTGTAGACAGATTTGGACCCCACCTTTCAGCAAAGGACGTGGGTGGGAAGTGAGGATGGATGAGTTATACACAAAAGTTGACCTTTAGACATTAAAATTGAAGAGAACGATGTCCATCATGTCCAACATGTCCACCATTTGTCTTGTTCTTATTTGAGACTCATTACTGAAATGAACAGTTGGCAAAAAAAAAAAAGATAGCCCAAAGTTCCCCTTTAACCCTTTAAATCAGCCAATCAACCGAGACATGTCAGAAGTTTCCTTCTTTAGTTTTGCACTGGAGCTACGAGGCTAATGTAGTTAACACACACAGTTTGGGGGATTTAAAGTATTTGTACATAAACAGTTTAGTAAATAGAATATGGAAATCAGATTGGAACTATATTAGCATCTAAATCACTTTTAACATGCGATTGTGATAAACTTTGTGCTGAGAAAGGAAGTGATTCAGTTTAAAGAATTCAGAGCTATGACTGTTTTTAGCTCTGTGACATTCTTTTGTGTATGTTTGTACATGACTGTGTGTTTCCACAAAGGTAGCTACAACTCCACAAACTGCTAGCTATAAGCTTCCTTTATTTGTTAGCTACATTAGCCTTTGGTACAAAGCTTCAAATGCTGAACATGTCCTGGTTGATTGATTATACTTAGGAGAAAACTGTATGCATATTTTTGCCTGTACTTTTTCCGTCCCGGTGTAAGACCTGTCCTGCTGTTTACTTTTCTGACGCTAACATCAATTTGCATATAAAGTGATACATGAGTAAGCTCAATGGAATTTCACTCGACTGCACCAGCAAGTGATGCAACACACCAGGTGTGTGTGTGTGTGTGTGTGTCTGCCTGAAACCATGTACAAAACCACAAGCATCGCTGAACGCAACATCGCTGAATCAAAGATAAAAATGTATAATTATGTAAATGTCTAAAAGTAAAAATGGTATACATACAACATTCCTACAACATATCAAAATAAAAACATTTAAATATTAGTAAATGTCTAGTATTCCCTTAGTAAATAATTTTATGTAATTAAATTAAACCTGAAATATAAAGCGTTCTTTACCATGTAGAATAAATAAATAAATTTTTATAATAAAATGTTTATAATGTTAAAGTACTATATTAAACCTTAAGGTTGTTAAATAAATGTAAAAAAAAATTGTATAATTTTTGTATAATATTTGTAAGTTAATTATTTGCTTATATATCATGTACATTAATTAAATAATATCTACACTAACATCCATAATTATTTGACAAAATTTAGAAAATCAATATGCAAAGTATAAACTCATGTTTTTAAACCTGCTTTAATTTGAAACAGTTTTTAGATGTTAAAAACTGAATTTGTTACAATTGTAACATGAAAACTGTACAGCTAATTTCAAAAATTGATACAAGAATGAGTTGAAATATTTTTTAAAACGAATTTAAAATATATTCATCAAAAGTATATGAAGTTCTACCAGTATAAATTTACAACTATTTAATGTTTGTTTTATTTATTCATATCAGTATAAACGTAATTTATGTAACATACACTAAATTAATTTTCACACCTTTTCTTGTTGAGTAATACATTTGTGCCTGTAGGTAAATTAATTAAAATCTCATTTTAAACTTATTTAAAATGAATTTTTAAAATTCTTGTTGTAAACATTCGCAGGTTCTGAAACGGGTGCCCTTGTGCACTACGTCATCTTTCTGAAACTTTCTCAGGAGAAAGTGTGATTCTTTTTATTTTGCCTTGTCAGCCGATTTGTGATTTGTGTCAACATGCTATTTGTTCTCTCTCTCTCTCTCTCTCTCTCTCTCTCAAACACACACACACATTCTCAGCACCTTCTACACCCATCCTCACTTTGAAATATGGAGCAAATCCTCCCATGTGACCAAAGAGAAGAAAAACATGGCGTTGAGGGATAGAAAAGTAAGAAATGAAAGCAAGAAAGAAAAGAGAATGGGAAAACAAAGAGGTAAATGAGAGGCAGACAGAAAAAGACCGTGTTAGGGTTGCATCTGTGGTCTGTAATGATATTTATCGGGACGTGTTCCTGCATGTGTTGTATGTTGCATTGTGAGACGTTGTTGCAGAGCAGATGACGGGAATGCGTTTTATTGCTCAATACATCAATACGTTCATGCTTAGTGTTGAGTGATCTACGATGTGTTGTGTCGAATGAAATCTAATAAAACTTAACAACATATGTCACGATGCATGTACAAATATTTTTGCATTTGACATTATTAATGTTGCTGGCTGTCAGAAAGCAGATTGAAGTACATCTGTTTCATGTGACGTCACATATTTATGACCAAAAGATTGTGGAGTTACAGATCGGTATTAATATGCCTTCAGTGTGTTGCGCAAAGATATTCGATTTTACTCCATTCCAAAAAACTCTGATCGCCCGAGATAGATAGTAGTGCCTGTCAGCAATGACTGATTAGCTACTAGTTTACTTAGTTAGTACCTAGCTGGTATGCATTACATGAAAAGGTAAGTTTAGGAAGAAGATAGCTAGTTAATAGCTAGTTAAAAGCTAGTTAATACTCATTCGTTAATATGATAGCAATTTAATCTAAGTACAGCACCTGTCAAAACAAATATCTCTGAAAATACAACGATGGATTTATGCCTCAGCCCGCAGGTAAGTCTAGCTAATGCTATTTATCTAAGTAGCTATCTAGGATACACAGTTCACTAGCTCACAAATAACGTCACCACAAATGTTTGTTTCTGTTTATAAAGCTTGATAAAGTGATACTGCTGTTTACTTACTCGACCAGGCAATACGTTGCTGGTTTGTTTGTTGCAGCCATATTAATGGGTGGAGATGTTTATTTAACATTTATGGAAGGAGTCTCCAGCATCAGCACAGAGGTGTTTTGCGGTTTCTTTTGTCTTACATGTGAAAGTGAGGCAATTAATGTTCCTAGCTGTTATAACATAAGTGATTCCAAGAACTAACTTGTTGTTAAATGTAACTATAAATGGATAAAAGTATGCTGTGTCATTCTTTAATAAATACAATATTGTAATAGCAAATTGCTGTGCTATAAGATGAATACAATACTTTGACCTGATGTGAGGGACTTGATGTGCACATCAACAAAAGAACAGAAACTGTGTGTATGTGTGTGTATCTGTTCATGCATGCTGTGCACGCCTGTGTATCTTATCTGTGTATGTGTGTATGCAGCTGGGTAGTTGCAAGCCCTGATTGGACGATTGTAGACAGATTTGGACCCTACCATTCGGCAGAGGAAGGAGGGAGGATGAATGAGTTATACGTGCCTCAACAGATTGAATGATAGAATAGATGTTCACCTTGTCCAAAATGTCCGCCATTTCTCACCGGTCACATGATGAGCTTAACGATTTTTTCCTCACAACATCAGATGAATACGGCTTTTCCCTCATAACAGAATCTACTAAAATTCTCAAGCTCTCAAGTTCCAGACATAACTACTGGTATATGTTTACATGTTTGTGTATGTGTCTGTCTCCGAGTGTCCTCTGTTGCCATGTGGTTAGATCTGCGTTCCTCCCAGTTACTTATATATTACTCTATTACTGCTGTTAGTGTGTATTGTTGTATCACGATGCCGGGTTTCACTGTATGATGCGACGTCAGAAAGATGTAAATTCGAATCCCAATGGTGGTACAGTCCAAGAGAGTTCTGCCCTCCAAGAAGGACAAAGTTTCCCCATTTCCCCTAACATTTATACAAATTTGAGATAAAATTGTATGTGAAAAAAATTTTGATTTTAAGAAAGGTTTCCCCAACCAGGTGAGTTCAGAAAGGTTTCAAACTCTTCTGAAAGGTGTAGCTGCTATCTTCAGAGGAAATGTGTTAGCTCTCTCACTCTCACATTGGTAATAGGGGCGATGCAATGGAAGAGATTGAGATCAGTCATGTGATTTTGAGGAAAAATGGGTAAAAAATAAACCTGGGCATGGTTTCATAGTTTGACTGTTTTTATGACGAGTGTGTGTACCATGTTTGTGTGTATTCGTGTCTTTCCACGTTTTTCCTACAGCAGTCTTGCACTTTGTATCATTCTCAGCTTCTTGAATCCTCTTGGATAAAAATCATCTGCCCACTAGCTAAATGTCAATAGGCGTGTTTTACTTCGTCCACATTTACTGATAAAAACCTCACACATGAGCCTTGATTTCACCCGTGGCTCGTGGTCACTCCTGAGCCATGAATCAAAAGTATTTGTTCATTTCTCCACGGATGACATTGCATGTGTGTGTGGACAGACAGACTGCCCTGTGTGTGTGTGTGTGTGTGTTGGTATTTTCTGCAGGTTTTCCAAACAGCCGCAGCTCCCCTGTGTGGCTTGGCAGTGTAACGTCATTAAGAGACGGGAACGGTTCAGTGATAACGAAACAAGCCAGGAATTATTATTTTACACTCAAAATATGTTAGACTGAGAGAAAAACATGAACATGGCGTTAACATCATCAACTGACAAATCAGTGTATGAGGATGACATCTAGAGAGTTGACTTACCCCTCTCCAAAATTAGTTTTGGACATATTCTTGTTTTAATTTGATCATTTATTAGGTTCTGGGAATACAGTTAGCATTTTTTTGATGATTCATCCTGTACTAGTCTTGTGTTCGTCCAATCAAATGCTCTCTAGAACATATACATATGTAAGTCCCGCCCCTGGGGGCGTGTCTTGCTGTGGAGAAGCAGTGCATTAATAGCAAACATGGTTGTGTTTTTGGCAGTGCGTCTTTCTGCACATTGTTCTCTTTTCTGTCTATCATTTATTTGGAGTTTATTCATTTAGACGAGGGTGGAATTTTGGGCGATTTGGCGGTTTTCTGGAGGTTAGAAATCCTCCACAGTTGAAAAGAAGGTTTTAGCTGTTCTCCATGTTTAGCTAGCTGTCTAAGATACTGTTAAGTTTGTGTAGCTTCGGCAGGGGTGTGTGGTGTATCTCGAACGCTATTGGCTGTAAATCAGTCAAGCAGTTCAACACACCGTGACTCTGACTTCCTGTTTCAAAAGGAAATACATTGACATACAAAATCATACTAACTATTTTAAATGCATCGTATATGACATACAAAACATTATATGTTATTTCTGAATCTACAAAAAAATTAATGTAATTTTGTAAAAAAAAAAAAAAGTAGTAATATGATCCTGTAGCTTGCTAACTAGCCAAGCCAACTTTCTGCCTTAACTCAGAGCAACTGCATCATACAGCTGCATTGCATTCTGGGAGTTCGAGTCCCACATTCGCACCAACGTCTCCCCTACTTCTATGCTGAATTTCTCTTTAATATGACGTTGTACGTTGCTGGAAAATTGTGACTTCTACCACTAACTTTTCACAAAATAACGAAAATACAGCACCATCCAACAAACTAGCACCAGAATCACTAAACACATTAGAAAAATTTCAATCTAAACATATTCATACATATGTGTTTCAGGTTTCAGGTTGGAGGTTCCTATTTGGATCCAGGGTTAGAGATAACCTGCTGCAGAGGTCTACGTGGAACCTTTAATGGTTCTTCATCATGACAAACCTCAAGAATCCTTAAGGGTTCTAGATTTGACCTTTTGTAACATAAGGGCGTGAAGGTTTTGTCATCAGTTCACGTTGTATTCAGTTTTTCTTTTGTCTCATATCGTTTCTCTCTGTTCGTTCATTCAGATAGCCATGTTGCTTTGTTTCAAATCAGTTTCGTTACTATTCTAAGGAACACGATTGTCGTCTGGAGGATTTCCTGGGCATGAATGGCAACCCCCATGAGTGTCATGAGACCTGAGACCCAGAGAACAAACGCACACTTTTTTAACTGTTTGCTCGCAGCCCTTTGGTTCAAGGTTGTGTTTATGGTGAGTTATGGGGCGGTGAGCATCAGAGAGCGGCCGTCAGTCGGACTCTGTATCGGGTGTCCCATCACACACACTCTCTCCACTCTAGGGTTCTTCAACTTTCACACACACCTTAGATGTCATGGCGACCTGGGTGGCAGAGTGGTTAGCAGGCATTTACATAAAAACACTCACACACACACACACACACACACACACACACACACACATACTGAGTAGCAGGCCGGCTCACGCTAAACTACGCGTGCCAAGATACACAGTCTTACATTTGCATTAAAAATATATGATCAAAACGAACACACACACACACGCGTTCGTCGCTGCTTTGAAGGCGTTTCACAGAATGTTTGCTGATGCAAATTAGCCAGCGCTCAGCGGTGTGTCTGCAGATCATCCAGCTCAGAGAGGAATGTGTATCGTGTTGTGTTTTCTTTCTTCTCCTCTCTTTCCTTCCTTCACTTCTTCTTTTATTTTTACACCTCCATCTCTCTCTCTCTCTCTCTCTCGCTGGTCCTGACTCAAAGGTAACCATGTGGTCATCATCAAAATCCTACATTTACACTTGCTCCTTTAAACCAGAATGTGTAAGATTAAGATTAAGATTAAGATTAAGACATACTCACAACTAACACAATGCGAATAAATGTCATAAAGGCACAAATTATTTTCTTTCTTTTTTTTCACATCACAACTGTTCACCTTAAGGCTGATCCACATTATGGTTGTGTTTTTCTCGGTGCTTGTGTTTGAAAATTTCACTTTAGTGTTGATTCTGTTCTTTTCATATTTCTGACCCACAAACTAGATGTTAATCTGTTCACATTGCAGCTATCAGCAACTCAAATGAATTATGTGTATGTTCTTGAATGGTTAATGAATCAGAATTTCATGTGTAAATGTAAATGTTTCTCAAACTATTTCAAAATAAAAGATAATTAAATATTCTATAATCTATAAGTAATCTAAATAAAAAAACAAATCCATTTGATGTGATGATTTGCTTTTAGAACAGCATCAATTCTTTGTTCTAAGGATCATGGAGAACTTCTCTATATAGGAAATAAACCATGATGGGGTATGCTGTTATAGGAAAATAATCAGTAACGGTATTATAGTAATTTTTGAACGACACGTTTCACCTTTTATCTGTTTATAATTATGTTTCATGTTGTGGAAGGTCCACTGTCATTATTTATGTTATAGCAGCTATAAGCAGTCGTTCTCTCAGTTAATAAAACAAAAATATGCAGCTCGTTGTGTTACCCATAAAATGCAAAGTGTAAACTCCTCTGTCCTGAAGATGTCATAAAACTTACAGTTACAGCTTTACCTCTGACTTTTACAAGGTGCTGACACTGGAGACTCCTTCCAGGGTTATTCTAAGAGTTCTAAGGGTTCATTGGTTAATTAAGGGTTATTAGCCTCCTCAAAGGCTCTACTAGAAAGCCTTTCTTTTAGGGAAACACTCTGTTGTAAGGTTCTACATAGACCCTTTATGGATTCCCCACAGAAGGGCAACCGAAGAACCCTTAAGGATTGTAAATTTTCTCTTTCTTCTTTCTCTTCCTCTCTGTGGGATGGAGCTTGGCGTGTGCGAGGCATCGTGTTGCCTCAGATTTAGCTCTTTGATTCAGCGGCTTTGGAGATTATTCCTTCTTCTCCAAGAGGAAGACAAACAGACCTCCCTGGGTGTATACGGGAAAGCTGTGTGTGTGTGTGTGTGTGTGTGTGTATGTACCCAACCCGTACCAGCTGTGTGCGCGGCATCGACATATGGTTGCCTGTGTTCGGTGTTACGAGCGTTCATGCGTGTTTGTGTGACTGTGTGTGACTTGCCCGAGTACAACACATGAAGTAATGAAAGTTTATTTATAGAGAGCAGCAGAGACGAGGGATTAAACACATGACCATTCTCACGAGCACCTGGGAGCTTAGACCTCGAGTTATGAGTGTTCTTATGAGTGCAATATGAACGTTCTCACAAAAAAGCCTTTGTACAAGATCTCTAAAGCATTAGAAAGGAACACTGAGAATGTTAGTTCTGAGTAACTTTACTCAGCTCTTAAAGGAGTTAGAAATAGAGCAAAGACTGATCAATCTAAGTTTTATACCACTTCGTTGAATTCTGGATTCTGATTGGTCAGATTTATTTTCTATCACAGCAGCTCTGAGAGTAGTGCAGCTGGTTTATATTAATGCATTGCTCTATTACGTTATTGTTTCTATAGCAACAGCTTATATAGCAACAGGATTTTAAAAAAATGCCTATTTTTTTGATATGGTGATGTTTTCGCTGAGAAGACAGTTTTTACAATTTGTGGTTTCTCAGCTGCGTTTTTTTTGTCTTATTTACTTCAAGAAAGAGAAGAAAGAGAGGCTGGTGAGGGAACAAGTGTTTAGTAGTAACGCCTCATCTTCATGTCAGAGGAGATGAGCAGCTGGAGCAGAGCAGAATCTCAGGGTTTAGTAATTACTGTCATTTTGACATGACATGAACCCACTATTAAAGTTATTGGTTAGGATGTTAATTAGAAGGTTACAATATGAACACAAAGGTTCCTGGTTCTAACTGCAGTATTAATGGAGAAGATTTTGGCTCCAATCCTGTGAAAGTTATCGACTATAAAAGCTGACTTTACTTTGGAAGATTTTTTTGGATTTTGCTGCCGATACAAAGAATTGTTTGGTTGCGAGTTGAGCTCAGTGGTCTTAGAATACATAATGTAAAGATTCAGAACCACTGTGACCAAAGACAGCCGACGACAAAGCCAACAATAAACTCAACAGGATAACTACAAATATGCTAGCGGTGATGGCTAAACATAAACAAAACATGCTAATGGACAGAAAAAAATCGCTATACCCCCAAGAATGTTTGTGTTTTCTGCATTTCCGGATCACACTGATTGATGGCGTGAACAGAACATAGTAACGTGGTTTAATCACAGGTCTATCGTTAGAGGATCTTCACTGTATACTCTGACATGGAGGACACACGCTATCATACAGTCTGTTATAGAATTCAGATAAGATTTTTTGGGATCTCATACCATGTGACAAGGATCTCTGAAATCACACCAGCTTAGCTAACATTCTAACGGACAGACAACACAAAATGACAGTAATCTGGACATAATTTCATGATTAATAACTGCAATCAAAGAAAAGCAGATCTGCAAAAATATCAAGAGGAGGAACTACAGCATCATCCTACAATACAACTAACCTGATAAAACATCTTAAACATAAAACTCGGCATGAGGAGTCAGCATCGCTAGCAAAAAAATGCTGGCTAGGCAAGAAAAAAAGTCTACAGACAAGGAGAAGTGAAAATAACAGCTCGTATATTATAGTACGTTGTTGTTGATGATCAGTTGCTATCAGTCGAAGGATTCTGATGCAATAAAAACAAAAACTCCACCCTACTCATCTAAGCTAACGAATGTAGCCAACTAATGCACTTCATTTCGTCTTCTGTTCTAATTTGGTTCTAATCCCACTATGAAAACCCTCAACATGGAGGTCACTGGCTCAAATCCCAGCACTGACCTCCTGCTTTCCCTGCTCACGATCCCTACTGTGAATAAATAAGGGATCTTTAATAACCTATCAGGGTGTGGTGTGATACAGTAGAGGATGGCAGAACCTCAGGGGGGACAGGAAGAGGGAGATGTTGACCCAGAGCGGCAGGGGGGCACTCCGAGGAGGAAACTACCCCTGAGGGGGTGTATGGATGGATGGATGGATGAGAGAGGAGAAAGTAGGAAAAAGCTTTGCAGATTAATGACTTTGTGAGGGGGTCAGGAACAGGACATGTGCCGTGTATGTGTAAAAATTGTTGGGAATGAAAGCGAATGAGAAAAACAAACTGAGATTTGAGGTTATTTTAGATTGTCTTGAAACTAGCATTTTTTTTCAGACCAAGTACTAATATGAGTATGCTTTTTTCCGATACTGATACTGAAGTGAGTAACCTACATATCATTCAGGAACGTCATGGCACATTTTATTTAGCTCTGGTTATGTTTCTCCAGTTCAAATAGTGTCCATGAAAATCTCACGTGTGTGTTAATGCACTTACGCTACCAGCTTTATTCTTTATAACGTTAGCGAGTTGATTTTAAATGAAATGCATTAGCTAGCTACGTTAGTAAGCTTGAATCGAGTAGGGCTACAATGGAGAAGTGTGGGTTTTTTTTACTTTGGAAAAGTGCTTCTGTACGTTTTTGTTTTCATTGCGTGAGAATCCCTCGCTGTCGATGACTGATAGTGATCATCAACAACAACATACTGCTGGAACATAAGAGCTGTTATTTTCACTCACCTAGCATCTCCTCATGCTGGGTTTTATGTTTAAGATGATTTACTTGTATTGTAGGAAGATACCATAGTTCCTCTTCTTGATGTATTCACACAGCACAATTTGCAGTTTCCTTTGATTGCATCATTAATTGTGAAATGTGTCCAGATTGCTGTCATTTCATGTTGTCTTTTCATTAGCATGACAACGTACACTAGACTTAAATTGGTCTCTACGTACCCCTAGTTTAAACTAGCACTGACGATAAAGGTGGCGTTTTCAGACAAACATGCTTTTGATTACTTCCATTTCTTCATGTGAGTCCAGGTGTGTTTCTGCGTGTGTATATGTGTGTGTTTGTGTGTGCTAAGCAGCCTGAAGGGATAAATTCCTTCTCTATAATCCAGTGTCTATCCTGTGTTCTCCGTACCTCCTTCAGTCCCATTTTTACATCTTTGTGTATCTAGAGAGAGAGAGAGAGAGACCGACCCTAACCCTTAAATGGTTCTATGTATAACCCTATCCCTATCTATGTAGAACCTCTAAAGTTTCCCTCAGAGGAACATCCAAAGAACCCTTAAGGGTTCGGAAGTTCCTTGAAGTTTTAAAGGTTCACTACATCATCTAAATCGGGTTCTCCAACTAAAGGTACACTCTTAAAAAATTGACTTCCATTGTCCATCCCTATCTCTGTAGAACCATTAGGGGATTCCTCAGAGGAACAACTGAAGAACCCTGAAGGGTTCTAAAGGTCCTTAAAATGTCCTCTAACTCACATTCTCCACCTCAAGGTACACTTTTTTTTTATTATTAAAGGTTTTATTTAGCTCTTCAGTTGACCACCTGGGAGAACTTTTAAAGATTCTATGTAGAACTACGTCTCTATCTATGCAAAACTTTTAAGGATTCTCCAACTAAAGGTAGACTATTTTTAAAAATGTAAGTTTTTGTTTAAATTAGGGGTTCTTCTGTTGACCATCTGGGAGAACCTTTAAATGGTTCTACGTAGAACAATATCCCTATCTATGTAGGACCATTAAATCTAAAGGGATCCCCCAGAGGAACAACCAGTGAACCCTCGAGGTTTTACAGGTGGACTACACCATCTAACTCGGTTCTCCAACTAAAGGTATGAAATGTGTACTCTTGATGGAACATGAAGTGAAAAGGGTTACAGAGAAAGGTACTATTTAGTGCTCTTTTTCATGAGTGTGTGTATGTGTAAGTAAGCAGTGCTCCCTCTACTGGTGGTCATGTTTCTGTGGAACCCCTCGGTACTCCTCGGGGTCATATCACTCTTTTCCCAGTCGAGAAGTCAGTGGGTGGTCGTCCTCTCTCTCTCTCTCTCTCTCTCTCTCTCTCTCTCTCTCTCTCTCTCTCTCTCAGCTGTGGGTCTGTATACATGCTGTAAGGTATAATTCCTATAAAAGGGTTCTGGCGTGTGTGTGTGTGTGTGTGTGTGTTGGGGGTTCTTGGTGCCTGTGGCGTTTGGTCAACCCTGCTGTGTAATGTGCTTCCTCTTCTTCACTTACACATTCCTGTAGTCCATAACACACACACACACACACACTGCTTTTTCTGCTGCTGGTAGAACCAACGCTAAGTTACAAACTCTCTCTCTCTCTGCTTCGGCTGATTTATTCTCGCTCGTGTTTTCTCAGGCCCACATGGTCCTGGAGTTTGCACTAGAGCAGCTCAAGCAGAACCGATGTCATTCAAACCCCAGTTAAATAAATGACCCTGTAAATTTCCCCCAATAATGAGAGAGGCAGTGATGAGGAATGTGTGTGTGTTTGTGAGAGATGGAGAGAAAGTAGTGGTCAGTTACAGCATGGTGACTCTCTCTCTCTCTCTCTCTCTTTTTTTGTGGTGAATGGGACCTGAGGGAGGCGTTAGCATAGCCCACCCAGACTCGGGACTCACTGGGAGCCACTAATCTTCAGCTCTGTAGGGGAAAGGCCATTTTCTGACTACAATATTGATAACTTTTGCATTCTCTCTCGCTTTCTGTTGCTCTTTCTGATGGTCTGAGGCTCAGGTGTTTTCGTGTTTCATCTTTCAGGGTTCTCATCTCTTACCTCTTTTCCATTTCCACCAACACAAAGCTGGAGACAGCTCAAGAAACAGACGAACTTTTTTCGGCCAGCTTCCACTGTTTCAAGATCCGAACATTACATAATGGCTACATTACATAATACATGTGGGAGTTTTTTAAATCGGGGGTGGACAAACGATAAATTCATGAGCTGAATTCATTCCGGGCAAGTGAACGCTCCAGTGTGTGTTTTGGTTGCCTGGAAACTGACCAGGCTAAAAAGTGGTAGCTGACGTAATTTGATAACGTATAGCGAGTTAACTAGCTGGTTAAGTGCATTAATACAGACTAAGAGAAAGGAACGAGTTTATGAATTCCTGGTGATGGAACGACTGTTGCTATAATGTATAATGTATGGAATGAAATTTTTCATGTTTCACAACGATAAATGCAACTGTAAATGGATAAAACATATGACACGTTTTTTTAATTAATAAAAAATTGCAATTGTTGGCAAATTGCTATGAGATGAGCTGTTATAGGAAAATAAATAACTAAACCCTTTCTTTCGGAGCTTTATACAGTATCTATATCATTTCTGCAGTGGAATTTCATTGGCTTTCTGCCTTTTCTGTTGAGAGCAGTGTGTAAAATCTGATTTATTGCTGCCGCTGTGATCTGCTACAGTTTCAGCGTGGAATCGAGCAGCGCTTCTCAATTCCACTGTGAAATAGTAGCGGATCCAGATGTCATTTTTTTTGCGACATGTGACGGCTGGGACTCGTCGGAGGCTTCTTACATGCTCCGTACATGATGCCTAGACTGATCATCCCTCACAGCAGCAGCAATAAATCATATCTGCGCGCCAAGGTGGTGTCAGAGAGAATCTGTAGGATTTATAAAGAGTGAGGCTGATTTTTACAGGAATGAGGTCATGAAAAAAGGTGGAGTGACAAATTTGTGTCAAGGACAAACCGTAAAACATCACCGCTGTCAGTCAGAAGATTATGTGTGTTAGTATTTTAGGAGAATTTGAGAGATGGTTTCGTGAATGAAAGATATTCATGTGATCTATGTGGTGTGGAAAGGTTTAAATGGTTAAGTTTAGGATGAGGATTGGGGTTCACACTCAAAGCTTTTGAAATTATTCATATACTGGGTTTTTCAGCCAAGTTTGGGTGAGTCTGTGCTCATGATAGCCTCAGATTCCTGTTCTTGTCTGAAGTGGAACCCGACGTGGTCTTCTGCTGTTGTAGCCCTTCTGCCTCAAGGTTCAACATGTTGTGTGTTCTGAGATGTTCTTCTGCTCACCACGGTTGTAAAGAGTGGCTATTTGAGCCTTGAACCAGTTCCATCTGCAATATTGCTGTCCACTGGATGTTTTTTGTTTTTGGCACAATTCTGTGTAAACTGCTGTGTGTGAAAATCCCACGAGATCAGCAGTTTCTGAAATACTCAAATCAGCCTGACTGGCACCAAAAGCCATGCCACAGTCAAAAATACTGAGTTCAATTAATAGATAGATAGACACAGACAAATAGATAGATAGATAGATAGATAGATAGATAGATACTGTAAGAGTGTTTATATATCTTTCTTACAATGTGCTTTACATTTCAAAGAAAATGAATGTAATGTAATGTAATCTAAGGTCTTGTATTATCACGCATATCAACATAAATATATTTACAAAAGGGATCAATAAATGAAAGAAAGAAATGGACTAATCATGCAAATACATACATTCATCCAGTAAGATACAGAGTTAATGTTGTGAGCACAGTTCAAAAGCTTGTATAAAAAGAGCTCACCTTGCATGACTGCTAGTACATATTTTCATATATTCACCCTCCCCCCTAGAAGAACAGGTTTTCTTCCAGGAATGACTATTTTCCCAGTCCCTGCTGATAAAAAGCATCCCCACCATATGACACTATCATCACCATGCTTCATTGCGAAGATTATGTTCTCAAGTGTTTGACTTCCACCAAACGTAGCACACTGTGCCAAGGCCAAAAAGTTCACTTATGGTTTCAACAAACTAGACAGCCTTTTCCATGGGTTTTGGCATACTAGATATGAAAACGCCTTTTGATAGACAGCAAAAAAAACCTTGTGAACACAGTTGAATCAGGGCTGTGTTTCTTAAAAGCATTATAGAACGAGGATCGTTGTTAAATGATAGAGCGAGCATCAAAATGATCTTATAAACCTTATAAATCAGGACAATTACCTGCTCCACACCCTTTCTCACACACACACACACACACACACACTCCTCAATACCGTACCACACTGTCTAAACTCTGGGATTTCATGGTCTTCCCATATATTTCACTGAGTGAAGCACTGTGTGAGCTCAATGACCCCAGTCCTCATAAATGCCCCCTCTCCAGGCCCGAGAAGAAACAAAAAAAAATCTACGAGATGTCTTTAAAGGTCTAGGGGGTTTTGAATTTCTCTGGTTGGTGGCTCTCTGAGAGAAAAGCATCTCAGCAGGGTGTTTATGTGGGTGTGGATGTTTCTCTGAACTCACGACACATGATGTAAGAGCTTGTGTGATTATTAATCATTAATTATTATGAATAGGACAGAACAGGATGTAATATTAGGAGGTGGAAACTATAACTGTCCTGGCAGTTGGCAATAGTGATATAAACTAGAAACTAGAACGTGCTTTTTTTTTTTTTTTGGTTAGAATTTTATGATCTTTCCATTGTTCTCTAAACTTCAGCAAACTTGTGCAATAACAGAAATCATGTTATGCTGTTATGTCATATGGTGTGCATGTCACTTGATTTCTTTGAATTCAGTTAGTCATAGAATTGTAGGAAAATTAGTTTATATTCTCTAAAACATGACAATACTCAAAACTCAGAATAAATCAGATAAATCCCCTTCTCCTGGTCCGTAACAACTCATTCTGAGTGAGTCAGCAGCTTTTTGGTGTGCTAGTTACCCTAGTAAATAAAACCCACAAGCTTGTGCTAATCATTGAACTGGAATTATATCAAACAGGCTAAAATATGAACTAGCATTATAGTAAATGAAGACAAAGCAGTTAATGAAGAAGAATGAATGGTAGTAAAGTTCACAGTAAAATGGCATTATAACTAACAGGCAAAAATATGTACTAGCAATACAGTAAACAGACTAAAATATAAACTAGCATTACAGTAAATAGATTACACTATAAACTAGCAGTAAAGAGGCTAAAATATGAACTAGCATTATTGAAAACAGATTACAATGAAAACTAGCATTATAGGAAACTTATTTGTGAACTAGCATTATAGGAAACTTATTTGTGAAATATGAGCTAGCATTAGAGAAAACCAGCAAAAAATGTAAACTAGCATTATAATAAACAAGCTAACATATGAGCTAGCTTTATAGAAAACAGCTTACAACACATCATAGTAAACTAAAATCACCCCTAAACTATAGCATTATAGTAAACATGTTAAAATATTAACTAGCATTCTAGTAAACTAGCTAAATTATTAACAAGCATTATAGATAAGAGCTAAAAAGTATTAATTATCATGAAAATTAGCTCTTTAAAACCAAGCTAAAATTATTCAATTGATTTAGCTTATTTTTACAGTGTTTTTTTTTTTAATGTGACCAAATTGCCTCTCTCTCTCTTTCTCTCTCTCTGTGTGTGTGTGTGTGTGTGTCTCCCCATGAGTGTGAGTGATTTACAAGTGGTCAAGGGTGCACATATATCACTTCCCTTATTGACTTCACTCAATATAAACTGTTTTCTAAATCGCATTTTCAGCCTTTAGCAACGTGGAAGTGTGTGTTTACATACACACTCTGCACCGCTCTTCCTTCAGCTCATGCTAGCTGTCGTGTGTGTGACTGTTATTACACGATGGACAGTGTAGAGTTGTATAAGTGTCAGGTGAGGAGGCATAAGATAGTGAAGATGGTGCTGTCTGTGCCGTCATGGCTGTAATTTTGTGCTGAAGACCCCTCTGGCTACATCCGGTGTGTCTGCTATGTGTGTGTGTGTGTGTGTGTGGTTCAGATTGTGAAATATGACATGGGAGGTCTGTACAGAGGAAGATGATTTATGTGCCACTAATAAGCGGTTTGTCGGGCGAGAGAGAGAGCGAGCGCTTCAGTGGGAGGTGTAGAATGCTGTCCTTACAGGAACACCCGGGAAAAAACTTGTTTGGAAGATTATAAATATAAGCTTCGGTAATATGTTTTTTTTTTTTCTCATCACAATCCAAAAAGCGCTTCCTCACTTTGTCCTGCTTAATACCGCAAATGAGCTGTTGATGACAAAGACTCCATTTGAAGCCTTCCAGCTTCAATCAGTGTAATCTTCGTAATGACGAGAGGTTTCAGTTATTGGGACGCAGCCAGATGCTCAATTACTGGCGATAAGAATCTTGCCCCAATCTACATCCTGTCTCCACATTAAGACATTTTTATGTCTGTACGGTCAAGAGGTTTAAGTGATAAAGAAAAAAAAAAGTTTTGTTTTATGGGTTATTGGCTGGCTTTAAGCAATTGATCACTTAACGCCAGCATGCTTGGCAAACAAAGCTGCCAATTTAGTTGAAATTAAAAGTTTTGACATGTTCTCTGCTTCCAGGATATGGATCCTTTACACTGTATGATTTTTGGCCTGATTTCGCTGTCGCATACAAAAATCACACATGCTAAAAAAAGAATACTTTAGTCATGAGTTGAGAGCTTTGAGGCGGGCTTTGAACTTGTAATGTACGTGCTCACTGGTGTCTGATGTCATGACCAAAGATGGTCGATGATAAAAACTTGTCTGAAAGCCAACAATAGGAGGATGGCGTAGGATGATGTGAAACTCGCAATGAACTGTGAAGTAAAAATGTTTACTGTTTGAGCTAGCGATCATTGAAAATATTGACCTGCTCACATTATTTAATACAACTTTACCAGCCGACATTTCCGGGTCCTCATGCAGTGAGCTGCAAAGTGATTGGACAGAAAAAATATCCATATTATCTCAAGCGCACTTTGACGAATGGGCGTTTCATGTTGTCCTCTTTTAACCCTGCCACGAATGCCTCCAAACTCGTCTTCTTCACCTTTTAAAACAAGATTTCTCCAGGCACAACACTGCTACCATTATACCAAGGTCCAGGTCATGCTGTCATCCATCTCATTTTCTTTAATCACAGGTATAAACATGGAAATAAAATGTTTCAAAAACATACTATGTCAAAACCAGTTTAAGAAAATTCATATTTACAGTTCTCCAGAAAATCCAGAAAATGTACAAACTAGTGTTAAAGCTAACCAGGCTAATTAATACACTATAGTAACCAGGCTAATCTCCCTTTATAGTAAAAAGGGAAAAAGAAAGATGAACTAAATACAGGTTAAAACACAAAATAGCAAATATGCTAAAATACAAACTAAAATATGAACTAGCGGTATATTAAACAGGCTAAAACATAATGTAGCATTATATTATACAGGCTAATACACAAAATAGAATTTTAGTGAGTAGAAAAAAACACAGATTAGTATCATAGTAAACAGGCTAAAATATAAACTAAAATGTAAGACAGATTAAAACACAAATTAGCCTTATAGAAAACAAGCTAAAACACAGACTAGCATTATAGTAAACAGGCTAAAACACAAACTATAGCAATGGTGGAAAAGCAGTAGCTAGCATTGTATTAAGCATGTTAGAGTACAAATTGGCATTATAGCAATCAAATCAGCTAGTATACTGTCTAAATCACCAATTACCATTTTATCAACATGTTTAAATATGAACTAGCATGATAGAAAACAGGCTAAAACACAAACTAGCATTATATTAATCAGGCTAAAACACAAATGACCATTATATTAAACAGGCTAAAATATGAACTAGCATTATAGTAAACAGGCTAAAACACAAATTAGCATGATAAAAAAAAAAAAAACAGGCTAAAATATGAACTAGCATGATAGAAGACAGGCTAAAATATGAACTAGCATGATACAAAACAGGCTAAAATATGAACTAGCATTATAACAAACAGGCTAAAACACAAATATAGCATAATAAAAAACAGGCTAAAATATGAACTACTATTATAGAAAACAAGCTAAAATATGAACCAGCATTATAGTAAACAGGCTAAAATATGAACTAGCATTATAGTAAATAGGCTAAAATATGAACTAGCATTACAGTAAACAGGCTAAAATATGAACTAGCATTATAGTAAACAGGCTAAAATATGAACTAGCATAATAATAAACAGGCTAAAATACAAATGTGGCATGATAGTACACCTTTTTCTTCTAGCAGAGACAGGTGCGTAATCGTTTGCTTAGTTAGCAACTTCAGCTGTTCTTTGTCTATAGTTTATCTTTTCTAGCGAGTCAAAACTTCTTAGATCTGACATCTAATATTCTGAAACATGGAATATTAGTTAAGACTTTCTGGACTGAGAAGTGCTGTGTGTGTGTGTGTGAGACAGAGCGACAGTGTGCAGGACTGATGAAATCTCACAGAAGTCCAGCTCCAAATAGAGATATAGAAGAGACATTGACATAAAGATACACGCTAACATCACTTTTAATTTAGGAAAGCTAAGAATGAGATATTATTCAAACTGCAGGTGTTCGTCTTGCAGCTGCACACACTCTGAAACACACACACACACACACATACACTGTGACACACGTTTTTTTGTGTGCTTAGTAGCAGCTGCCTGAATTTCTCAGCAAGATTATGAGACTTCTATAAGAGTCTGTTGTGCGTGCGTGTGTGTGCGCGTGTGTGTTCTCTGAAATGTCTGAAAGTGAAACATGACTCCATAACTTTAATAAACACCTACAGCCTTTACACACACCCACACACAGCGTAGGAGTCAGAAGATTTGAGTCACACACACACACACGCACACACACACGTTCACCAAGTTTACAAATCAAATCATTTGCAATACTCCATAAGGCCGTATGATTAATGGATCTTCAGTCAGCTGAGAATTTCGCAGGAAAACGCAGTAATTAAGAGTTATAACTGCTGAATTCATCTTGTTACTTTTCCAGAATGATCATTAGAGCCACAGCCGACGTCTCATCCATCACTGACCCCGCATTTGGCATCGGAGCCGCCGGCAGTCCTCCAGGCCAATCCCATGATCCCATGCACTCATGACATCACCATACCAGTCAGCAGAAAACACATTACGCTTCCGGTCCTCTCTGAGATCCAAAATCAGGGCTATGTAAATAAACACACTGTCTGTCACTGTTATAAACAAAGTGAACATAAACCCTGGCGGCCATTTTGTCCAAGCAGTGCTGACTGCAGTATCCCCTTCTCTTGAACTGTTTCAGCCTCATCAGAGTGTGTTAGGAAATAGCTATCAAGCTAATGAAGCTATTACATACAGCAAGGTATTGAATATAGCTACTAGCTAGTGTTACATGAAGGAATTTTCACTGGAGAAGCTAAACATATCAAACCATTCAACAAAATGGGGTATTAAATAATCTGGCGTTACACCAAGATACTATCTGGAACTAGTGTTAAACAAGCTAATCCAGGAACTACAGTAATCAAGCTAAATGTAATAATACACCAGCTAGCATTGTAGGCTAAACAAAAACTAGCATTATAGTAAACAAGCTATCTCATTAACCAGCATTATAAACAGGCTAAATTAATACCTAGCATCATAGTCAACAAGCTAACTAATTAACTAGCATAATAGTCAACATAGAAACACAAGCTAGCATTGTACTAAAAAGGATAAAGCACAAGCTAGCTAGGATTATATTTAAAAGGCTAACTCGTTAACTAGCTATTATAGTCAACAGACTAAAACACAAGCTAGCATTGTAGTAAATAGGCTAGGTAATTAACAAGCATAATGAACAGGCTATGACACAAAATAAAATTATTGCAGACAGGCTAACTTATTAGCTAGCTTTATTGTAAACAGCCTAAAGCACAAACAGGCTAAAACACAAAATAGTATAATAGTAAACTGGCTAACTTATTAGCTAACTTTATAGTAAACAGGCTAAAACAGAAAATAGTTTTATAGTAAATAGGCTAGCTTATTAACTAGCATTAACTAGGTCATGCTAGCACCTAGGTAATTTCTTGAGTCTTTTATCTTGTTTTTATTCAAAAGACAAGATGGAGGATAATTTGATGGAAGTGATTTGAGGAAACTAATCAATGACAGTGTGGTGTAATGAGGCTGAATTACAGTTACCACTCAGGTGTTGATTACTTTCCAATAATAACATGTTCCAAAGTGTTTATTCCTCTTATACCACTTATACCTTGTCATGTTACTGAGAATCCACAAATTGTAAACTCCTCTGTCCTGAAGATGTCGGAAAACTTAAAGTTACAGCCTTACCTCTGACTGTTACAAAGCGCTGACACTGGAGAATCGTTCCGTTAATGTTACATAAACATCCCCTTACAGGAAACTTCACCATATCAATGATTACCCATGTTTTGTAATCTGTGTATGTTGTGTATGTTAGTTTTAATTATATGGAGCATCTGCCATACAAGAGCTGTTACTATAGAAACGATAACGTATTAGCACGAGCGCATTAATACAAACCTGATTTGTTGCTGCACTACTGTCAGAGCTACTGTTATAGAAAATTAATCGACACCTTCCGAATTAATTCTAACCTACTTGCTTTGGAATGTAGCTATGCTACCCAACTGCTACTGGAGAATATAAACTAACTCGCTAATGGCTATAAGCTAGCTAGCTAAACACCTCATAACTTAGCTAGCAATGCTAAAGCTAATGCATTGCTAGTATGTTCATAGATAGCTAGGCTAGACTATTGGCTATAGGCTAGGCTAGTTTTATGCTAGTTAGTGCTTGTCTGTTAACTAGCAAAACCTTACTGGTGCAATTAGCGGGCCAGACTGGTGAGTTTTAGTGTGTGTGTGTGTGTGTGTGTGTGTGTGTGTGTGTGAGATACATGTTTGGGTCCACTCCAGCTTTGATTTATGAGTTTGGCTCTTTCTCTGACTGCAGTGTTTAGTGTACAGCGTGCCCCTGTCAGCTTAAACTACAGCCTTCCATAAATTACTGATCATTTAAAGCAACAATGTGAGACTGTGTGTGTGTGTGTGTGTGTGTATGAAACAGTATGCGTTCCTACGCATGAGAGAGTGAGAAAAGTGATTTACGACCGAGTTGTAGGACATAATTTCAACATCGTTTAGCAGATGGCTAGCTAATAGCTCATGAATCTTTGCCGTTTTTACAGTGTAACGTGCAACGGTAAATCAGGTGTGTGTGTGTGTGTGTGTGAAATGCTTCAGTCGCCTCCTCATGTACTATATGAGAGCCAGGGAGCCTTTGAAGAGAAAAACACTAAGAAGAGTGCGTTCAACACACCTAGCATTAACAAGTACAGCTCCAAGATGACTCGAATGTCTGATGTGTTTCAAAATAAATGCACTTTTTAAAATATATTTTTTACATTTTTCCAGATGAGGGATGGCTGAAGAGGGCTCGTCTACTTCTTCTCATGAATGGAAGCAAGCTTTTGACTGGATTCATGTTCAGACGTGCACTGTGCAATACAAACACACTCTATTAAAATCCTGTTTCCTGGAGTCGAGCCACAGATATGCAACTTCAGGTGTGTGTGTGTCTGTGTGTCTGTTTATCTACACGTCTGGAGCAGAAGTGGGCGTCATGGATAAAAATGTAATATCATTATATTAACAGCTAGACTTTATGTTTAAAGGAAAGGCTTGAACAAACATGCTAGTGTTGCTAACGATGAAATTATCCACCAAATTTAGAAGCAATATCGCTTTTATTTTAAGCTAGTTTCAGTATTCAGTCTTTATAAAAAAATATGTTTAACATGGATCCACCATGACGATGTACAGTGCTGACTGTTTTCAGGGGTGAAGCTAGCATCCATTACTGTAGAACTAGCGCTAGCAATGTCTCCTGATGCTAGCATAGCTAGTAATTCTGATATATAGATTTTTTTATATAGATTAAATTGCTCTCAAAATTTCAAAATTACAACATTTCTCTTATAAAAGAAATTTAATCATAACTAAAATTAATTTACGTTTATGGCTGTGAGAACAGGAACTAATCTGTTTTGTGGATGATCCATGACATTAAATGTAACTATAAATGGATAAAAAGTACAACTTATCATTATTAAATTAATAAAAAAAAATTGCTGCAGTATAAGAGGAATAATTCACTTTGAGCCATTCTGTTATAGGAAAATGAGCAACTTTGGCATGATATCAGTAACTCCACTTCATTACACCACCTCGTCATTGATTATTTTCTTACAACAGCATGACACACACTGTTTTATTCCTTACTTATTTGATTTTATACTTATTTCTTACTCATATTTCTAAGAATGTGTTCTCACTTGTGTATATGTGAGAATGGAGTCTACAATACACACTTCTGAAAGAGAAAGTGTGTGTGTGTGTGTGTGTGTGTGGAATCACACACTCTCAGATTAGAGTGTTTAGAGGGTGTGTGTCGAATTAGGGGCTCTCAGAAAAGTGACACCGGTCTCAGTCGCTCCCTGATAGGTGGTCCCGAGGTTGAGGAAGGGCCGGACAAGTGTGTGTGTGTGTGTGTGTGTTTAAGTCTGTTTCCTTGGCCTGGCTGCCTCTTATAAACCCCCGTCTGTTCCCCTCCCTCCTGAGGGAGCTCCCCTCGTCCGCTCCCTTTCCAAATTTATGCAAAGACAATAATCCCTAATTGCGATATCACTTTACGAGCGAATTCCTCCGGAGGCCATTAGCGCGATCCCCGATGACGAGGCCCAAAGTTTCTCAACATAGTCATCCACTCTGCAGTCCAAGAGAAATGTCCATTACAATTCTTTTCCTTTTCTTTTTCTTTCTTTCTTTTTTTCAGTTTGTTTGGTCAGTATGTCCTGCAGCACTGCCTGTTAATGTCTCTAATTTGCTCCACTTTGAAATTACAAAATTATATCATTATTTATATATTATTTTTCCAGTTTAGGAACAAAACATATGTATATATATATATATATATATATATATATATAACAAAAATATACAAAGAATGACCAACAAAGTAGAACTCAAAATTAAACACGTTATGTTGTTACTGTTACGTTAGCTAAGATGAGCATGCCAATTTGAGCAAGTCATTTCCTTTTTTTTATTTAATAAAGTAAAAGAAAATTAATGTGCTAATTTATCCAAGTTCAACAATATGACATTCGATTATGTTTGATAGGCTTAGAAAGCCAAAAAAAATTGAGCTCAGAATTAAAATACAATGAATTGTGCAATCTGTCCTGTGTGATTTTGTGTTAAAACATAACATGATATTAATTCCTTCAGATGTGGTGATTCTTTTTATATTCTGGTTCTCTGGATGGACTAAAACGAGCCCTCGCTGCCTGTCCAAGCTGTCCAAACACAGCGCACCTGATCACTCCAGGTGGATTATGGGACTTTGAGTGTGGGGTGAACGCACGTGTACGACCTTTGACCTGAAGATCCTCTAAATCCGCCGTTATTCAGTCAGAGAGAAGCCGAAATCCACTTTATTAACGGTTTTCTCCATTTGGGATGGTCAGCTCTTGCAGGAATGTCTGATGTGAGGAATAAAACACTTCATGTCGTGCTGTTACAGGAAAATAATCAACAACGGTGTGGTGTGATGAAACAGAGTTACCTTTACCACCCCAAGTTGATTTTTTTCCAATAACAGCATGTCCTAAAGTCTTTTATTCCTCTTTTACCACAACAATTTTTATTTATTTATCCATTTATAGTTACAGTATATTTACACATAGTTACTTTCCCATGACTTTACCGCCGACACTGGAGACTCCTTCCATAAATGTTAAATAAACATGTCCTTACAGAAAACTTCACCATATCAACGATTACACACACACAAAAAAAATTGATTACATGGAGTGTCTGCCGTACAAGTCCCTCTGAATGAGCTGTTACTATAAAAACAATAATGTCAGAGCTGCTGCGATGGAAAATGAATCACCATATCAGAATTCTGACCAATCAGAATCCAGAATTCATCAGCAATCTAGTATAATGATGTAATCAATAAAACACTTTAAAATGTGTAAATTTGTGCTTCAAAAACAGAAGACATTTAAGTGGTTAA
Source organism: Pangasianodon gigas (assembly GCA_022758105.1). NCBI lineage: Eukaryota > Metazoa > Chordata > Actinopteri > Siluriformes > Pangasiidae > Pangasianodon > Pangasianodon gigas. The sequence continues at coordinate 17,262,149 of CM040477.1, forward strand.
AGTGCTTGGCAACTGGGAAACATGGACGCTAAGTGTGAACTAGCAAATGACTCTAAAAGGCTAACAATTTCGCTAGCTGTTCAGTCTTTCTTTACGACAACGTAAAGGCAGACTGACTGTGGAAACGAGACAAAGCCATCAGCAATGATAACATTTATCTCAGATGGGTTTTTACTAAGAAACAACAGTGTGTTACTAAAATTACACTGTCAGTATTGTAATATTTGTGGTATTTGTCTAAAATGTGCTCTCTCTCTATCTCTCTCTCTCTCTCTCTCTATTACTTCTATAAACAAACTCTATAGCATTAAGTAAGACATTCTCCTGTGTGATAAAATATGATTCTGTTAAACACACGTTGATGATTGCGAGCCAAATCTCTGTGACAGAGTGTATCAGCCACTTTCCTGGCATTGATAAATATGTTTCATCTGTCTCCCTAAGATATTCCCATGCTCTCTATTCTCAACAATTCCTTCTCTCTCTCTCTCTAACTCTCTCTCTCTCTCTCTCTCTCTCTCTC
>CM040477.1:17271946-17297168 GCA_022758105.1 Pangasianodon gigas
ACACTACACATTACACACTACACACTACACCTTACACACTACACATTGCAGACTACACACTATACAGTACACACTACACCTTACAGACTACACATTACACACTATACGTTACACACTGCACATTACACACTACACACTACACATTACACACTACACCTTACACACTACACATCACACACTGCACATTACACACTACACACTACACACTACACTTTTCCGCAGTTAATGAATTTAATTATCACAGACTGAGGTGTTTTTGTTATCACGTGTTTTGCACTGATTTCTCTCCCAGTTATCCTGATCTGCATTTAAGTGATTTGCATTTTAAGCTCACTTATGCTTTTCCTTCCTCGACTGTTGTGTAATGAAATGATGCTTGGTTTGGAATTTGTTCTCTGAAACAAGGTGTGAGTGGCAGTGCCTGTAGTCGTGGCTGTGATTTATGTCTGAGAGCTGAGTCAACCTCGCCGTGAGCTAAACGCCTGACACGACAGTTGCTCAAGATGGATTGCTTTTTTTTTTTTTTTGGTAGACTCCTGTTCCTTTTATTTGAGAAAAAATGTTAATTAATCGTTCTCTGGTTTGTTTTGGAGACTGCTTGACCGAGATTTAAGCCCAAACTTGTTGTTTTGGATTCTGTCAAAAAGCATAAGGACAACCCCTGACTGTGGGTGCGAGTTCGTGTGTGTGTTTAATCACGAAGACTCCGGATTTATTTAGGTGTGCTGAGATTTACAGTGCTCTTCCCGTCATGCAGAAGTCAGACTTGGCAGCGTGACACAGCGCACTTCTTTGCCAAAGCTAATGAAAGCGCTGGTGCACTGCGCAATCAGCTCACCTGTCTGATTGACACACCTGGCTGAGTGCCACATACCTGGCAGGTAAGAGGAGCACTCCTCAGCAGTTCTTCCCAGCAGTGAACAGCGCTACTGAATGCAGGGCGAGCCTGATAATCAGCGCTCTAACACAGACAATGCTCGCCACTAATCCCTGCTAACACCTGGTTTTAACGCTACAATATCATAATTAAACCAGATTTGTACACTTTGCAGCTGTTCCAATGTCTGCTGCGTAGAAATTCCAACATTCCGTATACATATCGTATAAGTTGTATATATTTCGACTGTTTTGTTGGTCGTTTTGTGATGTGTGTTGTTATCTTGATGTTCCCTCAGGTGGGACTTGTACTGAACGTCTTGTCCTCAACTGCACCTGGTCGCTAATTTTCCTTCTTATTTCTCCAGCTGCGTCTTACCTAATCGTAGACTTCTCAGAATACCGGCGTGACGAGAATTATCTCGAAAGGATCAACTTCTCGTGTGTAAATCTGGAGAAGAAGGTGGAAATGGTTGATGATTGATTGGCTGATTCAGTCACAATGTTTACTTTAGGTACCTACAAACACCTAGGAACACACAATGAAAATATCATTTCCTAAGAAATTAGCAAGACCAGCTAGTTTGACTAATTATATTTTCCACTATTCAGGTGGGTTTTAAATAAAGTATATTGTAATGAATTAAACATTTTTAGCTTCATATATTGCTTATAAATGCTACATTTCATTTTCTTAATCTACATCCATCCAGTATAGATATGTAGCTAGTTGTGTCTGTTGGTTGACAGATGTTTGTTACTAGCGGCTAACAAGACCAAACAGTTTAAAAGACAAAAAATGTTAAATGTGTGGTCTAAAAAAGGTAAAATTTCCTTCCAGTTAATTATTTCTATTTATTTTCATAGGAAAATATTGTTGTTCTTCCCTAGCTAAAATTAACATAGTACCAGACGTGCATAGATTGTTTAAACTTTTGCTAACATCAGCGGTATGTGATGATTAATCTGTTTAGATTAAAGTGACAATAATACAGTTTCTTATTCATCACGATCAGACGCTGGTCTGAGATCAGGTTCAGGATGTAAATTAGGCTATTCCAGTTCCTGAAAATGTGTTCTTATGGGTTCTGAATGAGCAAGAAATAAACACCTGTCCAATTAATCTGTTCACTGACTATTAGCGTTAGCACATTAGCAGGCTAATCAGCCTCTACACCCTGTTCCTCTTAATGTTTACATTTATTCACTTAGCACATGCTTTAAGCCAAAGTGACTTTTAAGTGAAGCTAAAATCCAAGCATAGAGTAAATCAGTGTCAAGGGGCATTAGCAGTAACAACAAACAAACAAACAAACAAATAACATTAAAATTTATTAATGTTAATAAATTTATTAATTTATTAACATTAAGATTTATTAATGGTAACTGACACACTGCAATGGCTGAGCTGTATCACTGGAAGATTTAGTGCACACAGAGCTTAGGAAGCCATTTCACCATTTAGTTGCCATTTTGTTGTTTTCTCTGTGAGCATTGCCTTTTATGGATCTTTGTGGGTGTGGCTAAATATTGATGTGCTGCAAATGTGCTCGGTCTTTTACGGCCAATTGGTGTTAATCAACATACACACAAAACTTAACCTAGCATTATATAAAATAAAACTCCACAAATTGGTTGTTGTAATAACTAATAAATAAATAAATAAATAAATAAATAAATGTACTATTTAAATATCACCTTAAATAAATAATAAAAAGTAATAAATAAAATATGTATGTATTTTTATTTGAATTTATTATAATTTATATATCAACGCAGCACTCCGGTAAATTGTACTTCTTAAGATAAAATAACCTAGAAGTAGACAGATGAAGCAGAATGGAGGGAAATAATCTCTCTCTCTCTCTCTCTCTCTCTCATCTGTAGTTGCTCAGGATAAAAAAGGAGCTGCAGCTGACTAACATTTGTAATAAATTCCTCATGCTTTGACAACATGTAGAGTGGGATTTTTCGAAGGCTTATCCTGAATGCTGCGGTCTCTCTCTCTTTCTCTCTCTCTCCCTCTCTCTCTCACTCACTCCAGAAGTTTAGCATTACAGCCTGGCTGGAAAAGGCCCAAGAAAAGAGAAAAAAGCTAACAGCTCCAGCGCTTTCTCTCTCGTTTCAGCCATCTGTCCTGCATATTTGTGCTTAATGACCTTTTAAGTCGATCATCAAAGTTTGTTTTCTAGAGTTTGCCTCATATGAGGAAAGTTTAAAAGACCATTAACAGTCGCGGGCTGCTGCATGCACAGGCGTCGCATGCTCGACATAGCTGCTGTACCTGTGTTTAAATCTCTGCGCAGGATGAAAGGCGCTGACTGTGAGTGTATACTTGGAGCTGAGTTTAACGTTACGCCGTTTCTGGGTGAATGTTCTGGATCTGGCTCAGTGGGTCAGGATGCCAAGTCACCAGGCGTGAAGCTGATTTACCTGTTTACCTTTGATTTATTGGTTCCATGAGGTACGAGGCTCTGCAGTGACATTTGATAAAACAACAATAAAGAGTAACAAAAAGGAGTGTTTAGTCATGTGCGTTTGATCTGTTTTTTTTTAACGGGTGACGGTTTTGGCAAAGAGTGCGACCCTGCATGCATCAGAATCATGAAAGAGTTCTCGAGAACCTGCCACTCCTCAATGCAAAGCCTCACTGACACTGAACCTGCAATCATGCAATTAGTGCAGTGGAAGCTTTACTGGAGGCTGGAAGGCCATGAGTTCAAATCCTTTAAACCCTAAACTGCTCAAGATTGGCGTTAAATGGGAACGTGAACATCCCATTTTACACCCTCGCTACTGGTTAAGTAAAAAATAAAGCACTCAGTGTTGGGCTGTTATGGGAAAATAATCAACAACACAAAAACAGAGTTACTGTTACCACCCCAAAGTTCATTACTTTCCTATCACAGCACGTCCCGACGTGTTTTATTCTTCTTACACTATAACAATTCTCCAGTACACCTTTTAATTAGTTAAAGAATGACGCATTGTACTTTGTATTGACGCATTGTACATTGTACATTGTATTGTTTATAGTTACATTTAATGTTGTGGAACATCCAAGAAGCAAGTCAGTTCCTGTTCTCAGTTACGTTATACTGTAGCAGCTATAAACACTCCTCACTTTAACAGCTTGTTACGTTCCCAAGAAACGCAAAAAGCATAAACTCATCTGTCCTGAAGACCAGAAAACTTTCTGACTGTTACAAAAGGCTGACACTGAAGACTCATTCCATAAATGTTAAATAAACGTCTCCTTACAGAAAACTTCACCCTATTAACAATTACACTCATTTTTTTTATCTGTTTATGTGGGGCATTTGCCGTACCAGTCCCTCTCAATGAGCTGTGACTATAGAAATGTATTAGAACGAGTGCATTAATAAAAACCTGTGATTTGCAGTGGCACTCCTGTCAGAGCTGCTGTTAGAGAAAATTAATCAACACCTTCTGACCAATCAGAGCTGATAAAGTCATCTGTGTTGTGGTATATATGGATGATAATTTGGACAAAAATTAAGGGACAAAATCAGATGCTGCTATTCCTGAAACATGTTTTCATCCAATAATTGTGTTTACTGCCACACAGGTGCATGTGTGTGTGTGTGTGTGAATGTGTGCGTTTCTTGTAAATACCAACTGACAAATGATTAATTGCTAGGCGGCACTACAAAAAAATGATATCTTAGCAACTGAAAATATCTTGAATATAGTCAGATTTATCTAGTATTTCCTATTATAAGATTACCACAAACCAAATATAAGATTATTAAACCTAATTCTAGACTTTTTTTAAATTTCAAGCATCAAATAGTCTTGTTCTATTGGCATAATTTTGCTCATTTTTAGTATTTATTTCTAGAAAGAAGCAAAATTATCTGCCAATAGAATATGAAAATGTAAAGCTTTAAATGAGTAAAAATGTCTTAAAATAGGTTTAATAATCATATATCTGGTTTATATTAATCTTATAATAGAAAATTCTACATAAATTTGACTGTATTCAAGATATTTTCACTTGGTAAGATGCCAGTTTTTGCAGTGTGTGTTTGACAAAAAGAAAAAAAAACAAGCTGGTGTACAAATGATGGCAATGAAACGAGCGAGCTGTCCATCAGCACCTGGAGAGGGAGTGTCAGGAAGTCAGGACAGAGAGAGAGAGAGAGAGAGAGAGAGAGAGAGAGAGAGAAAGAGAGAGAGAGAGAGAAGGAGGTGTGCATTCCTCATACCTGGCTCTGTGCCACTGCATTCCCTCTCTGTTTGTGGTTTGTTTTTGTGGCCTACTTTTATACAGAAGTCATAAACACCGAACAGATAGATAACGCTCCTGGAAACGGAAAACAAATCCAGAAGTACTAAAAATGCCAATCAATCAATCAATCAATAAGTAAATAAATAAATAAACATGAATTGTTAGCTTAAACTTTAGTAACAAGTATCCACTATGAAATGAAATGCATTTGCAGTCAGGATGTTACACACTACCATCATATCTGAACCTCTGTATCTGTATCAGTGTCTGGATCTACATTCAAATTTTAACCCAAAGTGGGCGTGGCCTACACTGGAAACTTCCACTATGTCCCCGTAAAAAAAAAAAAAAACAGAGGTAGAAATACTGGCACTGTCAGCATGGTTTCTCGTGTGAATTCTCCACGCCTCACCAATCGAACTCATAACTGCTCTCAGCTAGACCAATTACCTGCTAGCGATAATTTCTGAATTTCTGATTGGTGCTATCTCTGAAAATAGAAACAAACTAGTACTGTAATTTAACCAGCTACTGAGGACCAGCGAACGTTCATGTTATGAATAAACTTTTCATTTGAGCTTTGTATCTGACGCTAACAGTTGGCTGTGCTCTCTGGGTGGGAGGGGCATACTGTCTTTCCCCTGTCAATCACAGCGACACTAGCAAATCATAGGTATCTGTGAGCTCATGTATGTGGAAGAGGGCAGATAGTGCTTTCCTCTGAGCGTGTTCCACTGCCCTGTGATGCAGCATGTATGTAGCTTGACGTATCTCAGAGGAAGCACGTGTTATCCTTCACCCTCTCCGGTTGGGAGCTGTCATGTGACAGGGAAGAGCTGGCTGGTGGGTGGGAATTAAAATCTACTATTTGCACAACTTTCTTGTTTTTTTTTGTTCACATCTGTATTTGTATTCATTTAGACCACATTACCTGTTTATTCTGAATATTACATCCCTACTTTGTGCTCTATGCTACATATCCTTTAGTTAGTCGCATGCTAACACCAGCAAGTGTGTAAATTAATTGCTGTAGACTTTTGTTGTAGAGCTAGTACATATTCTGCAGTTTCTTCTATCTCTCGGCTGCAGAAAGGTCACACCAGAGGTCACTCGGTGCTGATATAACTGTCCTGAAGTGCCCAAAGCATTTGACCTTTGAACCTTTCGAAAACATTAAGGTCCTTTCTCATGACAGATGAGGACACGTTTCCCAAAAGTGCCTTAGTGTCAGGATGACCTCGAAGTGTGTAGCACTTGAACACTCTCGTTAGATTTTAACTCTGTCGTTACAGGACACAAGGCGAAGCTAAGCTGCTAGCATACAGCTCATTTTGCAGACAGAAAAAAACGAGATGTCGAGCTATGTTGAAGAGAGCATTACTCTTTTTGCTAGAAAGTCATTCGACTCAATAACTGCATAAAGACGTAATAAATAAAATAAATAAATAAACAAAATAATGGCTAAGTTCTATGGGATGTCTCATAAAGTAGGTGAAGTTAGCTAACATTTAGCTGTGTTTTTGTTTGTGTCTGCCACCTCTTTAAAAGTCAGTGCAACTGTGTGTGTGTGTGTGTGTGTGTGTGTGTGTGTGTGTTTGTGTGTGTGTTTGATAAACTTCTTCATCGGGATGACTTGTAAACCCCCGGAAACCTTGTGACACGTTTGATTAAAGGCTGTTTGGACTGAAACTGCAGAAGTTCTCTATTTTGCAATCCATCACATTAAAGTGAAAGCCGCTATTTTTCTAACCTGCCGAGCGTCAGAGAAGTATGAGACAAACTTATAAACACACCGAGACACAACAAACACACACTCTTTACGAGCCAGTAATCCCTGAACATCTCCCATTCATATGTCAGTGTTACGTCTGAGTGCGTGATTCATGTGAATCAGGTCTAAATGAACATCTCTGAATCAGTTCTAAACATATTTCTGATTCGTTATCCACCACCATGCAGCTGTTCCTTATATGTGTGTGTGTGTGTGTGTGTGTGTGTAAAATCACAGCCGCTTAAGGAAGGTGGAACAAGGTGCGAAGTCTCTCAAATTCCACCGAGCTGCAGATCATGTCAAAGGTTTACACCCTAATTTATAATGTGCTTTTCCAACTTGACCTTAAGATGCAGCAGACACACACACACACACACACAGAAAATGAGGCTGAAATTCTGCACTACTTCATCTTTAATGAACTTTTGAGTCTCAGTCCATCTGGATTCCATCACAGCCACTCACTACAGCTGCTTCTGTCTGTGTGTGTGTGTGTGTGTGTGTGTGTGTGTAAAACATCAGACAGCCTCTTACTGTGATGTATCAGTGTCCTCACTGCCCTGTGCCCCAGACTAGATCCATCCTGCAAGGAAGCAAGTGTGTGTGTGTGTGTGTGTGTTTCGGCCATCTGGACCTGCTTTTCGAACCCAAACTCTATAAAATGATGTGTTTTGATTTCTTTATTATTAGCTGAATTAATCCTTATTCTCTGAAGCATGGGCGTAGATTATGGTGCTCATGTAAGAAGATAATTTTATCAGTTTTATTAAATTTTATTTTTAGATTATAGAGGTTAGATTTTATACATGACTAAACCTCCTTAGAATTTAGTGTGCACTTAAAATTTGTGTTAAATAATTTAGGCTCAATTGTCAGTAGCTGTATTTCCTCATGTGATTCATGTTAATTAAAGGGAACAAGAAATGTACAGAGGCCACACCCCCTTGACTGAGACTGACAGGTACAGAGGCCACGCCCCCTTCGCCACTGCCTACTGTTCTGCAAAATAATTATTTCCCAATTTCCTCATCATGCGCTGTTCATGGAATTGAGATTATGCTTGTTTGTGTGTGTGTGTGTGTGTGTGTGTGTGTGTGTGTGTGAGCATGAAGCTCTGATACCATGTTTACTTTTCACTCAGCATGTTAAATATATCTCCTCTTCACACTGCCAGCATGCTGGTATCACCTCTCTCTCTGTCTGCCTCTCTCTCTCTCTCTCTCTCTGTCCGCCTCTCTCTCTCTCTCTCTCGCTCTCTCTCTCTCTGTCTGTCTCTCTATCTGTCTCTTTCTACTCTCGCTCTCTCTCTTTAACACACTTTGATCAGATGATTTGTCAGGTTGGTATGTTTCAGCGCGCACATCTGACCTGCACACCGTCTGGTGCTGATAAACATCGCATAATGATCCCATAGTCTTCCAGTAAATAGACACACACACACACACACACACACAGGGAGAGAGAGAGAGAGAGAGAGAGAGAGAGTGACCTCAGAATCCTGCAAACTGACATGTGGACTGGACAATCTGTACTTTAATTTTTTATTTTTATTTTTTTTTAGAAACATTTTCTTATGTACTGTAAAACTTTTATTTCTTTAGAAAGCTGGACTCAAAATTATTAGCACCCCAACAATTAATATTTGCACAACAACAACAACAATAATAATAATAATAATAATAATAATAATAATAACTGATTTATAATATAATAGTAATAATAATAAATTTTTCCACCACATGTTCATGTTTAATAATCATGTTTCAAAGGTCTTATGAGAATATATTTTATTAGAACAAAGGAATGTACAGTATTTTCTTCAGATGTTTGGGGGAAAATAACAGTTTATTTTATATATAGTCACTTTTGCCCGGTTTCTTAAAGGGTGCCAATATTTCTGGATTTACTTGTATTTACTATATAAAGTCCATATGACAGATTGTACTCAAGCTTGTGCATAGTTGCAGGTGTGTGTGTGTGTGTGTGCGTCAGCCATTTTTCCACCAGCATGACACTTTTTTGCACGCACTGCTGTTCTCCTTTTCATTCCTCTCTTTAAATTCTTCTCTCTCTCCTCGGCCTTCACTTTTAAATCAGTGTTAAAGCGAATGTAAATTTTTCTCCTTGCTCTTGTTTACTTTCTCTCTCTGTCTTTCTCTCTTTTCCTTTTCCAAATTCCTGGGATGTTTGGGAAACTGAATGTTTTCTCGCAGAGGAAAGAGAAACCCCGCGGGTATCACATGATTGAATTATTTCGTGTATCTCTGTAACCGGATCTATTTTCCTATGATGCGGTGAGCTCCACTCATCCATCCGTCTTGTGCCACGCCGAGGTCTCGGGGTGGTCCCTTCCCCTCTTTTTTCTCCTGTTTTAGTTTTTTTTCTTGTTTAAAAGGGCGGCTGCCGTGTTCCAAATGTTCGAATGCGCCCTATCTGGCTCACATTGGCCTTTTTTGCTTCATGTGGTTTCAGCTCGCAGATGGCTCATGTGGTTTTTATCGGACTGTACGGATTAGACGAGCGGGACAGTTTATTTTGGGCGGCCGTTTAAAGCGAGGGGCCAGGATTCCTGTCCAAAAAAAAGTGAGCTGCTCAGCACGACATGACCAGCTGACAGGAGCTTTCTGTTCACTTTCACTCACTGCAGGTTGCCTTCCATTAAAAAATAAAAACACTTCTGAGACAAATGGCTCTTTCGAACCTTGTCTTCCTCCCCTCGTAATTTAGTTCACAAGTTTAAGAATCACTTCATAAATTCACAATAAACGTTTTTATTTAAAGTATTAAAATACCAGTACAGGATGTCTCCAGATGACATCACACACTCATTTGCATGTGACCTGACTTTTCCAGTGTTTACAAATTTAAATGAAATATCTGAGTAATTAAAAATTCAGAAAATGAGATTTTTTTTCCAATAAAACTGAGTCACTTCTTAATTGAGATTTGTTAAATACATAGCCTAAACTAGCATGCTAAATTAGCTAGCTAATGTTTTGGCTAATTGGCTAATTCCCCTCATAACTTCGAGGCAATGAACAATATTTTTTGTTATATTAGAATTAATGTCCATATCCGTAGAGACAGCCAATCACTTTACAGCACAGACAAAAAACCAACATGGCCGCCAAGTGGTCTATCTTTGTTTCAGTTATCACCACAAAGCTGATTATTTTCCTATAACAGCATGTCCTGAAGTGTTTTATTTCTCTTATACTACAGCAATTTGCCAACGATATATTAAAGAACGACACACGATGCTTTGTATCCATTTATAGTCACATTTAATGTTGCAGATTATATGTATATATTACATTATAGCAGCTATAAACAGTCGTTCCCTCACCACCTTCTGTTTTTCCTTTCTCTTGAAGTTAATAAGACACTTTGTCATGTTCCAGAGAAACCTTAAAGCGTAAACTCCTCTGTCCTGAAGATGTCGTAAAGTTACAGCTGTACCTCTGACTGTTACAAAGACTGACACTGGAGACTCCTTCCAAAAACATCTCCTTACAGAACTTCACCATATCATATCAACGACTACACACGTTCGTTTTTTCTATAATCCGTTTACATGGAGCGTCCGCTATACAAGTCCCTGTGCAAGCTGTTGCTATAGAAACAATAACCTTCTGACCAATCAGAATCGAGAATTCACCAGAGCTGTAGTATAAAGCACTATTAAGTAATTCATATAGCAAGCTGAATTACTGTGGAACAGCAGGAAGGGTTGAAAGTGTGATTTATCTTTAGTTAAATGCATTTCAGTGGATTTAACCTTGGATATATTGATGAGTGAGTGTACATGGAGGAGGAGAGCTGGATAAAGGAAGTGAGATAAAGAGAGTAACAGACGAATTTCCAACATGCACTGAGTGTTTAATATATTTCTCTCTCAACGTAGTGATTAAAACGCCAGAGATTGACGGAGCCCACGCATGTAATTCATAATTCCTCATAAACGAACGTCCAGATTAATGAGCGTGATGAATGCGAGCCTGCTGCTGGAGAGAAAAGCATTCTGCAAACGCCCCGCCTTCAGCAGGAAGAAGAAGAAAAAATGGTGGAATCATAAATCACATTTCTGTAAACAGTGTTGACGTGGAGCCTGATCTGAATTTGCGATATACATTCGACCTGGAGGATTGAAATATGAGTCATGAGTGTATACGTGTGTGTGTGTGTGTGTCTTTCTCTTCTCTTCGTCTCTCTGCCGTTTTGGTATAAACACACACTGTACCCACATTCTCTGGTGTTAATTATTTTTTTTCTCTTGTAAGTATACGGGTGTGATGATCTACCGTAGAAGAATTAGCCAAAACAAAATGTGCACAAATTTTCTCCCAAATGTACCGTAATGTCTCAGACATGATGTGTTTGCTGTCTGAATTTGCTTTTCTTACGTTTTTGACTTACAGTAAAGGAAGCTTAAAGCTACCAGTTTAGCACTGACAAACTCTTATGGATAGAAGTGTACAAAATGATGTCACAGAGCTAAAAACATTCATACGGTGCAAAAAATGACATCCTAGCAAGTGAAAATATCTTGATTATAATCTTATTTAATTTTATAAGGTCATTAAACCTATTTCTAGACATATTTTTTTTTACTGATTTCAGGCTTGAGACAGTCTTGTTCTACTGGCAGATCGTTTTGCTAATTTTAAGCTTTTATTTCTGAAAGGAAACAAAATGATCTGCCAATACATTTAGACAATTTAAAGCTTGAAATGAATAAAAAGGTCTAGAAATAGGAACCTTATCTTATAAAATCTGGTTAAGTATAATCTTATAATAGGAAATACAAAATAAACTTGACTATATTCAAGAAAGTGTCACTTGCTAAGATGTTATTTTTTGAGCTGAATTATTTTCCTTCTCACCACAGAGTTTGCTGTCATGCATCAGATACAAGAAGGAGGCGTGGCCTAAAGACTGGCGGCGGGGTTATATGCTAGAAGTGATTAATATTTTCACATTAGATTTGTATATCGAGCGCTACTGTTGTCGCTTGTGGGCGTGTACCTTCTGTCAAGTGTTTATTTTTTCCGTTGAGAGAAATTACATGCTAGGCTACTAGCTACTAGCTACGTACACTCACCAGAGGCACCATCGATCTCTGCTACTTCCTCTATACACACTTAATGCTACTTCATATATGACAGGATAAGGTGAAACCACTCTTCCGTTTTTGTGCGTCAAACAGTAAATGGGAACTAAATGCAGGTAGGAACTAAAATTGTGAGCGGGGAACTGAAGAAACGTCGGACCACACGCTCCATACGATTGTTGCAAGGAATAATTCGAGCCAATTGTTTGGATTTGTAGCTTTACAGCATCATAACTGATGCATAAAGCTGAAAAAATGTTGCTTTTCTGTGAAATTGAGGCTTCTTGTCGCACACGTACAAAGAAATTAACTCGCTTGTCACCATGTCTCTTTTGCTAGTGTGAATGTGTATTTAGAGACTGATATGCGCATTAACTTTATTACTGTTTACCTCATTAAATTGGTCTAGAACACTGTATATACTGTAGATGTGTGTTCTGACGCCAGTACTGAACGGAATGACCGGCTGTAATGACATCACTGACTTGCTATCGTGTTGTTGTTTTAGCAGGATGGTGATATTTCCTCTATATTACCTCGAGAGTCGTAATGTGTAATAATGTTCTCAACACCTCGCTTTTGAGCTCTGTGACCTGTCCTTGATTCAGGCTTGAGTCCTGCTGTGACAGGAAGCTCAGCTCGGTTGAGTTGAAACACCACGAGTTCAGAGCGTTTGTGCTAATTCAGCTTTTACTGAAACGTCCAGAAAATTCACACTGCTTTCAGTGCGAACGGTTTCAGGTCAACATGCAAAACTACAATTTGTAAACAAAAGAATATATTAAAAACAAATAGCATAATTATATCAGAAAAAATATATTGGATATAGTTTATACAATGCCACATTACCTTCCATAATATTTATATTAATAATGAAGGATTTTCATGGATTTAATTATTATTAATTTCTTTTTTATTTTGGTTTAAGTTTCATATGCGACATGACTGAACGTCTCACCTTTCTATAAATTTGCAAGATAAAACATCACGCATGATTGGCAAATTAATTGAAACAATTCTAAATTCTATTTTTTTACTTTGAATGAATATATGATTAAGACTTTTATTATGTTTAATGTCATTAATGCTTTTTTTTTTACTGGCCCCTTGCATGTATTTTATATTAAGTGCACATATTTTATTTTATAGTACACATACACAGTGTTAGTGGTGTAGAAATCTCTCCTATACAGAATAATGAAGTTATCCTGTGCTATATTGCAATATAATATACGGCATGTATTAAGGGGGAAAGAATGACTGTTGTGTTTACGTCTGAGATTTCTTGTAAATTTTAAAACATTTTAAAGATTTTTCATGATTAAATCTGATGTTGCGTAAAAGGTTCATTGGGACATGGTGTTGTCAAATAATGGTGAATAAGACGGACATTTTAGTTTAATGAAAATGTAAATGAATGATTTTGTTTCATGAACAAAATATAGTTGTCAGCTAATCATAAAAAAATACAGAGCTTGTAATTATTATAGTTCTAGGACCCTAAAAGCGTTCTTCAGTAGGTTCCTCTGGGGAACGGTTAAATCTTTTTTGTGGAACCCTACAACAGTGGCTCGAATTTGAAGAAGAAATTTACACCCTAACTTCTTTTTTCAGATAGTTGGAACTCATTCTCCATTTAGGAACCTAACTATCCAAAGAACCTCTGAGGAACATGCTTTGTCCCCTCCTGTGTTATCTCTCCTGCTGGGACGTTTTCTTTCAGCACAGGATGGTGAGTGTTAGCGTGAGGTCCCATCACCCGTGATAATCACCACATTACGCTGTTATTAATTGCGGCAGCCGCAACTCAGGAAGCACTTTGGCCATTAATCAGAGCGTCATAGAAAAAGCGTCGTTCATGAGCAACGAGCCACCGGTGGTCTTCTTTCTCTCGCCTTTTGTTGTTCCCTCTATCCTGCCTTATCTCTGTAATCCCTACTCATCCTCTTCCTGTCCTCCCGCACTCCTGAAGACAGACGAGGCGCGAGGGGTAACTTCATGGAGGGATCCACTGGTCAGGAGATAAAAATGGGGATAGCAGAGGAAGTAGGTGGAGTCTGGCCTCGCACGGCTTTATTTATCAAATCGCTGGGTAAATGTAAATGTTGTGAAAGGTTGTGAGATCAAATCCCACAACTTCCAGAAAGCCAAATTTGAGCTTTTGAGCAAGTAACTTGGATAAATTGTTCTGGCAAATCTTCATCCCAATTCTGTTTTTCTTCTCACCAGCAGCTGGGTGCTAATGAGCAGCAGGAGCTCCATCCCCAACCCCTCACTCATCACCTTACCAACTCTTGCCCTACAGATCACAGCCTCTATTGCCCTTGTCCCATCTAACCTGACTGTCAGCAGCTGCTGCCGGATCTCTGAAGAACCCGAGCGAGAACTGAAATGTAAACTCCAGCAAAAACTGGAGCCAGAGTGCACCCAAACATTCCATTTACTTCCTTCTTTAGAAAGTGTTCTCAATTTATGAAGCTAAGAACGTAACTATCCAATGAACCCCTAACGAGGAACTGAGCTCTATTGTTTCAGTCATGTCAGGAGATAAAACTGGGGAAAGCAGAGGAAGCAGAGGAAGCTGGCCTCACATGGTATCCTTTGCTTCATTTCTCAAATCACTGACCAACTGTAAAGGTCGTGAAAGGTTGTAAAATCAAAGCCCATAATTTCCCGAAAGCCAAATTTGAGCCTTTGAGCAAGTAACTCTCAACTTGGATAAATTGTTCTGGCAGTTCTTCACCCCTTCATCCTGAACCCCTCACTCATCACCTTACCAACTCTTGCCCCACAGATCATAGCCTCTATTGCCCTTGTCCCATCTAACCTGACTGTCAGCAGCTGCTGCGGCATGACAGACCTAAAAGGAGAACTCGAGCCAAAACTGGACCCAGTGTGCACCCAAACATTCCCTTTACTTCCTTATTATGGCTTCCAAACATGTGGTAGAACACATGGTGCTGCACTACTGGGCTGAAATCTTTGTTGCTTGATATCACTTATCAACATTGTGTCAGTCCTCTGAGAATGTTTGACCTTCCCAGCCACAACACTGATGGAAGCAGGGCACGGGATCACCACAGAGATTTAGGTGAACCTTCTCCTTCAGGCCAAGCAGTCTTTACTCCAGATGGATCTGCTCCTGGATGATGGAGATGCTTGTTTTGGAGTTCAGTGACAGGTGGCTCCTATTCCCAGCTGCTTCTTAGAGACGGATGTTTGGGTCACAGTGCACTCAAATTCAAAGGAAAATGCTAAAGCTGCTCCTCAGACTTTAAAGACATGCTGCAATCTTGCTTTTAGCTTACAGCAGTAACAACAACCCTAAAGTTTTAGAAAACTTGTGTGTAAATTTTTTTTGGTCAAACTAAAAATTCCAACCAGTTTACAATAATTCGCTGATTTTCTTCATACTAATGTGCATATTTTGATAAACGGCAGACAGCCATAAATAACCAAATTTAGATTTAGCCATGCCTATATTTCCATAAAAGGCAAAGTTCACTGAGAGCTGAAAATGACTAAATGGTGACTAAAAGGTGAAAAAGCTCCTCCTAAATGTGACATGCACTAAATCTTCTAGTAATGTGGGGAACAACTGTTTATAGCTGCTATAACGTAACTGAGAACAGGAACTAACTTGTCACATAGACATTCCACAACATTAAATGTAACTATAAATGGATAAAAAATTAATTATGTGTTGTTCTTTAATTAATAACAAATTGAAATTGCTGGCAAATTGCTGTGGTATAAGAGGAATAAAACACTTCATACATCCTGTTATTAGCTAAATAATCAACTTCAGTGTGGCAAAAGTAACTGCCATTGATTACTTTCCTATAACAGCATGACATAGAGTGTTATTAAATTTGCAACTCACTTAAAAGGAAACACTAAAACAGAAAAACCAAGAAAGTCTCAGGATGGTCAGCGTCAGTTGTCCATTGGAAGATAGGAAAATGAGCTTTCTTTAATAAATAAATAAATAAATAAATAACCATTCATCGCACTGTATTAGCGTGGACACGGCTAAACGGCTAAAACAACAGCAAACACAACAAGAACAAGAAAACACACAACACCATTATTGTGTATTAAATAAATGAAAGGATGCAACAAAAACAGCTATCGTAATTAGCAGATTAACTCATCGTTATTTTGAATAACACACATGTTCACTAACAGATGAAACAGAAGCTACAGAAACCCTCAGGCGCTCGACTTCAAGTGAAATGCTAGCAGCTCTATAGGCACAATAGATTTTACAGTATGCCAGACTTCCACTGTCCCCACAGACACATTTCAGTGCCAAGCGGAACACAATAAGTCTCTTCTGTAATTGTGTTATGACGCCTGTTGATTGTATGTTTGGCCATGCTTCAGTGCCATGTCCATAAAAAGAGTAAAGATTAAAGCTGATAGTGGATTAAAAAATGCCATCAATAATGTATACGCTGCACCCACCTCCCTATTATCCCACTTCCAAGTCATTTTTAACAAAAAAAAACAAAAAATAAAATAAATAAATAAACTATTGACCTATTGTCTGGGAAAACAATGGACTAGAACTTAAACGCTACTTACGTTAGCATATCCAAGGCATTTACATAAGGCCACTTCCTGGCTCAGATCGCTAATGACTACAGTGATAAGGAAAAGCTTCACAAGATAACACGAGGAAGGAACTCTGAGAGAAACCATGGTGGATTTTGCAGCACATTTTTTTTGTTCCAGTGCCAACTCCAAAAGTAAAATATGAGGAATAGTTAAAATCCCGGACGTGTTCTTGAGCCTATCAGCTGGGGAATTGCCAATGTGAACAAATTTACCTTTAACTATTTGAAACAACATCAAAAGTAGACTAGAGGCTTTTATTTTAAATACGAAAGTCGGAAAGGTTCTGACTTTCAGTTAGCTAAGCTAGCTAGCTAGCCATAATTTCCAGTGGTACATTTTGTAGAAAAACTAGAAGCCCAGCTACAGAGAACATAATCTGAACATAAAGTACATAAACATAAAAGTAAAATATGTAAAGTAAGCAAAAAGTAAAATACATAGCATAAAAGATCTAAAGTAATAAAATAAAATAAAATACGTAAACATGAAGTAAAGTATGTAACGATGAAGTAAAATACATTGTCAAGCACAAAAAGTAAACATGAAGTAAAATACACAAACATATAGTAAAATATGTAAAGTAAACAAAGCAGAAGATATAAAATAAACATAAAGTAAAATTTGTAAAATTTACTTATTCTAATTAATTTTGTTTATTTATATTATTATTGCAATTTTTATTATTGTTGTTATTATTAATTGTCAGTCTCTGAAAATCAATCAATCAATCAATCAATTAATCAATAAACAAATAAATAAAATAAATAAAAGTAAAAAGTAAATTCTCTCTCTCTCTCTCCCTCTCTCCTGTCTGTCAGCTCCAGTATGGCTCATAGCAGCCGCATTATCTGTCCTCATATCTTCATTCTCATCCTCACACCTGTTGATAAAAGACATCCTCACTGGAAACCTGACACCTGTCATCACCTCTCTGAGTCTTGTGCCGCTCCGCTCTGAAGTGAAAGAAATATTTATAGCTCTCTCATTGTCTCTCTCTCTCTCGCTCTCTCTCTCTCTGTCTGTCTGTCTGTCTCTCTCTCTTGCTGTCTCTCTCTCTCTCTGTGTCTCTCTCCCTATCTGTCTTTCTCTCTCTCTCTCTCTCTCTCTCTCTGTGTCTCTCTCCCTATCTGTGTGTCTCTCTCTCTCTTGCTGTCTCTCTCTCTCTCTGTGTCTCTCTCCCTATCTGTGTGTGTCTCTCTCTCTCTTGCTGTCTCTCTCTTCTCTGTTTATGGTACCTCCCTCACTCTGGTTCTCTTTCTTTTTCTCTATCTTGCTGTCTCTGACATCCTTTACTTCCTTCTCTACTCTAAACATGTGATGAGATCATGAAAACAAAAGGCGTTTGGGACAATGGCAGGCTGCAAACCTGCAAACGGCCCTTTCTTTAGTGTTTAATGAAAGGCAGAAGTGGCAGGCTTGGTGTGTGACGGCTCGTCTCTCTGAGAGCTGAATGCAGGATGGAGATAAGGGTGTGATGGTAAGGTTTAGAGTGGCTGATGGCTGCTAATAGACGTCTTCCGAAATGCTCTGCATCCGCTTGGGTGTAATTACGACAAGCCCAGGAGCAGTAATGAGTGGAAGGATGACTATTTCAGCAGTGCCACTGGACTGAGAGTGTGTTTAAGGAAACATAGATTTACTTTAGATTCATCCATCGCTGGCTCTCTGGCATTTGACCTCGCAACGCTCTGATCACTCTCACATAACCTTATATCCACTACTCCACAACGCTGTTGTATTCTGGATTCTGATTGGTCAGATGATGTTGATTAATCTACTATACAGCAGCTCTGACTGTAATGCAGCTGCAAATCAGAGGTTTATATTATATTAATGCTCTCGTCCTAATACGTTATCATTTTTATAATAACAGCTCATTCACAGGGACTTGCAAAGTGGAAGCTCTACATAAACAGATTATATTTTAAAAAAACTGTGTAATCATTGATATGTCGAGGTTTTCTGTAAGGAGACGTTTATTTAACATTTATGGAAGGAGTCTCCAGTGTCAGTGCTTTGTAACAGGAGTTTTGTACTTCGGTAACATGACAAGCTGTGTTTTTTATTTTGTCTTATTAGGTTCAAGAGAGGAAAAAGAGAGGCTGATGAGGGAATGACTGTTTATAGCTGCTATAACGCAAGTGAAAACAGGAACTAACTTGTTTCATGGATGTTCCGCAACGTTAAACGTAAATATAAATAGATAAAAATGACTTTTTTATCTATTTAGTGTTGGCAAATTGCTGTGGTATAAGAGAAGTAAAACACTTCGGGATGTGCTGTTAAAGGAAAATAATCCATTTCGGGGTGGTAACTGTGGCTCCGCTTCCTCACAACACCCCGTCGTTGATAATTTTCCTATAACAGCATGACACATTTTATTCTTTAAACTTCCAGCTTTCTCGTAACTCTGTGTCTATGTCCTGAATGACATTCACAAGTCTCAAGATCTTGATGTGATTGTGGCCAAGCGGAAAATTGTGCCTTCCTTTAAATATGAACTAGCCAGTTAAGGACAACTTCCTGTCTGAACCCAGCAACCTGCCCAATCTGGCAACCCTGAGCTCTAGTCTGACAAATGGCCACCGTGGCAGAAGATAAATGACGTTGTGTAACTGAGGGAGGTTCCAAACTCAGCCTGTGATTAATACCAGTATCGGGTTGCCAGTTTGGGATTTAACTCATCTCTTCTTCGCTGTCTTTTGAAGCCCAGGGGGTCTGATGCTCACGTTCGTGTTGGTGGTGGGACATAACTGAAAGATAACGATGGCAGAGACCACCATCCTTTGTATTGTCTTCATTTTTTTCTTTCAGTGTTCTCACCTGCGAGCTCGGTATTTTTCCTCTCCCTGCCGCAGGCTGCATGTCCCGGTGTTTGTGTCATCTTTTCATCTTTCTGTCCTTGAGATGCAGGACGTGGGAGGGAGGGTGGGACCAGCGGCTGTTTTGTTTTGTCTGGCGTTGAGGCCCATGTTGTAAAACACACACACACACACACACACAGACCGCCCAGTGTTTAAAAATAACAGCAGGGTTTTGTTTCTCTAACTGGATGCCAGATCATGTCTGTTGTGGCTTTGCCTGTAAAGAAATACACTCACAACATTGAAACAGAAGACAAAGCGCTGGTTTTTTGGCTCGTTTGGGATCTCGCTGCGTGTTTCAGGAGCCGGGACGCTTATTGAGCGCTACTGATTTAATGTGAGACTCCACTTGGTCTCTCTAAATGTTTATAGATCAGTTAAAGAGTTTTACAGCTTGAGAGTTTGAGGACTACTGAAACACACCATCTTAAACTGACACTTGGTTAAGTGGTGCAAGGTAGAGAGAAATGGACAAAAACAACACGTGTTTTTGCTTTCAGTCGAAATTCTAGTGAGACACATAGAGAGAGAGAGAGAGAGAGAGAGAGAGAGAGAGAGAGAGAGAGGGAGAGATCTGCCCAGGGGACAGAACTGTCTCTTACAGGTTTGATATTTTGGCACAAGTTTAAAAAAAGCAATTAAACACACCACACACACAGAAAGACACACATTCTGCTAGTCTGTTCATTGCTATGCTATTTGACTAGCAATAACACACTGGTAAAGCTGGTTCTGCTACTGCAATTAGCATAGCATTCATTATGTTTGGTTTCAGCAAGGCTTTTTATAACCTCCATCTATAATCTCTACCAACAATCTCCATCTTCTGCCTCTACATCAATATCCTATTTATCTACAGCATCTATTTACTTCTCCATCAACACCCACTGTGTTCTGGATCTATCTACTTCTCCATCTACAACCTCCATTAACTTTTCTGTCTACACCTCTTTCTACACCTCTGCCTACAATCTCCATCTACTTCTCTTTTTACAGCCTTCATCTACAATCTCCATAAACTTCTCCATCTACTTCGCTGTATACTGCATTAATGTAATTCTGTATCTAGAGCCTCCATCTACTTCTACACCTAAAACAACGTCCAATTAATGTACAGCCCCTATTCATGGATCCATCAACTTCTCTTCCTACAACCTCCATCTGCAGAATCCATCTACTTCACTTTCAACCTCCTTCTACTTCAGCATCTAATTGTTTACCTACAGCCTACATGTACTCTGCATCTGCAGCCATCTACAATCTCCACTGAGTTCTTCATCTACACCTCTGTCTACAGTCTCCTTTGATTTCTCCATCTACACCTCCATCTACAATCTCCATAGACAATTTTTTTATCTACACCTTCATCTAATTTTCATTCTACACCTCCATCTACTTCTAGATAAAACACTAATGTAATTCTGTACCAACAGCCTCCATTTACTTCTCCACCTACTTCAACATCCAATCCTTCATCTACAGCCTCTATTTACTTCTCCATATACAGCCACTATGTAATGGTTCCATCAACTTTACTCTGTCTTGATCTACAGCCTCCATCTACAGCCTCCATCAACTTCTCCATCAACAATTTCCATCTACGGCCTCCATCTACAATCTCTATCTACAATCTCCATCGACTTCTCCATCTACAATCTCCATTAACTTCTCTATATACAGCCTCCATCTACAATCTCCATTAATTTCTCTATATACAGCCTCCATCTACAATCTCCATTGACTTCTCCATCTACACCTCTGTCTACAATCTCCATCTACAACTTCCATCAACTTTACTATCTAGAGCCTCCATCTACAACCTCCAACTACTTCACCATCTAATTCTTTACCTCCAGCCTACAATTACTTCTTTGTCTGCTGCCTCCATCTACAACCTCCATCGACTTCTCCATCTACCTGTCCATATACAGAAATTCAACCCTCCACCTATTCATCTATGTACGACCTCCATCTACTTCTCCATGTAATGCCTTTATCTACATCAAACACTTGTAACTGGCTTTCTCATACATATTCTCTCTCTCTCTCGCTCTCTCTCTCTTGTCCCTCGAGGTGGTTTAAAAATGGAAAGTTCCTGAGTTATGGCGCTGCTCCAGGTGGTCTTCCTCCAACCCCAAACAAAACCCCCTCCACCCGCCATTACTGTGAGAAATATCTCTCCTGAGGTTAACAGTAGACAAAACCAACACACATCTGCTCGCTGACACACTCTTTCTTACTGTAATATCTTACTGTAATCTCTCAGTGTGTGTGTGTGTGTGTGTGTGTGTGTGATTTATGGAAGGAGTGCAAGTGAATAAGTATCCAATGACCACTTTATCACCTGATATAATCCGAATTGGAATTTAATATGGAATAAAAGGCGATATTATTTTTTATGAAAATAATTCGTAGTGAGATCAGGCTGGTGCAATTCCATGAATCATTCCTGAAATGTTGTTTTAAATTTTGCACGTACTCCAACTTTTAAAACTTCCCTGTCTTTTAGGAAAATACTTTTGATCCAAATTTTTGTATTAGCTGATCCAAAGGGGATTTGTTATGGAGATATCATGTACGCTAGATGTGGTGGGGATTCAGTGTTGCAACGCTGCAGACACACACACAGTCTCTCTCTCTCTCTCTCTCTCTCATTCTGGAGCCAAATCCATCATAAAGGCCACCTCCATCTACTCCATCATTTTTTAGGTTTGATTTTTTTTTTAAATAATGATGATATTCTTGTTTTAGGCTTACAACAGCATGGTTGAATTCTCAAATCTGATTGGTCAGAAGGTGCGGATTAATCTTATATAATTTTAAATATATTCTGACAATAGTCTTGGCTGTACCATAAATTATAAGTCTACAGTATATGAATGTGCTTGTTCTAATATGTTATCGTTTCTATAGTAACAGCACATTTACATTTACAGTGGACACTCTACATAACCTAAACCTAATAAACAGATAATCATTGATGTGATGAAGGTTTTTTGTGAATAGATGTTTATTTCACTTTAATGGAAGGAGTCTCCAGTGTCAGTGCTTTGTCACAGTCAGTCAGTAAGTTTCCTGGAATGAGAGAGGACAGAGGAGTTTATGCTTTCTGATTTCTGAAAGAAATGACAAAGAAATGAAAAAGCACAATTTCCTCCCACAGTAAATGTCACTCTTTGATTGATTTGTTGTATAGTGACATGCTGTAGTTAAAATAAAAGCCTAATTGATTCAGAAAAAGCTTACAGGTGAAGTTTTAATAATAAAACAATGTTAATAAGAAGAAATGTAGCTAACAAAACAAAAGTGATTGAATTAAGGTCTGAGATCAGAGTGAATCAAATAAGCCACACCCCTAGGTCATGGTGATGGCCCTGTGACTTACTTTTTTTTTTTTTTAATAAACATACTGGGGAATGAAGCAGCCATTCAACACACCATCCTAGTCCAGATCTAAGCACAGACTGGAACCAAGGTCCCTTGAACTGTGACCTGATGACACAACCCATTGCACCACCCTGTTTGCACCAGCCTGGGTCATATTTTTCAGTCCTTTATGGTGTTGCTTCTGAAATCCACAGTGTCAAACCTTTAAGATCACACCGCAGAGGGGGAAGTTTACAGCCAAGCCAATATATAATTCTACAAACAGAAGAGAAGAGAAGGATACACACAGACATAAGAGACATCACTAAAACAGTGAGTGAGTGAGTGAGTGCGTGAGTGAGTGAGTGTGTGTGTGTGTGTGTGCACGCATGCACTCTGCTCTGGAGGCTCACTGTGCAGGTGAAGAGGTTTCTCATGGTGCAAGGTTTAGTTCAGATGGGCCTTCAGTAGCAAAAAGATAGTTTTCTTTATAAGCACTCATATCTTTTTGTAGGAGATGTACAGTAAAAGATAAACCCCTTAAAAAAAAAGCACTAATGCCTGAAGGTGGTAGTGGCTCAGTCTGCAGGTGAGCGGGTGTGTGAGTGTGAAGATCCTGGTTTGAGACTTGTTACAGGTGGCTCCTCAACTGTTTAAACATTAAGTGTCTTATTTTATAATATGGCTTGTTGATGTAAAATGAAAGATAAACCCACCTCTCTGAAGTCCCTGGTGGCTCAGTGGGCAGGTACACATGCTCCGCCATATGAAGTTCCTGGTTCAAGGCTTAGCTCAGGTGAGTAATTCAAAGGTGTGAGTTTTCTTTCTAGTTACTCATATTTGGCCATGAAGTGAAAGATAAATCCCCTAAAAAAACAAAAAGCTGTGTAATCCAAAGGCACCAGTGGCTCAGTGGTCTGGAGGTGAGGGTTGCAGTGAGGTCTGAGCTGTCACTGCAGGGCACAGGATTGAGACTGCCTGCAGGTGAGCCCATGGTGCTGGAACCAGGTGGGGCAATAAATCTGGCAGAGAAAGTGAAAGAGAGAGAAAGTCCAGACTGTCCCACCTGGGGCTCTGGGGGAGGTGAAAGGAGGTGTTATGCTGCTCTGTGCTAGCTATATATATATTTTTCCCTACTTTTTTCATTCTCATCACATTTATTTACTATACTATCATGTTTTATTACTTTTATATTCTATACTATCAATCAACATTTATTTACTATACTAATCACAATGTCATCACATTTACTATACTTGCTATCTACCATATTTACATACTATACTAAATTTCAAAATTAAAATTAATTTTAATCCACATTAGCATAAGCCTAAATTTCTTCATACAGGCTCAAGGCCTTGCTTTACAGAATCACTTGGGACTTGAACCCTGAGCATCAGCACCACACCATCTCACACACACACTACCATACCTGCCGAACCACTGGGGCTAATGTAAAGGCATGAGCTTGCTTTTGCTGCTGTCTTTTTTTGTTTTGTTGCATATTTATCATTCAAAATCAGCCTTGAACCCCAAGGGAAAAAGACAAAAGGCCAGACTTGAACCAGCAACCTCAGTGATGGGAGGAGAACACTTTCTTACAGAGCCATACAGCCTCACATAGATATTGATGTTTTTTTAAAGACTTTTTAAAGACGTTATCCTGACTAAGAAACAAACAAGCTTGACACCCTACAACCTCTATTCATCCACAGCTCACCATACCTGTGGTGGCTCAGTGGACAGGTAAGTGTATAGTCTAAATGTGTCAGTGTGATGTTTGAGGCTTGGCAGGTGAAACTAAAATCATTACAAGTAAAGAGTTTTTTTTTTTTTACTATTTCAAATAAACACACTTCTTTGTCTGCATGTGGTGTGATGTGGAGGATAAACATCTCTAGGTAAGCTCTGTTCTCTGATGGCACCAGTGGTTCAGTGGTCTAGGGGTGAGCTCTCACCTAGTGTTGTGAGGAACACAGGATCAACAGCAGCATCTGCAACCCTTTTTACATTCTTATACACAATGATGAATAAATATTTAATATTACACCTTAAACTTCAGTTACAAATTTTCTTATAAACTCGTATGTAACCTCCATGATTGTATGAATTACACATTTCATGATCCATGACTAATCCCACTCATAAGAAGTTCCAGCATGACGATGCCCCTGTGCACAAAGCGAGCTCCATGAAGACATGGTGTGTGAAGGTTGGAGTGGAAGAACTCGAGTGTCCTGCACAGAGCCCTGACCTCAACCCCACTGAACACCTTTGGGATGAACTGGAACACCGACTGCACCCCAGACCTCCTCACCCAACATCAGCGCCTGACCTCACTAATGCTCTTGTAGCTGAATGAA
>CM040477.1:17297268-17310363 GCA_022758105.1 Pangasianodon gigas
GGCCACGCTCCAAAATCTAGTGGAAAGCCTTCACAGAAGAGTGGAGCTTATTATATTTGTTTTATACTGTTTTAAAGGAAAAACCTGAAAAGTGTAATATCGCCATAGCAAGGACTCAATAAACAGAAAAGCTACAGCTAAACCATAAATGTTGGCACCTCTGTGTATCCCTTTAAACACAGTGTCTTTGCTCTGTAGGCCATTTCCTCTAACCGCATCAGTTTCAGATAAAGCGATGAAGAGTGATGAGGTATTACCCAGATGTCCATCTCCTCCTCCTCTTCTCCACAACATCACAGCATAGACACACGTTTCTAAGCCCATTAGCTTTGACATGCGTTCATCCAAGTCCCAATATCTTGAGACTATCGCTCTCTTCCTAGCTTTGACTCCTGCTCTGCTCTTATCAACTCCTTAAAAAGCTCTTAATGGTCTAAAGGTTGGCACGAGGGCAGCTTGACCTCTGGTAAACTGTTTCAGACCCAAACCCGGTCATCTCTCAGACTCCACATCGAGTGTTTAGACTGAAAACAAAGAAACCCAAAGAAACCACTGTTATGCGCCCTATTAAAATATTTACAAATTCTAAAGCGGTAAAGTTTAGAGAAGTTGTGGAACTCATGATAATATAAACCTAATGCATGTTATTGTTGGTGATAATTATTTATTTTTATTTTAAACATTTCTTTTTTTTAAGATTCTCCTTAGTAAATCCAAACCTTGTGGGGTTTTTTTCTCTCTCCATTTTACGCTCTGAGAAGAAGCTGGAATGAGAAAAGATTACCTTCGAGGAACATTTCTTTGGTGGTGGAGAATATAAAAGCAGACTATACTCGAAGCAAACAGCAATTATCCTTAATAAAATGGGATTTATTGACGTTCACTAGTTCACACTAATATTGACACAGTCGCACGTCTGCGCAAGAATTTAGACCGCTGTTGATTCTCCATCCTGGACCTACAGAATCTCTGAAATATTAGTTTGTCTCCTAATTTACTGTGCTAAACCTGGAATTCAGTCCACTGTCCAAATCTCAGTCCATCATATTCACTGTTTTTGTGCTGAAAGAAATAAAATTAGCTCTCATTTGCCACACAGCATCTCTGTGTAGTTTCTTATGAAATATGTAATGAATAAAACATTCCATGTCATGGTGTTACAGGAAACGAATCAACAACGTGGTGCTGTGATGAAGCAGAGTTACTGTTACCACATTGAAGTTGTTGATTTTCCTATAACAGCACATCCCGAAATGATTTATTCCTCTTATACCATGTTTTAACACTGGAGACTTCTTCCGTAAATGCTAATAAATGTCTCTGTGAAGGAAATTTCAATGATAACGCACATGTCGTTGTTAAGTAACAGCATGTTTTTTAATCTGTTTATTATTAGGCTTAGATTATGTGGAGCGTCTGCCATACAAGTCCCTGTGTAAGTTGTTACAACAGAAATGATAATGTACGGAAAGTGTCTGAGCCATGACATTATAGAAAATGAACAGAATCAACACCTTCTGACCAATCAGAATTGAGAATGTAATAGCAATGAGCCATCCTGTTATAGAAAATTGATGACATCCACAGGTTGTGATTGAATGCTTGAAGTAAGGAAAATACTATTTTTGGCATTGCGCGTTTGCTCCATGGAGACCATGCAGGGTTACAATACCACTTTACTGGAATGTTTCAAACATTGCACTCATATTTTTGGAAAAATCACACTGACATTGACAATTGATATTTTCTGTATCTGACCCAGTATAGACCAAAATTTCATCAAGTAACTGTTCGTTAAACTTGATACATTAGTCCAGTCTTGTACTGATATAAATATATCTGTATAAACATTGATTATGGTCAAGCAAAAGTAGAGCACCGATTACTTAGTCATTTATTTCTCTCAATAGCTGTATTTCTATATTTCCATATTTGAGCCAGTTTCTTCATCTTGTCTACCAAAAAAAAAAAAAATCACATAAAAATCACATATCGTTTTTGCATACTTCCAGACCTTTTATCATTTACGGTCAGTTCTGAATTGTGAAATCAACCAGAAGTCAGAACGTCGAGAGCCCTGACCTCTGAGTCACCTCTAAACAGCATTAGTTCTTGACTGAAATGTGGGTTTGAGAGGTGCCAGAGCATCTGCTGAGCCTCAGCTCGACATTTTATCACTGGCTTATTAATGACTTTTTTATTCGCCTGGAGCTCTTGGGGTATCAGCTCATCATTTTTAAAGTCTAAAACGTCAACACTATCGGCGTGCTCTGCACTCCATCTCTCAGAGCAGCCAGTGAGGGCAGCTGAGGGGCTGATATCCTTCACCCATACACAGGATTCATCATAAAGCTCCGTTATTGAGTTTATATTTGATTTTTCAATTGATAAAATCGTCATACAGCTAAGAGGTTTCTGGTGCTGTGTTCCCAGATATCCTGCCGTAAAAGTATGTCACATCGACTACATGAAATGGACACACGCAATCGAATAACGTTTTATATATCTGACACCGTTCTCGACTGTTGATTCATTTTCTATAACAGCAGCTCTGACAGTAGTGCAGCTGCAAGTCATAAGTTTAAATTAAAGTGCTCCTTCTAATATGTTATAGTTTCTACGGCAACAACCAATCCAGGAAGTTTTATACAATGAACACGTACAATTTAATCCTAATAAATTATCTGTTATTTAGCAAATAAAACACTTGGCGAAATGATAAACTTCAGGATGGTAGCAGTAACTCTGCTTCATCTCACCACCCCACCATACATCGTTGATTATTTTCATTGTAACAGCACTCCCTGGAGTGGTTTATTCTTTACATACGTATATACTGCTATATAGATGATACTGACTATTTGCCAGTCACCAATTTTATGTTTCTTATGGTCAAATGTGCTCGTGTGTTCATTGTTTTTATGATAAATGTCCACATTTACAACTAAAATAAAACAGTCTAATAATCCATACGATGATGCTTTCTGTATGTTCTTCTTTGTTTATAGCATTTTTGGAAGGAGTCTCCAGTGTCAGCGCTTTGTAACAGCCCAAGGTAAAGCTGTTCTGATAACGTTTAATTTAGACCTGTTAATAAACTGATTATAAGCATGTAATAAGCAGTTTACTAATTAAAGCTTAATGATTAATTCATGAATAATTATTGCATAAAGTTTAAAATACATTTTATACAAAGTATTAATAATTAGGTTATATAGTTCAAAAACTTTATAGTAGGTTTAATTAAAAAACCTTGATAATAAAATAAAAAACACAAACAGGGAAAACTTGAAACTTTGTAGATCTATTAACAGATATAGATATATTAACAGATATACTGTAGATAAAAGCAGTAAAAGGTATAGAAGCAGTTAAAAATAAAAGTATTTTTAATTAGGGTAATACACATTAAATACACAGTAATCAGTGGCAATTTGCTGTGGCATAAGAGGAATAAAACACTCGGGGACATGCGGTTATTGGAGAAAATTAACTTCAGGCTGGTAAAAGTAACTCTGCTTCATCACACCATCCCACCACACGTCGTTGATTATTTGCATTGTAACAGAACTCCCTGGAGTGGTTTATTCTACATGCACTGTATTTACTGCTATATAGATGTTGTTGGAGATTTGCCAGTCACCAATACTACTTTTCTGACAGTTATGAGTTTATAGAGTAAGCAATGTTGACATTTCTGAAAGTGGCTGAAGCCATAAATGTTGTTTAACATGGTTGATGTTAAGTGTAGTTTTATTAGAACTAAGTCTTTTCTGAGTAATTTGTCAGCACATCTGAGGTAAATGTCGACGTTTCCACTGACACTGTGCTTTCTCATTACAGTTTAACAGCTACGTGTTGGCTATGCAAGTCATTACTCCTAGTCTTTAGCTAGTTTATGCCTGGCGCCCATATTTCCCAGTTGCCTAGCAACCCTTTTTTTTTATTGCTTTAACCACTTGAGCAGCACGTGCTTGCGAATTATGCAAAAAACTGCCTTACCACTGCCTGGAGAAAGAGATTTAGAGATAGAAAAAGTTAGCATATTTGGTATAAATGTAAATAAACTAGTGGAATCTTGGTGCATGGTGACTGCAGGACTGAACCAAAGATCCACACAGATACACTGATCTAAAAAGGCTTAAAAGCCTCAGAGAAACTCACTCCTGATGTTTTCCATATTTGCATGTGGAAGGTTTAATATTGGATCCAGCTTGAACATTTATCTGTCTATATAAGCTAATCTTCATTCCTCAGCCAGCTAGTTGAGGCTCGGGGACAGTACGGCCTCATTTTTTTTGTCTTTGTGAGTGTTGTTGACAGTAAGATCTTTTTAAAGGCTGTGTGAAAGCTTTTTTACGGTTGTCCCCGAAGCGGACGCGGGCATGTCGGCCTTCAGATGGAAATCCGTGAGCAAAATGCTCCCTAATCCGGTCTGACAGTGGAATTTGATTTTTTAAGACACCTAGCATTGAATCCTCCACACCCAACCTTAAGTAATGAGAGATTATGGCTAATCTCCTGTACGTTAAGGCAGAGGGGAATTTCTCTGAGTGTACGGGGGGCGTCCTGGCTTTATCTTTCACC
Source organism: Pangasianodon gigas (assembly GCA_022758105.1). Taxonomy (NCBI): domain Eukaryota; kingdom Metazoa; phylum Chordata; class Actinopteri; order Siluriformes; family Pangasiidae; genus Pangasianodon; species Pangasianodon gigas. The sequence goes on from CM040477.1 coordinate 17,301,856, forward strand.
ATAAAAAAAACAACAACGATGGGACAGGTTTGTGTTTGTATAGTGGTAGAGATCATCCTTCAGTTCCATCTCCTGTGTTAGGATTTATATTATAGCTGTGTAGATGTTCACCCACACCTGTACACTTACTGTACATCCTCTTTCAGCATTAAGTAGCTGTTTTCCCTCACACTCACACTGTAATCTTCAGCTGAACCAGGTGGACGGATGTCAGTTACACATTTATACACACACTTACATGAAGGAAAATTCTTTGAGTGCAGACATAAAAATACTTTTGAATACCAGAAGCTAACTTCTTAAAACTTATTCATGGAAGCGCTGAGAGGAAGTTATACTATGGAATTCCTAAGGTCCATAGACGACCCTGTATTGTAATGAATATCACATTACATATCGCATATAAACTCACAAATGAAATTCCAATGCACAATGTCATTAAAAAAGTAATAACACGTTGAAGACAAAAGTGTCAATTTCATACTACATGGAAGTATATTTTACAAACATCATTTGAAAGGAAGCATAGAGACAGCTGTTTACTTAATAAGGTCTCTTATTTTGGACAAATGTTAAGAGGAAATCCATGAGATGGCACAAGTCCATTAAATATGTGTAAAGATATAATTAAATAAACAATATAATAGATATACAGCATATACAGTACATTAGTATAGTATGTAGTCAGATTTTCAACAGGATCTCATTATTCAGCAATTTTTCCATCATTTACCCTCAGCAAACATCAAACATAATCTGTTATACACATTGGAGTAGTTTTTGTTCTGTTTAGGCCAGAAATGCTGTTTTTTTTTTTTCTGATACTTTGAACATCAGGCTAACTTTTAACTACACAGCTAGTTAAATAATGCTAGCTAAATTAAAATTAAAGTTAAATTTCAGTATTGAAATTGTTGTAATTTTAAAGCTTCCATGATACCAATAGTATGTTGAATATCACACTATCAGGTGTAAATTGCTATCATCACATACCTAGTTATGAGTTTGTCTGAAACCACAATCCATCTATCCATAGTGAACTTGTGAAATCCCATAATGCATTTCAGTTGGTTAGTTTCCCATCAATGAATTCCAGCGGAAAAGTAGAGACTACCTCAAATGTACATAAACATTTGTAGTGAATGGGGAATAGGACGCCATTTTGGAAACAGCTATAAACTTTCATTTTGAAAAATCCAACAGAATTGATTTGTTTATAAAGTGGATAAAATGGGCTGTATTGTTCGTCATGTTTGGAATTTATGAACGTGCTACAGAACTCAGGGGGTGTATGTATGGTAAGGTGGTTCCACAGGCTGTACCTGCACCAGTTTTCCAGACCATTTCCAATCTTCCATCCTTCCATTCATCATCCGGGCCTGCACGCTGTCTCTCACCACACAGCTCTTTCACCTTTTACACAAATATGTAACTGCAGGATAAGAACACCATAAAAAAAACCCGAGAACTCAGAAAGCTGGAGGTTTTGATGCCCAAAGAAGTGATGGAGGGGAAAACTGACCTTGTTTACTCTCGGTTCTTGACATTACTGCGTTTTCTTAATCACACACTGCGATGTGAAGGATTTTTTTTTCACTGCCAAATCAAAGTTGCCGTTTTCAGGTCAGCACACCTGAGATCGATGGCTATTTGAAAGTACCGCTTCAGGATTCTCGAATCCTTGGCAGCCGCTTACTCTGTAAATAAACACAGACAGACTGTACTCGCTAAATCTAGGCCATGTTAGCATGTTTGCCAGCTAAGCCGCAAAGCTTTTCCACATGAATAATGGCATGATCACTTGGGACAGATCTGCTCATTTTTCATGACCTTTCAGTAGAGAGAATGCAATCTTATCTTGCTATTTATTATTTTTTATGTCCTTAATGTAATCCCAAATGCACAGGGATCTTTTATTATATATATTAGACTCACTATAGGATTATTTATAGCAGTAAAAAATTGGAAATAATTTGTGGATAATATGTATAACAGTGCATTCAAATATTCCAACACTGTAAAATATTCTGATTTGTTTTTATTTTAATCTCACAAGACCAATACTCAATCCAATTCAATCCAACATTCGGAGTCAAAGAAAATAGTTGTAGTAAATTATCGTGTCTTAAACGGATTAAAAATTGTGTGCAGTCGTAGATATGGTGAAGTTTTCTGAAAGGTGATGTTTATTTAATGTTTATGGAAGGAGTCTCCAGTGTCAATGCTTTGTAACAGACAGAGATAAAGCTGTAGCTTTATGTTTTCTGACATCTCCAGGACAGAGGAGTTAACGCTTTGCGGTTTCTCAGTAACATGACAAGCTGCTTTTTTGTTGTCTTTTTAACCTTAAAAGGAGAGAGGAACAATTTTATATGTTCTAGTATCTATAACATAAGTGAGAACAGGAACTAACTTCTGATTGAAACCTCTGAATGTTACAAATCGCTGACACTGGAGACTCCTTCCATAAATGCTAAATAAACATCTCCTTACAGAAAACTTCACCATGTCAATGACCATACTTTTTTTTAAAATCTGTTTATGTGACATGTCTGCCGTACAAGTCCACGTGAATGAGTTATTTATAACAGACGAGCCTCGGGAGAGGTTTGAGGATCCATGTGATGGAGGTTTTATCAGGTGACAGTCCAATACACAATCCAAAACTCAAAGTCGTAGAGAGGGTAATGGTCAAAACATGATCAAGCATGAAACACAAACAATGAGCAATGAAAAAGACAAGATTCTCAGAACCTACATGCACTTGAGAGTTGGCAAGACTTCGCAATGATTGTGAGTTTGTGTTCACTTTATACACTGTAAACAGGAAGTACTTGTGAAGGAGTTCAGTGCTCCGGGGAGAGGGACCTCTGCTGGCAGGGAGGTGTAATGTCCTGAAAACCTGATGTTATAGAAAATGAATGAACACCTTCTGAATCAAGAACTCAGGAGCACTGGGGAATAAATATCAATATTAAAACATTTTCATTCACTTTGGTTGTACTCCAAGTTAGCAAGTTGAGTTCAAAACATGTTAATGGACAGGAAAATTATCCATTTTCCTGATGTATATTAAGTAAATCGTAAAGCTGATTTTGTAGGCGATGTAATCAGGTTATTGAAATTGTCTGGATGCAGTTCATGCCTTTGAGGTCGACAGGTTTTTCTTGTGTAGCGCTCTCGGGGAACAAGTTTTTCAGATGCTATTAGATCAGCTCTTTTACTTGCCTTAAAGCACAAATGAAGTGAGTGAGTGATAAAAAGATAAAACCGATCATTTCATGAGTGAAACATGCTGATAGATGCAACAAAAAGGAACATAAGCAACAGAGCATTTAAAAAAAAACATATTTAGACTCATACGCTATTTAAATGAAAAGAAAACATCAAAATGATCTCCTTATAGCCATGATAATCATGTTAATATAATGGCTTGAATTATCCAGTTATTCGGACAGATATAGGTGGAAATGTACGGGGTTTTTTTGGGTTTTTTTGGCAGTACTGGTGTCATGTTTATGTCATGATCAATAGATACAGTCATTTAAGCTACTGAGCTAATAAGACATTTATCTTGTTCATTCGTTTTAAATACATTTTGCTGTTATGACACCAAAAATATTTCCAAAAGACACGGTTATTGTGAAGATAGAAATCATGAAATATCGTAATGATGGTTAGAGTTTTTATTTCAAAAAATTTAAAAAATAAGTATTACAAAGTAATAGTAATTCTAATACTATTAATGATAATAGTAATATAGTACAATAATAAAGTAATTTTTAGTAATGTAGAAATGTATTTATACTAATAATTTTATATTTAGATATTAATTATTGACCTCCAAAGGCAGTCTATAGTTTTTGTGTGTATTTTACATAGGTTATCCGGACACTATTACAGTCTAAATTTCTGGTTACATTTTCATTGATATTTTAATGCCATTTTAATGACCGTAATTGCTGGACTAACACACCTACTGCAAAAACCATCATAAATGGACTAATGCAGAAATAAACCTATAACTTTTACAGCATGTCACATTACTATTGAAGTCACAGCACCTGTTAGAAGGCGAAAGAAAAAGAAAAGCTGCCTGGATTTTGACATACAAAAGGGGGAGTTTGAAATGCATTCAGAACGAATAAATCAAAGATGCTCTCATATTTTCCAGCAACTTCAGTCAAAGCCTTGAGTATAGCTTTAATCTTTTGCTTTCTTGTTTCATAACATTAAACATAACTCAAATCCTGCTCTTGGAACGCAGCTTGTTTCATACATACCACACACAATTACATACCATCTGTATATCTCTCTCTTTTCGTCTCTCTCTCTCTCTCTCTCTCTCCCCATCTTACTCTCTCTCTTTCAGAGCAGCCTGAATTGATTCAGTAAGCTCCATCAGTCACTCTATTGAAAACTCATAAAACAGCATGTCCCGTCATCACCCGGTTGGGTGTCTGCTGGCAGGGTTCCACGGCTGGCCAAGTGTGCATGTGTGTGTGTGTGTGTGTGTGTGTGTGTGTGTGCATGCATTGGACTGAAGTTGGCTGGTATTTTGACAGGGCTTAGGGCTGTCAGGTCGCTGTCATAAACTGCAAGAGGCACACAGGAGAGAAGGATTAGAGAGGAGAAGTGAGAATTCCTGCTGAGACAGATGGAGGGAGAGAAGGAGAGAGATAGACAGGGAGAGAAACTGGTTTATGTTACCTGTTGAGAAATGTCACTTGAGAAGCTCAGATTGAGAGAGAAGAGCAAGTTGTCGATCCATCATAATGTATCAACTGAAAGAAAATTGTGATTGTGCACCCTGAAATGTATGCATTCATTCTAACTTATCAATCCTAGACATAAAGTAGACACATTGCACTTCAGTTATCTTTAGTTACATTTATCTTTTGGTAAAATTGTGCATAAATGTTTCATTAGGCCAAATTGAACTAAACATTCCTGCCATATTTCTAAAACCTTTGCTGATTTTGTTGATGAATGCCGATCATTCATAAATTACCAAGGGGCGTTCACTGCACATTTACATTTAGCCACATCTGCAAAGCTCCAGAAGAGAGAGCTCACAGAGAGCTAAATAAAATCATGACTAAATGGTGAAAAAAGTGCCTCCTTAACGTGGTGTGAGATAAATCTTCCAGTAATGCAGCTTAGCCATTGCAGCGCATCAGCTACCATAGACACATGCTACCTCTTCTTCCTTTTATAGGGTGCCATTACTTTTGTCCTAACTGAATGGCTCATCTTATTTGTCTTAAATTAAGGATTTGTTTTGAATCGCTTTCTTTCAAGTCATTAATATGAAACGACTTCACTAAATTTGTATGAACTGAAATAAAAAAGTTTGAAACTTGATGATCCGTATATTATCCGTATATCCGCAGTAACTCTTGACAATTATACAATATGAAGACACTCAAATGAGGTTCACATTAGTGAGTCTCTTTAAATGTAATTTAACGCAAAGTCTCATAGGATAGGCTAACTGGATTTTCACCACCTGAATACCACCTTTCCTGTGTAAAACTCCTGAAAACAATTTATGAATAAAACCATTCGTATCCAGTGCAATAAATGAGGGCCATTTTTAGCTGACCACTTTTACCTGATTATCTGATCTGTCCCACCAAAGTGGGCCACTTGTACCGCTAAACTAGCAGCCTCTCAGAGCACTTCCAGGACTTGTAACAACGTTAGATCCACTAGACCCTTTAGCAGAAGTTGTCAGGTTAGTAATAATGTCAAACGCTCCCATATATCATCACTTTCAATCTGGAACACTGTTCGTACCTGCTGTTCATGTCATCACCTGGTAGTACAGTGCACACTCTTTTAAACCTGGGACATGCATTAGTCTTAATTCCGCCCTTATTTTGCGAAGGAGGAAGCGATTACACTGTCTTACTGTTGTGCAGTGTTTGTGTTCTGATGAAGGACAGGATATGAAGTCATATAGGGGATTCTGCCAGTCTGTGATATGTGTGTGAGGTTTGATAGTAACAGGATTATACACTTAAGAAGAATCTCCTCTTATTTTAGTTGGGACTGAGTTTGAAAAGGGTTATTGGCAATTTGTCATCTGTCATGAGTTAGGAAGAGTGCTTGAAAAATCAAGGCTATGACTGAAGAAAGGGGAGGAAGCTGTCAGTTCGCATAAAGGCGTGTACTGTTGGCTCTGACATGCTGAACCAGGACTCCAGCTCGCTGCTGCTGATGCCCTGACACACTGGCTTTAAGGTTTGGAATGAATCCGGTAGAGCGACTTGGTTCTCACGACTGAAATGTTTCATTAGTGGTATGGTTGGCTACAAGTAGATTTCAGTTTTCATACTCTGCGTTGAAATTGTGTGACAGAGATATAGCTAATACAAGTGCAAGCTCAATATCACTGTAAATCTTTCTCCTGATGTCCAGGACACTTTTTAAGGTGTTACTTTTTGTTCAGCAGCTTCTGTCTTCCCTGTTCGTGGGGTCCTTGAACTAGCACTGCCATATTGGGATCCACTTGTTTCCCCAAACAGTTTGGGAACTTGCAAGTGGTTTCTAGTGTTGGCATGGTAGTTTTTTTTTTTCAATGTTTTGCACAAATGTTAATTTTGTCTCTTGTTGAGGTACTTGCTTAAAATGAAAGGCCCTTGCATTATTGAAAATTTGCAGTTTTTTTCAAGACTCCCCCAATCTCACTCGGCTACCACGGGTATGATAACCTTGTCTAAAAATATCACGTTTCCAAAGTATCAAGGTATTCATCAACCATTAAAAAAAAACGCAAACAAGAAGTGAAAATTAAGAACGACTGGAGTAAGGAACTTGATCAGGTAAAAATGAACAAGCAGCCAGTAATAGACAGTAATAGACAGTAATAGACAGAAATCAACAGAAGTCAATGCAGTGCAGTAATCCCTTCATCTTTTCAACACACTCAGTATTGTTTGTCTTTATTCTTCTACACCTGTATACTCTAATGATTTCACTATCCAGTGTCACTCAGAAGAGGATGGGTTCCTGTTTGAGTCTGGTTAATCTTTGGTTAATCCTTGTGTCATTTCACTGCCACCTCTGGCTTGCTCAATACGGATCTAAATTTACACGTACATTTCTGCAAAAAGGCTTTATGATACTATCTATTGTTTAACATGTTACACAAATAAAACTGAAAATAGGCAAAATGTTTAAACAAAATAGGAAGCATTGTCTGCACACTGACATTAGAAATGAGGTTTGATAAGAAGGAAATAAAAAGTCTCTGGTGCCAGCATACACACTGACATGCCACACTGGCATTAAATAGCTGTAAAAAGCTTGATGTTCTGTCTGCTTTCGTCACCCCAGCCTTGTGCAGGAACATGATCTGGGGTGCTCCACCCGTGTTAGACCCCCCTGCTAGCTGTAAGAAATCTGTAATGTTTCTCTCAGTGGTGCTGCTGTTGGACGCTTGCTGCATGACGCATGGTGAACTTTCATGAGGCAAACTGACACCTTGGTGTATTGAGTTTTCCGAGACTTACTGGACATGGACACGTTATGAGATGTATACACGTTTTACACAGCAAGCAAATCAGTGTAATGGCCCATGAGAATATCTGATTCTATAGCTTTGTGGAAGATTGACCGAGAGTCTGGCATTGTTTCTGACATACAGTGCCACTATGAATCGGGTCAGGCCAGTGTCAGACAAGCTGCCTCTATTCCTTCTCCTTTATAAGGGTCTGGTAGTGCTGAATGCAAAGTGAATGTCTTCACAACTTTGATTATTTTTCCCTCCTGCATTCCTCAGAAGAAAAGAAATAAAGGCCCCTGATACTGAAGTCGTGGGGCAGGAAGGTTGGAATTGTAAAACTGGCTAGAACCAGTAAAGCGAGGCTCATTCATGGTTCAATCTTGGTTCTGACCCAGTTAAGAGATGTTCCAGTTCAATCTTCTTGTAACTTTATTATTGCTGATCCACACCACTATTGTTTGAACCCAAGGTGAAACAAGTCTAGTCCAATGTAAGACATGATTCAAACCTAGATGAGTTCTGGTTCTTGTGTAGTGATGATTCAACTTTTTTTAAGCACTGATTTTACCCAGATAGCAAACTGACATTTGGCCAATATTGAGCCAAAGTCATCTATTCTTTTGAGGCAATGTTGAGTGCTAATGTTGGTCCAATGTCATTTTTATGCCCAGGTTCTGCCTAGGTTCTGACCCTCTTTGGCTCCCTTTTTCCTTGGTTCAATCTATGCCACCACCTATTTTTTGCTGGTTGTAAATGGGCTAGGTTATCCTGGTTATGACCTAGCACAGTCCTAGTCTCCCACACAGCTGTGACCTGCCATGGGCTCCACCAACAGCTGCTTTCTCTCATATCTCCACTAATGGAGGGATTCATTTCCCTCTGACCTCATCTGCTTTGCTCTACAGAGTATATTCCAATTTATTTCTTCTTTCTCCTCTTGGCTTTGTGGGGAACCCTCTTTTTATGACCACCCCCCCCCCCCCCCCCCCCCCCCCCCC